>JARLTB010000062.1:2242500-2730000 GCA_030141615.1 Unio pictorum | reverse complement strand
GAATGTTCCCTTGAAGCTTTTATTACAGCATTTTCTATTTGTTTGTGAGCTTAGAAATTAAATAGGAATTAAGTTTGATTCAATCTTTTGGAAACTTTGCTTTACATGATCGCTTTCATTAAGAGGGTCTGCATTGGTGCAAGGGAGGCCACTACTCAAGGACTATATCCAATACAAGGGCAACAACTTTTGTAAACATGAAAGTAGTGTCATTAGTTTAATTGTGCTTGATAAAAAGTCTGGCTTTACAGTTTTTCAGACTACTTGAGAAATAATTCTGATTTCATAGTTTTCAGACAGTGATTGATATTTAAGTCTGGTTTCACAGTTTCAGTGATTCATATTTATGTCTGGTTTACAGTTTCAGACAGTGATTGATATTTAAATCTGGTTTACAGTTTCAGTGATTGATATTTAAGTCTGGTTTACAGTTTCAGTGATTGATATTTAAGTCTGGTTTACAGTTTCAGTGATTGATATTTAAGTCTGGTTTACAGTTTCAGTGTTTGATATTTAAGTCTGATTTACAGTTTCAGACACTGATTGATATTTAAGTCTGGTTTACAGTTTCAGTGATTGATATTTAAGTCTGATTTACAGACAGTTTCAGACTGTGATTGATATTTAAGTCTGGTTTACATTTTCAGACAGTGATTGATATGAATGTCTCATTTCACAGCATTAGATTTTTTGGTGAAAAGGTAAAAAAAAAAATTCTTAAAGAGAAAGAGAAAGAATTTAACCAAAAGAAAAAAACCTAACAAACTTATATGTTTGAAAGAAGAATTCCAAAGAAGAATTCAGTTTTGTTTATGTTGTTATAGTATTTTGATGCTAAGTAGTCAAATGTCAGTTTTTAAAGAGTAGTATAAAAGAAAAGATTGCTGAATTGCCTGAAGAACTAGAATATTTCTGCATAATAAACTCCTATTAAATTTCTTCAAGTTAGCTGTTGTCTCTACATTGTGTGCTCTCTGAAAAATACGCATTGGATGCCATGCATTGTGTGGTCTATAAATATATTGCATTGGATGCCATGCATTGTGAAAGTTATAAATAGATTGCAGTGAATGCCATGTGGTCTATAAATAGATTGCAATGGATGTCATGCATTGTGTGGTCTATAAATAGATTGCAATGGATGTCATGCATTGTGATAGTTATAAATAGATTGCAGTGAATGCCATGTGGTCTATAAATAGATTGCAATGGATGTCATGCATTGTGTGGTCTATAAATAGATTGCAATGGATGTCATGCATTGTGTGGTCTATAAATAGATTGCAATGGATGTCATGCATTGTGTGGTCTATAAATAGATTGCAATGGATGCCATGCATTGTGATAATGCTGTTAGGAATCAGTTGTGTTTAAATACCTTTTTTCAGTTATAAGGTACTGACATTTTTCTTGTAAAAGGTAATTACAACTTTCCAAATATTTGCTAGCATCATCACTTCGGCATGATAATGTTTCAATTAAGTTTTAGTCTTTAAAGATTGGTGATCCATGGAAGGTCTACTACTTTCTGACAAGATAAAAAAATCAAAATTACGACAATCATTGCCACTTGATGTATGTAAGCTTATTGAAAGGGAAAATTCATGACATAAAATTAATGCCTAGATTACTAAAGGAGTCCCAGTAAATATGATTGAAAACTCCAATGTGATAATTTGTAATATCTATTTTAGTATCAAGCTTGCACCATATACTGTGTAAGAGAATTATAACTGAGTGGGTATTGGGTTAAATGAATGACTCAGCTCAATGTGTGAAAGATGAAAATGTATTAACTTAATTAGTAAAGAAAAATGTATGATATAAATATACAGTGATTATTACAGACAACATACAATTGATCCAATCACTCTACACTAACATTCACACATTGAAATTAAACCAATAATATTATATCTATCTGATATACAGCTTCAAGAAATCTCAGTTTCAAATAATAGTACACACTAAGATATTCACATAATTTCACATATAGACTAGGCTTGGGATTCAAACAATCTCAAGTTTTCAAATACATTAAAAATGTGCTGCACAGTCAGTAGGATTCACAAATCTCCTGGAATTCATCTAAGATTCAAAACAATCTCATGTAAATACGAATATTCCAATTTAAACAACAATTGGAATAAACATATGCTTCTTGACCCTTGTACAGTCACATGATTCATCCACCGATAAACAACACAGTTTCACCACGTTCCGCGGGTTGACCCACTCTTTTGTATCGGCTGCTCGCCCCTTCATGAATCCACTACATGTACAGTCAGTCATACATATACACACACATACAGACAGCATACAGCACTCTTGTATTAGCTACGTCTACAGTTGTGGCTTCACCACATGTACAGACATACGTACATACATATAGACATCTAGATAGTTCGTTACATCACCTCATAACCATGTAACCTTGTAACCACCCCGTAATGTCGTAACCACGTAACCATGTAAGCTACAATAAAACCAAACTGGTAATAATAATGAGTTCTGGAAAATACCAATACATTAAACTCTTAAAAACAACTTGAAATTTACAGTTCACAGTTCACAACGTTTCAAATATGCGGTGTAATGAATGAATCATTGCACGATATTACAATACAAACTCAATTAACTTCGCATATCAAATGAAATAAATTTAACACTTACCCCTATTGCTTTTAGAAATACCATGTAAAAATACGTACTCTTCTCACTAGATCCAAAAGATCACTGTGTCGATTATACCTTAATCTTGCTTAATTCATAGGACAGTTAGTAATATTCACGGTAAAATACCCGTGCATATCGTGATAATGATGTTTGTAGCTGCAAGTAGTTTACGGCGGCGAGACATGTTTGTTCTGTCACTCGTCTGAAGAAAATAAAAACACCTGTTCATCCCAGACAGCACTATATGCATGCACAACACAAATAATCAAATATTTCTCAGGCAAAACAAAAGTTTTTTTTTTTTTCCTTTCTAATTCTGTGGCATAAACAAATGAATCAGGCTTCCTGTTTGATATTTGCATGTGTACAAAGGAAGAAGTCAAGCTTTACTTAGTATTTACCTTGTCAACACACAACTACAAATGGTTTCCCAATGACTGACAGGAAACTGTAAGTTAACCTAAATAATGCTGTAGAGTATGGTCTTGTGTAGATGCATCTTCAAGGATATCATGCCAAAATATCAAATGAAATTTCAGGCTTCATTCACAGATTTTAAAATCAGAGTGCATTTTCATGGGAGAATACACCTGTATAAATAAGTATGGTAATTATGAAAGCATAATAACCAGACAATTTAAAAATTAACAGGTATTTAAAAATTCAACAGAAGTTGAAAGTTAATATTGTAGCAACGATTTCCACAATACACACATTTGCTGATCAGCAATTTCCACAATACACACATTTGCTGATCAGCGATTTCCACAATACACATTTGTTGATCAGCAAATTACATATCATGTTGTTGACGTTTACTGAATGCATGAAACATTAATGAGGCAATCATAGATATTTTCAGTGCAATTTTGTGTGTTTTGTAAATTACTGGTACTTTTGTGGGCAACTTGGAATGATTGCAGAGCCATGTAACATAGGTGGTCTACTGAAGCACTCTTACTCCAACATCTGGTATACTGTTCCATACAGGAATGAGTCATATGGGAGTGTTCCACATTTTGATTTTCATTGCTGGTTTGGAAATGGAAATAAATCCTTCAAGTTCAGTAGCATTCCAGACTGGAGCTCAATACTCTATTGCCAAAACTATTTGCTATTTTTAGAGGCATATATATGGGGTCTATTTTCAGCATCAGGTGCATGCTGGTTGAGGCTTTTCTGGTCTTTTGATTCCTATTCATGTAGTATATTAATATTCTTTATCTCACCTTGCTTTGACTGTATGACCAGGATCCACTTGCATTAAAGTTCTCAAATATGTGTAAAAATAACTCCATTCATATTTGTCATGTTTGTTACATTCAAGCCTGTCTTTAGCAGCCATGTTAGGGAGGTGAGAAAGGTGGTCTGTAAAGATAAGAGCTTCTATAACAGAGGTTCATTTATGTGGTAAAAATTTGTTTATTTGACCTTGAAAAAGGCTGTTTAATGCAAGTGACTGGTTTTTCACCACCATACACCTGAGATGCAGTAAAACATCGCTACAAATGAACGCATTGTTATATTTTTAAGCAACAATCGGGTAATTACATTAAACCTCAATTTGGAAACAAACTGGTCCCTATAGCTGATACGGATGTATTATACTTACACGTGCATTTTAATGGGTTTCTTGAGATGAATAGCCCAACGTGTTTCCACAATCACTTGCCAAGTTTGCAAACCAGATTTGCAATTTGCAAAAGCCATGCAGATTTGCAGAAAAAGATATGAATGAAGCATTAGCGTAGGCATGAACATTTTTGGGTGAAAATATACCTTGAAAATTGTATGTTTGATTTTGAATGTAACTTTCTCTTTTGTTGCATTGTAGTGAATGAAAACAGTGATTGGTACATGTATGGTTTGACCATAATATAATCTTATTGTCTATTGTACTGCATCCATACAAGAATTTCTACTATTGACAATTGCTAATTGGGCCCAGAGTGACAGAGTGGTCTAAAGTACTCACTGTTAAAAGAACACTGCCATTTCACCTTGGTTTGTGTTTGAGTCTCATGCTTGACCAGTGTGGGTACATGTGGGTACATCAGAAAGCTTGCCAGTAGCTTTTCATGGCTCAGTGGTTCTTCTCAGGGTTTCCCTTGTTCTTCCTCCACCGGTTATACTGGCTGCCATGTATAGCCTGTTTTGTGCTGAAAAACTCCATAACAACAGCAACAATAACTATTTGTGCGTTCATTATGTATTTGTTTTTATCAATATCTTAGGATAATGCTTACTCAGTGTGTCCACAATGATTAAGGGTAGGCATAACATAAACATTATCAAGATGCATTGGCATCATCACTCAGATGTGATACTCGTTAGCTAACCCTTGACATGATATAAAACTTATGCAATTAGAACCTTTTTGTATCTTAGCATGTGATATTGCTTATAACAGCTGAAGAACCATTCAACATGTTCCGATGTAATTTAGTATGAACATTGTCTTTTATACTTACACATGCATTTTAATGGGTTTCGACTTGTCTGCTCCATTTTTGGATAGATCTATACTACTTGTCGGGTAAATTCTTGTTTTTGCATCAAAATTTGGAAATTTGCTCCTAATCAACATAGCTGAAGAATCATTCAACATATTTTGATGCGATGTATTTTTGGGGTTTTGTCGGATCTGCTCTATTTTGGACAGAATTATGTCCCTCTTCAATTTTTTTATTTTTTTTGTTTTCTTCATATCTTTGTATGTGATGCATTGATGGGTCCGTGGAGGAGTTATATTTCAAACATCATCATGTAGATGTGTTATGGCCCCTGAATGTGTTATGGCCCCTGAATGTGTTTTGGCCCCTGAATGTGTTATGGCCCCTGAATGTGCTATGGCCCCTGAATGTGTTATGGCCCCTGAATGTGTTCTGGCCCCTGAATGTGTTATGGCCCCTGAATAGATATCTTCCTTTAGTTTGTTTAGATCCTTTTCAGATTATTTTTATGCCAAGAATGACAGTGCTACCACATAAAATCTAGGTCACTAAAACTCTTTTCTTAACAGTGTCAGTTTTTTAAAATACAATTGACTTGAGATGTATTTCGTAGAGCTTGAGGAACACTACACCACACCACCTTAAAAGAACAAGAAACACAAGTCACTGCAACATACTTAGTTCACATATTTGCAAACAATAAATGGGCTATCTGATCACAAAGAAGTGACCATGGAGGAAAGTCCTCATGACCATAAAAAGCTAGTAAACACTAATGACAACATGACCATGAACTGAGTTAGGTATTTTTTGAATAAAAGCTGTGTTAATTGAGACCCAGAGATAGCATTATAGAACATCCGTTCTCTTATAATTCAGTAGTGCCTTTTTTATCTTCCTACTCGTTCATATAAAGAACCTCAAATTGAGTGGAATACCTCTTTTGGCCATCTGCCTTGCTGTTATAATCTGCAAGGTTGAGTTATGATTTGGCATTAACTACTTGTACTGCCCTACTATTACTGAGAACAAACAGAACAGAAGGTAAATGTGTAGTTGAGTATTCATTGCTGTTTAGACCCATATTAGCTATTTGAAAATTGAGATATATTTCTTATCTTCATTGGATGCAGGCTCTCATATATTTCAAAGCTCTTGCTGTAATCAGCATCCAGTTAGAGGTGTTCCAAATTAGGCAGCTGGTGTCATGGTAATGAACTGAAAATGAGTTGCATAGGGTCATGTGACCCATACCTGAAATCTCCCCCTTGTCTGGTTGTTGTTTTATAGTGGTTGTGAAATCATACAGTTGTGGTGAGTGTGTTCCATTCTAAGGGGAATTTGGAGACTGGGGCCAGAGGGGCTTGACTGCTGTATCTGAGTTGGATGAGATAAGAGGTAAGTTGGCTTGATATTCTTATCATAGCATGAAAGGCATAATATGATCTATGTTTTACAGTGATTACCAGTCTCAGTCTAGCACCCTTCTCTGGTGTATTTTCTAGTGAACTTGTATGAATGAAATAGAATGAGCCTCTACATACCGTAAATTATCATTTTCTATGTGCCATTGAAAACTCCACAAACTAGCTTTTGAACATCAAACCCATCATTGAGAAATAGCATCTCATGTAGTGAATAAATCTCAGAGAGGAGGCAGTATTGTATTATCAAGTAACAGAAACACGTATTTGACACGAGCATGCCTCCTGAAGAGCGAGCCTCGGTCTGAGTGCGTACACTGACAGTGGAACATTCTTGTCAAGTTTATTGACTTACATTACGTAACACACCAGTTTTTAGCTCTGCTGGTCATAGACAAGAAGAACATATGCTATGATCTTTCTTCTATCCACTGTCCATTGTCTGTCATCTGTTGTCAGTGAGTTCATTAGAAATGTTATTGTTACTTTTCCTAAACTACAAGGAGTATGAACATGAAACTTTGCAGTAATCTTCATCCTATGGCCTTGTTAGTCCTAAATTAAAATGGTGGTACAGTACTTGAAATTCGTGTTATTGTTACTTTTGAATGGATGGTCATATCAACATGGGGTTTTCACTGAAAAAATTCTTATGATATCTAGTTGGTCTGAAATGAATATGGCGCTGATTTGATATCCAATATGGCTAACAGAGCAGCCATCTTGAAAGTCATGATATTGTTACTCCCTCTGAACAAAAAGTCATATTGACAAAAAGCCATATTGACAAAAAGTCATATTGACATGAAGAGAAGAGTTCTTATGATGTCAAGTTTGTCCTAAAAGAAAATGGTCCTGCTTGCACATCCACTTCAGACAGCCATTTTTGCCATGATAAGAAACTTTGTATAACTACTGCTTCTTAATGGATGCTTCTATTAACATGGGGTTTTAATTAGAAGACTTCATATGATTGTCTGGTTGGTCCAAAATGAAAATGCTGCTAAGATATTCAGTATTGCCACCACAATGGCCATCATGAAAATCTTTACTGGTACTGTTCCTAAACAGTAGATCATACATGTTTGAGCATGGGGTTTTCCCTGAAAAATGGCTTGCTATTGATACATGGTAATGATGCAAATTTGACCTCCATTATGGCTGCCACAGTGGCTATGAAGAAAGTATGATTATTTCTAGATGGCTGGTCATAACATTGTGCTTTCACTTTTAAGACTTCTTATAATGTCTAGTTGGTCATCCGCCTCAAATGCAGGTCATGAAGTTTGAATCTGGCCGAGTCAAACAAAAGGCTTAAAAAAAATGGCACTAGCGGCTGCCTTACTATGCATTTAGCATTATGAGGTTAGGACTAGTCGGCCTGGTGTCAGGATAAATGTTAATAGGGTGTGACATGATGCTACATGTTTACAGCATCATGTATCAGTGCTAGATATCACTATAAACTGTCAGTCACACTGCAGACATCGTGGTGATATGAATGAAATGTTTTCAAGCTATTATCAAAATCCAAATCTCACACACGCATGCACACACACACACACACTTAAATGGAAATTTTGTGCTTCACTTGACTTTTTAAGATGCCTGGTTGGTCCTAAATGGAAATTGTGTCTTTCACTTGAATACTTCATAAGATACCTGGTTGGTTCAAAATGGAAATTTTGTGCTTCACTTGAAGACTTTTTAAGATGCCTGGTTGGTCCTAAATTTAAATAGCGTGCTTCACAAGAAGATTCCTTATGTATTTTTTGGTCCTAAAGTAAAATGTTGCTGATATGATGTTCCATATGAAAATTTTGTTAATTTGACTTTAGGTTTGCATCAGAAGAGGTCCAGTGGTGTCCAGTTGGTCTTGAATGAAAAATATACAAATTGACCCTCAGTAAGGCCATCTTGATAATATTAGTTATACTCAATCCAACTTGATGGCTACATCAACATGGGGTTTTCACCAGTAGACTTTGTATGATACCTGGTTGGTCCTAGATTTAAATGAAGCTATTTTTACATCCAGTATGGATGTCTAGAAAATCTTGTCCCTACTACCCCTGAATTGGGGTGGTGGTGGCACCAAAATACTTTTAATGATGTCTAACCTTTTCCTAAATGAAAAATCTAACATCTAATATGTGCACCACAGCAGTGAAATTGAAAATGTTGTGGAGGAATATCAGATATGATTCAACACTCGGAAGTTAAAAGGAAGTAAAGGTCATCTTGGATTCTTAGAAATTAATTTAACCCAGTAGAGTGTCACTCCCTTCATGTGACTCTTGATACTGCTGATGGGTGTTGTTGCAGGTATTTTGTCCTTTTAAACTGTTGCTACCTCAAATGGGTATTTCTTATAGTGTACCCATTTTGTGACATATGAAAGACCAATCACATTTTTAAAATCGTTTTCTCCTAATTTTTGATTACTGAAATCAGTATAGGGTTTGCATTATCTACAGTACAGTGGATAGGCCCTGAGTGGCAGAGTGGTCTAAAGTGCTCACTGTTAGGATCACTGCCATCTCACATCTGTTTGCAACTTTGGGCTTGGCCAATGTGGGTATCTGAGAAACCTTGCCATTAACTTCTTGTGAGTTTGTGGTTTTTTCCAGGGTTTTCCTGGGTTCTTCCTCAAACATTAATACTGGCCTGTCTTGTACTGAAAAATGGTGTTAAACACTACACTACCACAACAGTACAGTAGAACATTGTAAATCCAGACAACTGTTTCAAATGAATGTGTCTGGATCCATGAGTTTTCCTTATAATTGAATCATACAGTTTTATTTTATTGAGGTCATCATACTGTATACATGTACTGTACATGTACATGTATTTACTTGCTGTACATGTACTGTATATTCAGTAATGCTGAAGTATGGATATAATATGATTATTGGTGTGGTCCATCTCAGATTAACATCATTTGACAGACCCCCTTGTACCAAAAGTTGATATATTTTATTTCTGTTTGTATAATATGGCAGCAGAGGAATGGAGTGATAGTCTTTATGCTGGCAAATTGTTTTATTTTAGCTGGTATATATTTCTACCTGTCTATGCTTGATTTTTTGTGTGGTCAAAATAATGTAATAAGTATAATGAATGCAAACTGATACAGTATATTTTATAAGTATTATTTTACAACTGTTATAGGTACTGACTACTCCTGAGCAGACATTTGACATGGCTTTTTGTTCTCAAATGAAAGTCTTTGCTGTCCAAGCTTAAATCAATCAACTTTATTTGTACAGCCATCAACAAACTATGATTGTTACATACAGTTGGTAAACAACAAGGAGACTTGACAGACACACTTAATTTATTAACAATATGTTATGTAAGAAGTGTGGACAATTTGATCCCCAAAGTGTTTATTTAATTAACACCCCTTTGGTGAGTAGGAAAAACAGACTGATTATGCAAGCACTGGCTAAAATACATTCATGCAACTTTTTCTTTTGGTTCATGATCACATGATCAGTTTTATTTTAATGTACCTCTGCAATTTGACCAATCAGAGGTTGATAAATTGAGATACCTCCAGATTTGTGTAGGTGAATCTGTGTTATCCATCCATATTGATATGATTTTTTATGTGGTAATATGAATTCTGCTTTTTCATGCCTTTACCAAACTTTGCAGATGGGGGGATTCCTTTAGTTGAATTGGTGGTCAGATTTTGGAGGGATTGTTAATGTGATCATTTATGCATTTATATAGGTGGTTATGTTATGTTAATGGTTATGTTATGTTATGGTTTCCTTACAGTAACTCACGTTCTGTCCGACACCTAATCACAACACTTTATAGTTGCTCTGTAATATAAAAGGAATTATTTTTGGGGTTTCCCCTTAAAAAATGAAGCAGGTTGATTTGTTTGCCTGATGGATGAACTTCAAGGTCACATTAATCGAAGAAAATAGTATTGTTTCCTTGCACAGTGATTGTTTCTGCCAAACATACCATCACTAAAATGTATAGATAAGTTGCCTTTCATGATAACAAGAAATCTGTTGAAGGTCAAAGGTGATCGTCATTATGATGTGACAAAGGAAAATAACATTTTGCATTAATAACTTTAGTTCTACTGAATATATTTTCACTAAACTTATGGTGCCCTTGATGACACCAAAAAAGGTGTGGGGAAGCAATATGTATTTGTTCTGGTCTACCAAAAGGTATTAATTTTTTGTATAGAAGCAAATTCGCATTACAGTGTGGTCTTTGGTGGTTGGGACAAAATGGTAAAAATTGCACTACCTTGGCATTGTTTAGTCAGGTGGTCACTTCATTTGGAGGGGCCTAATATGAGGGTATCCACTTAAACAGGAAGACTAATGTTTAGTAAATGGTCATAGGAGCCATCATTTATAATGCCTTAGCTGTACTTGGTCAAAAAACTTCTTTTAATTTTTTTCTTCAGTCATAGACATCTGTTTCATGCCAACTGATAATTACAAATTCTGAATGGCACTTATCTATGTATTTTGACAACTGTGTCAGTATATTACATTTGCTGAATGCATGCACTTTAGTCCCCATGCATTTCTTTAGGTAATATAGGTTGCTTCGTCTCAGTGCGGAAGATTTATGTCCAGAAGTAAATGGACAATATTTATTGCTTTGAGTAGTTTTATGATAGCACAGTGATCAGTTATTTTTATTTTAAAAAATCAGTGATAGCAGGTAATGAGATAGAGATCATGCTACTTAGAGTTGAATGAACCCCCAAATGTAACAAAAATGGCTAATGAAATAGAGATTAGGTTACTTAAAGATAAGGTTACTTAGACTTGAATGAGCCCCCAAATGTAACAAAAAGGCTAATGAAATAGAGATTAGGTTATTTAAACTTGAACGAGCCCCAAATGTAACAAAAAGGCTAATGAAATAGAGATTAGGTTACTTAGACTTTAATGAGTACCCATTCAGGTTACTTAGACTTGAGTGAGCTTTCAAATGATACAAACAGACTAATGAATTAGAGATCAGGCTACTTAGACTTGAATTAGCCCCCAAATGATACATAAAGGCTTGTGAAAGAGAGCTCAGGCTACTTGGTTGTGATCAAGCCCCCAAATGTAACAAAAAGAGATACAATGTAAAGCTATTACTATCTGGATTCAGCTACCAGATTATTAATAGAACTTCCCATGTTACTTTGACTGGATTAAGCAGATTTCATTTTTTTCACTAGAGAATAGCCAGCATTTTAAAACTGACATACATTTGTTGGCACTTGTTAAAAGTAGTATGCTATCATTCAGTCCCAACAGATGCACATTCATTACTGGAAGAGATTGTGAGATGGCTAATTGTCAATCATCTGTCATCTCTCATTCATTAGCACAAGATTGTTATTGCCCCTGGTCCTACACTACAAGGAGATTGTCATTAAACTTTACACACATATTCATCTGAAGGCTTTGTTGGCCCTAAATGAAAATGGTGCTGCTCTGACTTCCAGCAAGACCACTAAAGATGTCTGGGTAATCAGGTACCTGCCCATACATAATTATCCAAATAATACAATTAGCAATAGGGTACCCATTTAGTTCATGTTTAAAAAAAATATTTCCAAGTTCAGATCAAAGATTATACCTGGTGACATCAGGAGTAAGGGTGACAGAATAACTACAGTTTGAGGCTCTTGTCATGTGACATTGATCCATTATAGACCTTCATCTACTGACATTATATTTTTTTTACATATATGACGTTTAGCTATGTACGTCAAACAGTTTCCTTATTATAGTTTGTAGTAACTGTGCATGATATGTTTCCAAGAAACCCGAGGAGTTTCTAGAATTTTAAACTATGTGTTATAGATTCATTATTGTTTGATACACAGTTACATAGCAGATCATTCTATATTGAAAAAACATGGTGCTAAATATAAACTGTAAGCTTTATTGATGTGACTCATGGATGTTATTTGTCAAAAAATGTTAGAGGAGAGGGATTTTGTTAAACTGAAGAACATGTTACATCTGGAATCAGGAAAATGACAGATCTGTTGTGCTTTACAAATTTTGAAGCAAATTTTGACTGTTGTAATACCACATCCAGAATTTGTGGACTTGACAAACTTTCAGCGAAAGTAAACATGTGATATAACCTAATTATAGTGAATGCTATGTATAAATAATTTAGCATTTTGTTTTGTGTCTGTATTCTCATACTAATCCGTATGGATTTAGCTAATTTTTGGAAAGAATTTTTATTAATTGCAGATCCAGGTAAATAGCAAAAATAAATGTATGTTTTTCATAGAGCTTTCCGTAATTATGGCATGTAATATATAGAGTACTCTTTTTATGTTCTGATTGTGCTATTTTGCCACTCATATTTCAATTACTTTTTTACCTCTGGGGGATGGGTGGGTGATATATATATGAATTTACAACAAAATAGTTCAGGTACTCGTATATTTTCCTTTTTATTAGGTACCTAGGTAATGATCATTAGGACTGATGGGCATCCAGGTGACTTTTCCCAAATGTTTGACATCTTGAATTGCCACAATGGCAGCCATCTTGAAAATGTTGTAAATGCCACTTATTCTGTATGAATAGTTATATCAACTTGGTGTTTTCACTAAAAGACTTCTTGTGATGTTTAGTTGATCCTAAAAAAAAAAATGGTGATAATTTGACATCCAATATGGCCACTATTACAGCCATCTTGAAAGTTATTTTGTTGAAAATCATAACTCTCTTGAAGGTAACATCAACAAGGATTTTAATCAAAAGTTTAATAATATTGTTTTCTTCTTTTTAATAAAAATGGTGCTGATGTTATGGGATGCAATGGCTTCAACACTCAGCAATAAAAAGAAGAAATGGTTTTATCTTAAATTTCTGATAATTATTTATAAGCTGTTGAGTGTTAGTTCCCTCAAGTGACTTCTGTTCAAGAAAGTCAAGAAGTTGAATACAAGGTGGCTGTGGCAACTGTGTCCGATTGGGTGTTGGGAAATTATGAATGTACATGTTGGTAGCCACCTTACTTATTTCTCTAACTGACATTTGAGAAAACAGCAGAAAAGACTTGTACTCATTTCTTTTTGTGTGAAAAATTCAGTATGAATCAAGTTCGATTCAGAAGGAGACTCAGTAGGGTAGTTAATAATAGAATGTTGGGGTCACAGGCTCAGTACCTGCTTGGGTCATCATTTCTGGCCAAGGTTCTGACATGTTAACCCTATCTACACCTTGGTGGATTGAGCATATATTTCTGTGCTTGGGTATGCAAACAACCACATCCAATACAAATTAGTTGTTCAGACCACTATTTCCTACACATTTGAGACAATTGGAGCATGCAACTTGAATGGATTAAAAAATAAACATATTTCCACTGCCAGTATGTTTTTATACAAATACCTTTCAGTAAAATACACCTGTAATGGCTTCTCTTGGGTATGTAGTCATATGTTCAATGTTAAACTTATAAAGTATCCCTTTTAAGTAAATTGCCTCTAGCATTTTCAGCTGATGTACAATGCACCACTTTTACACTATTGGCGAGCTGGCATTACATTATAAGGGAGGCATCTCTTGAAATCAAATAGATGTTAAAAAAAAAAAAATTATCTACCGGTACTTGATTCCAAAGTGTAGATAGCGTTAACATATCATAACCTTGGCTTGTGAAGATGCCACTCAGGCCAGCTGATATCCACTGTCTTAGTGTGTCCATAGGGGAAAACCACTTAGTTTCCATTTCTTCAACATGATATTGTCATTCATTTGTTAAAAATGCTGTTAAAAAACAAAGGAATAACCCTTTGCCCTACTTATTTGGGAAGTTTTCTCTGGCTATGGGATAATGCAGTTATCCAACAATTCAGTTGGCCTGAGTTGGAATTAGTTATGGATAAATTGGAATCTGCAATGTGACAGTTGACTATGTGTCAGCTTGTTTGGGTGTTTGGGGGTTGGAGTGAGGACATCCAGTGTATGCACATCATTCCAGTTCACACCTCGCTGAATACCAAATTGATTTGGGATCCATTGGAATTTCTGTTATGCAACAGTTGATTGATAGCTGCTACCCTCCCCCTCCCACTTAGCCAATTGGTCAGTTAAGTCCAAGAACTGCCCTACTGTGAAATGGGTCTGACATTTGAGACAGTGGAGATTGAGCATGGTGGACCTTGCTATTAAAAAGGATAGGTAAGTTTTATGAGATAGGTTGATATGACCTAAGATTTTGAGAGTCATTTTTTTAAAAAATTAGAAATGGATTGGAAGCAGAAATATTAAGACATTGTTTAAGTGAGTTTGATTGTATTTTCAACAAACTTTATTTATTTTCATCCTGATTGGGAAAGGCAGATGCTTTTTCTGAGTTTTCAAGGTAATACATTTAGTAGCTACTGAAGACAAATGTTAGCCAGTACTTCACAATTTAAGGTGGTAGGAATATGCAGAAGGATGAGAGTGTTTAGAGATGGAGCATGGGTTGAGAGAGTTTGTATGTAGCTAAACCTGTAGCAGTAAGGCTAAGCTTGATTTTGTTAAAATCCCCATGACAACTACATGTACTTGCAAGACTATGGAACGCCAGAGCTGTCTTAAGATGACAATTGTTATTATAGGATGTGCAAACTTCATTATGTGATGTGCATTTGTACTTATAGGATGTGCAGACTTCTTTATATGATGTGCATTTGTACTTATATGATGTGCAAACTTCTTTATATGATGTGCATTTGTACTTGTATGATGTGCAAACTTCTTTATTTAATGTGCATTTGTACTTGTATGATGTGCAAACTTATTTATATGCGGTGCTTTCGTCTTTATATGAAACACCATTATAATTAGAAGGAAAAACGGAACTTGCGCAGGCGCGTGAAGATGGCGAGCAATGATAAGCCAGTGAAATTGTCTAAAATGTCAGGCTCGATGTCTAATGTTCTTAAGCAAGTGCATTTAGATTCTTATATTGGAATATTTAAAGAACAGAAAATCTCGCCCGACATTGTTTGCAAGCTATCATTGTATGACTTTCGATGATTGGACCTAGTCAATAGGTCTGACATTATGAGGCTGCTGATTGAATGCGTCAAATTCGGAAGCTGTCAACCAGATTTGATCAGCAATCAGCATATAACAGAAAATATGCAAAACTAAAATAAAGGTTCCAAGTACATTGTATTAGCTAATATTGATAACTGTATTTCAAATCGAATGGTGTTCACGCTCTAATTGTAGAAAAAGGTTATTCATTGGACATACTGTCAAGGTAATCAGATTCACATATCTATCTTTTTCATCTAATGTTATCTTTTTTAGACCCATTGCTTTAGTTTTTTTTAAAAACATATGTGAAAATTTGTTTGCTGATAAAAATGAACAGCTGCAGCGTAATACTTTTTCTCGATTATGTATATAGCCTCAATGTAACCTTTCTCGACATGCAAATTCGTAATAATTGAAACTAAGACTTAAGTCTGAATATTTTCAAATATTCTCATTTGTCAGGCCTCTCTCACACAGCAAAAACTACCATGCGCAATTGTTGGACCAAACAAAACTACATTCTTTTTTAAAAGATAATTTTTGTGATCTAAGAATGTTATTCTCAAACATATGAATGTCATATAAATTAAAAAATTTATTAAATATTGATAGTAACTGTAAAGAATCGTTGACAAGAAGATATTGAAGGTTTCTTTTGTTAGTTGTATCATAAGATTGTTCAGCATTATACTCTAGTATATGTTTTAGTTGAAAAGTCTTCGGTCTATCATTGTCAAAGTATCTTATGAATAATATATTCAGAATGCGAAAGCAGGCATATAGTATATGAAAAGAAACTATTAGTATCAGTCTTGTTAATAAAGGACACCAATTTAAAGGGGAAGTTTCGGGCCTGTCTTTTTTTACTGTCCTTTCTACACCTGTTTGACTGCATCAGCTTACGTGTAGATGATGTCTCTCACACATCATTGTCGGCAAGCTTGGCTAGTTACAAATATTGCAAATTGCACATTTAGTTTTAAAAAATATGTTGAAAAATACCACTTACTGTCTTATAATAACATATTCTTTTACAATTTACCAGTCGTCATGTTCATTGTTTGCTTCATTCATTGTATTTATTCTTTGATGATGTATGCTTTGATTTCAAGATCATTGTAACTTTTTCTCCATAACTAAGTTAATAATGTCTCACGCTCTTGTGAAACATCACTGTAGTATTAAAACAAAGTCTTGAGACGACGAAGATAACATCTACAAAGTATTAAAAGATTTTTTTAACTATAAGCCAAATCTGGTCTCAAGAGAGGTACTCGAGCACAATGTACAAGGTTTGTCTCCACAACTTTAAATCATCAAGGGCCATAATTCTGTTAAATAGTAATGGAGTATAATCTGTGATCATTAAGACAATTTCAGATGACAACCATTTTGCAATACTAATATCATAGGCAACTAGATTTCCAAGTGGGGCAAGAACGTGATTACAGCAAATAGCCCCACTGCTTAACCGGTGTGGGATGATGATACATTCAAATATAAATTACTTGTATTCTTGAAAATCAAAGAATAAGATAAGGTTTTCTAACCATCAAAACTTCAAGTGAAATTTGCATTGCATCATGGATGATTTATTATGCAAATAGTTGAATTGTTCAGCAATCGGATATTTCAGGTCTACATATCTGTTACCTAACCCATAAACCATGATTCTTTTAGCTTTTGCCCAGCAGTCAGATACACAGATTTACAAACTGATATGCAGTGATAAAGGTAAGAAATTACTCTAAAGACAATTTAAACAGAACGGTTTAAACCGTACCTGTCACAAAACGTACATTATATAGTTTAAATATAGTTCTCAAAAGCATTGCAAATATCCAAAAACACACACACACACACACACACACACACACACACACACACACACACACACACAGCATATAAAGAAGTTTGCACATCATATAAGTACAAATGCACATCATATAAGTACAAAAGCACATTATATAAAGAAGTTTGCACATCATATAAGTACAAATGCACATCATATAAGTACAAAAGCACATCATATAAAGAAGTTTGCACATCACATAAGGACGAAAGTACATGATATAAAGAAGTTTTCACATCATATAAGGACGAAAGCACATAATATAAAGAAGTTTGCACATCATATAAGTACAAAAGCACATTATATAAAGAAGTTTGCACATCATATAAGTACAAAAGCACATCATATAAAGAAGTTTGCACATCATATAAAGAAGTCTGCACATCATATAAGTACAAATGCACATCATATAAGTACAAAAGCACATCATATAAAGAAGTTTGCACATCGTATAATAACAATTGTCATCTTAAGACAGCTCTGGCGTTCCATACAAGACAACATGGACATTATGTGCTGGCCATGTTCCTATGGGGAACCATTTAGTACTGTGTGTGTGTATGTATATGTATATATATATATATATATATATATATATATATATATATATATATATATATATATATATATATATATATACACATATATATATATACATATATATATATATATATATGTATATATATATATATATATATATATATATGTATATATATATATATATATATATATATATATATATATATATATATATATATATATATATATATATATATATATATTTGTTTATTAGTCAGGTATAGGAGCGAACAACATTGACCCTTATCTGTATAATGTGCTGGCAGATCAGGATCTGTGTTGTTTATTCTATAGAAAACAAACTGCATAGACTCAGATTAGCTGGTGCATTATGCAATGGCAGTTCTGGATCCATGTAGTTTGCAGCTGGATCCAACTTATAAGTGAGAATATACGGTATCTCATTTCATAGACCACCATAATGTTTTACAGTTGTAAAAGCAAAAAAAGATAATAGAAACAAAATCTTAAAAACAAATATATTTTTAAATAGACATTTTTTATTATTTTTCTTTCTATCATTGAGGTTGTTTATTACTGAATGTATTTATTACTCTGTATGATTTCTTTCTATATGTATCACTGAGGTTGTTTGCTGATATATTTCTAAGTCATTTGGACTTTCTTTTTATCATTCATTTTTTTTTTGCTTATACAAGAATATCTTGCAATTATCATTATTGTTTTACAACAATTGAACAATAAGGTAGTCTGTGATACAGTTATTGCTGCTTTTACCTCAAGACTGGTTTAGGGTTCGAAGTCAAATAACTAGCATTCACAGACTGCTTACCAGTTGGTTCATTCATGGTATGTTTTAGATATGACATTTGCCTAGTCTGGTTTTGATGAATGTGTGAGGATGATTTATGATTAGGATTGTTAACATAGCTTTAACATTTTTCAGTCATATTGCTACGATGTCTGCAGTGTGGCAGTTTATAGTGATGTCTAGCACTGAAGCATCATTCTGCAGACATGTAGCATGATGTCCAACCCAGTCACATTATCCTGACACCATTGCTGACCAGTCCTAACACTAACCTCTTAATGCTGAGCACCTAGCGAGGCAGCTGTTAGTACCATTTTTATAAGTCTTTGGTATGACTCAGCCGGGGTTTGAACCCACAACCTCCCATTTAGAAGGTGACTCTCTAATTGATGAATGAAGGTGATTATTAACAGATGCATATGAATGTGCATTTCATGTGTATTCAGAGATAATTTCTTACTTGTCTATTACTCTGGCAAAACATTAAACTAGTAGCTGATTTTCACGCATGTAAAGTACCTAGATTTTACCTTGTATGCTGTGTATTTTAACCCGAGTGTAATAAAGAATTTGTCATTGACATTGTGTATAAAATATATTATTTTCCTTTATTTGTCCAACAGAATCACTCACGTGTCAGTATAGATTTACCGTACATGAACATGTTGTTTAAAAGCAGTAGCATGATTTGTGCGTTTTGTATCATACCCCATTTCCAATCTGATACTCATCCATTGATTCAAATGCCATTAGTACCTTTTCTACTTGACTCTATCTATTTGTGCAGAGAACTTACCATGTATAATGCAAGCTTTAATGGCATATTAAATTTTGTTTTAATTTTTTTAGAAGAGTATTAAATAAATAACACATTAATCCCTAGCTTCGAGTTTACGGGGCATGAGGTAGTTGCCTACTTCCAAGGTCTGTAGCATTGATGTCATGCATGATACACTTAAGTTGGTGGTATTATATAAAGTTACACAGATTTAGCTCTACAATGATACCAAATAATCTGGACATTTTAGTTGCACTACAAAATACAGAGGGACCTGTTTTTTTCCCACCCAAAATTTGCCCATGGTCAGAATCTGATTTTGTGACCTGTGATTTTAGACTTTATAGCCTCAGATCTAAGGCAGATCGGTCTGAAGCGCACACAGACAGGTGAACATTTTGAATAAAGAGTCTCCATACAGAAATTATGGGTTAAGCATTTAAAAAAAAAAAAAAACCTATAAAAAAAATTAAAAAAAACTTTTCACCTACATGCAAAAACAGCAAAAAACCTCCAGGTGTTAATGTGATTATGAGATCATCCTGTAGTGTTAACATATAAAGTACCAAATATTGTGAACTTGTGACAAGCAGTTATGTAGAAGAAAAAGTTATTTCAATAGTTGTTGCAGTCTGTTTAAATTATTTGTTTGTCGTCTCTACCCACCCCCACCCCACCTCCCCGCGCCAAAAAACCCCCTGGTAGACATACTTTTGTTAGTAACATGTGTCGGATCAGGATGTGGTTAATAGATAAAGCTACAGTCTGTTCTAACTGCATGACCAACCTTGACCTTACAGTTGGTCTTTATTAGAGTTGGCTTCAACAGCAGTGTTTCTTAAGGTACAGTACATGTTACACTGCAGGTATACTATGGGTATTGACCAACAATTCAGTGTTCTGGGGTAGGAGCATGGCACATTTTGTTTTAATTTCTCTCAATAGCTGGAAATATATCTTACTCTGATTTATAGCAAAAAAACCACCATATTATATCCTTGATATTATTTGGTAGAAAATGTTATTTATCTTGAGATAACAGAAAATATTTCTGCTCAAAAGAAAATCACTGCCTGTCCCCATTATATGGCATGTACCTTATCGTAGATGAATTTGCTATGTGTATGTTAATTGTTGTATAAGCTGCACGCAAAAAGCAGTTACTGATGTGGGATTGGGAAGTATCAAATTTTGAATAAGCAGTGAACCTTAAAGTTTAATCCAAAGAACACAAAGATTTTATGACATTTAGACCAGGGGAGTATTTGGAAAGGGTCATTTCGACCTTTATTCTTAATATTTCTTCTATGTCAGTGTTAAAACTTCAAAGGGGGCAGTGTTCTGATTCAATGAAACTGAACGGATATCTTAAAATGGGTTTGAGAAAGAGACAGCTGAATTTCCAATACGTGTCAAATAGTCATTCTTCAAAAGGAAAAGTTATATAACTTCTTAGTTCAGAGATTTTGTCTTAGGGACAGTTTTTAGAAACCACTGCTTATGATTGGTCAAGTGAAATTAAGGCGTACTCTTCGGAAGTAATGGGAGTTAAAAGTGACAACCTTGATCAAAATTCTTTAGTCTGAAATTTTATGAGATTAAGAAGGTTCACTTCAAGGAAGTCTAGAAAAGAAAAGTGCTTTCCTTGTTAAATGAGAAAGGGACCAGGTTCTTTCTTGTGAGAAAGACAGGGTTTAGTGCTGGATGCACAAGTTCTAAAGTTAACAGCAATAAGGAAACAGTTTTCCAAGGGAGAGGGACTCAACAGTCCAAGAAAAGAGAAGTGATGAGTGAAGTTCGAAAAGGAAGAAACAGGTGAAGTCTGAAAGGGGAAGTGATGAGTACAGAGTAAAACCTAGGAAGTCCAAGAAGGACAAGGCTTTCAGAAAAGGAAGACTCAAGGAAATAGGGAATGTTGGAACACTCTTGAGAGGAAGGTGATGCGCTTTTCTCACCACTCATTATGATGATGAAATAAGTTCAACTTAGACACTGCTATTAAATCCTGTAGATATCGTTTAAGTTGAATTGAAATTATTGCCAATAATTTGTTTGATTAAATTTGTTATTTTTCTTGTCTCATTGGACTCTTATTACATTATTTCTTCACAATAATCTTGCCCAGTTGTCTGTTGATATTCGATCTTTCCTCACACTGGGTCATAATAACAAAGGAAGTCGTTCCCAAGATTACGTAGCTAAATCGACTAAATCGAATTACAAAGAGGGAGACATTACAGGGATGCCTTATAGCTATTCAGAGAAAGCCCCAAAAAATTCCTTTTAGCATGTTTTATTGGTATGGAAAATATTAATAGAGAATCGTGTGACCCGGACAGAAGAATATCTAAAACAAGTTAATGAATGAACTCTCATTTAAGGGTGAACAAGGTGCCAATTTTCTATAGGGAATTATTTGAACATAGTGATATGCTTACAGATCATAAAACTATTATTGATTTTGAGTTTTAAAGCTAAATATGGTCTCAACATGAATCTCTGTGCCTTTCATTGTATAACTCGGTGGGTAAAGTTTTAATGTAAAGTGTTGCACTTAGATGTGACGACACCTGAGACCATTTATCTCATTCCATGTGGACATATGTCACAATTAATTTTGCTGTATGTTCTCTACTTATATTTCTCAGTACTGACCTTTCCACAGAGTGACAATCAATACAAATCATATGTTAATCTAACATGCCTTCAAAGATGACTTCACGTGAAGTTCTTGTGAAAGGTTCATCGGCATATTTTGCACTGTAAACAGAACAGCATGTAAACAAAACAGATTTCACTTCTGGATCATCACCAAGGCCAGAATACACATAGACAACCAATCTCTGAGCTCATATTCTCAAGAATAAACAATTACATTTAAATCCCTACCAGAAATGCATAAATATAACTCTTCTATCACCACCAAAATCAGAGAGGAAAAAAATGTTATAAAATTGACCAGAACTACATTACTGGAAATACTAAATGTGATGTGATTCCATGTAGAAATTGTATTTTATAACAATAATCGATGTAAAAACTATTACCAATCACCTTTGAAAAAGAATGTTAAACAAACTAGTTAAAAACAAACGGAATGAAATTTTTCAATTTGATATGGTTCTATGGGAACTTTATGATCAAGATTTTACAATTACAAGAAAGTCATAATTACATTGAATTAAATTTCATGTTAATTGTAGCATTTTACCATTGAATTCATTTCTGTATAAAAATTGTTTGATATTGATAAATGTACTGCATTTATTTTGAAAATGTAATGTGATAATCAGGCTGTGGAACATGTCCCACTAGATTCGGAATAGAGCGAACATAAATTTTACAGCTGGGTACCAAGAACAACTTTTGTTGTTTAGAGGCTGGTGCCTGACCATTTTTTGTTTATTATTTATCTGTCAATAGCTGGGAAAAAATGCTCTGCATCTGTTAATAGCTGGAAAAATGCTCGGATTTACAGCAAAAAAAACAACATAAGATATCAATGATAATATTTGGAATAAAGATTAATTGTTATGACCTAAAAGAAAAGTAAATATTTCAGCTCAAAAGAAAATAACACCCTCACTCCCCCCCACAAAAGTGTAATGGCCTTTACCTTGTTGCAGATGATTTTGCAATTTGCATGTTATTTGGTGTATAGGTTGCAATCTGTACATCATGCTGGTGTTAAAAAGCTTTTAGTTGATTAAAATAGGAATGGTTGATACTGAAAGCCTACAATATTCTAGCCACACTATTAATATAATAGGCTGTGAAGCTTTGAGTGGGGTGCCAAAACCCAGAAAAGTAATTTATCAGAGAGGGACAATAAACATAAAACACTCTTATTTATCAAACAAGAAAATAATTAGTGGCCATCAAAGCTTATAATAATAATAATAATAATAATAATAATAATAATAATAATAATAATAATAATGAGGGCTTTTTATATATAGTACCTAATCTCTAGAATCTTTAAATGCTTTACAACATTAGACATCACCTACAACATAAAAGCATATATAATGCTATAATTAGCAATTAGAAAATATAAAACATGCTGAAAGTATTTAAGGTAGGAAACATTATTAGGTCTTTAAGTTGTTATTGCAGGTGAAATATGAGTTTCATGAGCACTCTTTAATAGGATCACTTGTCCTTGTGTCCAAGCTCAGTTGGGCAATTCATTCCATGTTGTTGTGCCCTGTATGCAAAAGAACATCCATATGACTTCGTTTTCATAGTGGGAATAATGAATGTACGATTGTCAGAAGAGGGGCATAATTATCTTGCTGGTGTGTACACATGGGTGAGGTCAGATAGGTATTTTGGACTGAAGTCCAAAGTTCTGGAGTAGATATTCAGTCAAACCAGACAGAACTGAGTTACAATAGTCCAGTTTTTAAAGTACTAATGACCACACTAGCAAATATAAAGTTAACACAGAAAAACATTTGGCCACAATGTTGGCATGTGACAAATTTCAAACATGTGGTTAAAAGATTTTTAAATATAATTATATTTATAATATTTGCCATTAGTTTGTGACAGGCACAACTGTTTTATGAAAAAAGAAAATTTTTTAAAACTCTTTTTGTCATGAATAGTGAAAACACTTTTAATGTCGTTAAAGTCTTAACAAGGTTCCTCAGAAATTTTGGTAAAAATATAATGCAGTAACCAAGGATATACAAGTAATATGCACAGGTCCATAGACACTGACTAAGCGAAGTGCAAAATCGGCTTTATTGGGAGATACAAGTTGAGATGGAATATATGAATAATCATTTGATGTTTTTTTTTTCTTGTAGCCAAATACTCCACCTGTATATGTGAAATAAAATGGATTTACCTAGATTATATTGGTTGAAAGTTTATCTTATGGGCTACGTTAATTTTTTAAAATAATGAATCTGAAAAGAAAGAAACATTTATTTTTGTTGATTTGGGAACCGTGGTAACCATTGTTCCACCAGTAACTAAGAAAGATGTGTTATATAATTCAAATAACATAATGTCATATGGTATGTGTTTGTAATGTAAGCTAACAGGTAAAACAAATTTAATATTTATTTGGGTCTGATTTGATGGTAAACAAGAACAAAAGAATATGCTATATTTGTCAATCTGATTTGTGCACTAAATAAAAGATTGCAAAAAGACATGCTTGTTTCCTGATTGACTTGGAAACTTATTACAAAATTAATTAAAAGGATAAAAACAAAAGAGAAAAGTAAGAAAAAATGTTTTTTTCAGAGAGGACCAGTAAACATAAAACACTTACTGCAAACAAAAAATATTTGGTGGATTTTAGAAATTATGTAAAGTTCAGATAGAAAACAAGTGAACTCGTGAACATCTTGAGATGATTTGCAGTCTTGCAAAGGAATACATGTGCTTAATACTTTCACACACACACATAAAAAACTAAATCATGACGTGTTTCTTTTTTTTTGTTTTAATCTGAAATATTTCCAAAATTTGGCCTGGATGTGTTTTACAGCATTCCATTTTGCCACTGTATTGTCATATGTGACATGTGTCAGTCATGCAGTTAAAGGATCATACATTGCATTACATTTGCAATAGTCACCATTAATTTATGACAGATACAACCGTTTTGTAAACAAAAGATAATTCCTTTGAACTTTTGTATCATTAATTTTGATCATTAAAAGTCTAAACAAGAATCCTTGGGAATTTCCGTTGATATGTTAACTGATGGAAAGTACTGAGTATTGGTACGGTTAAAAAAGTTCTGTGGTATGTACCACATGAAAAATCATGGCAAACCATATATCAGAAATACCAGTCACCCCCCATAGCTTTTACAAGTCGACGGTCTTGTTATGTATATATTTGTTGTATAGTAAAACCTGTATTGAGAGACCACTGCTATGAGAGACCATAATCTTATTGCACAGATTTATTGATTATATAGTGTTATGACCTGTTATGAGAGACCACTTTTTTTGAGAGACCATTATGTTTTGGCAGAAGAGGTGGTATTTCAAGACAGGTTCCACTGTAGTAGTGTCACTGTGTAGGTGTAACATTTTATTGCTTATTTGATTTTTCATTTGATATTTCACCTTGATGATTTTATTTATGAAATATTTTTAACAAGGATAATGGGACCATATTGGGAGTTCTTAATAGTAGAGTGGACAGCAAAGTGGTTGTGTTTGTTACTATATGTACTCTTTTATAAGTCATGTCAAACTGCAATCAACAAAGATCCTGATCTGCCATAGCATAATGCACCTGCAGATTGGGGTCTATATTTGTTCTACTGATTACACATAACAAATTGCACTGACCCAGCATTATGCTATGCCAGAGCTGGGTCTGTGCAGTTTGTAGCTGGACTTGTCTTATGAGCATGTATAGAGAAATGACCAGGGAGGAAACTTTCCTGGCAGTGTTCCATACCATTGTTATTTTCAAGCTTCCATATGAAAACCATATAAAAACAAGCATTGTGATCAATCAATACATTTGTCAAACATAGCTTCTCTCATTCTACCCTCTGCTTCATACCATTCGGATACAGATTCTTTTTTTGCCTTTAGAAACTGTTCATTCTATGAAAGAAAGTTGAACTTGTCATCTGTCATTCATAATTCTAG
This sequence comes from Unio pictorum, assembly GCA_030141615.1. NCBI lineage: Eukaryota > Metazoa > Mollusca > Bivalvia > Unionida > Unionidae > Unio > Unio pictorum. The sequence goes on along the minus strand of JARLTB010000062.1, from coordinate 2,703,784 downwards.
TCCATTTATATATGACTCAAATGAAACTGTTCAGATTGACAAATATTTTATATAAAGAATGATATAAAAAAATCATCTTCAGTGAAGAATCAATTTCCTGACAATGAAATAAAAGTGTTTTAACATTTCTCTGTGCTTATATCAGTGTCAAGTACCTGTAGATGGTTTTGCCAATTAGCATTAGAAATCTAGGGAATTGGCAATGGGCTTTTTGATGGGCATGTAAAAAACAACCTGAGATGTTCTGCAACAGTGTTGGATTAGTTAATTGGCCCAGAGAATTCCACTGGAGTAAATAAGGAATGATAGAATCAAGACAAGCAGTATGAACACATGGTAAATTGGCAACTCCTGATTTAATGGTGGTTACCCTTATAAACATGTACTGTACAATCATGTATACCAGAAATGTTTGTCTTCTAGTTAGTGTACTATATTGGAAAAGCATGCTTGTTGGCCAGATCATGCTGTTCATGTTTTAGTGAAATCCGAATGGAATACAATAAAATTTTAATTGCTAGAGAAAGGCAAAACATTTGAAAAAGAAAGTATTGTCCTGAAAGTTTTTGGTTTGCAACTGCTCGTTACTTGCATGTCAGCTATATATCATATCCAAATACATGTACAGTAGATATCATATCCAAATACATGTACAGTAGATATCATATCCAAATACATGTACAGTTGATATCATATCCAAATACATGTACAGTAGATATTTGGCAATCACATAGTGAGGGTACTCAATTTAAGTGAGTTTTTGATGCTTTTTAAAAAAAAAATCAGCCCCTATGCAGATGGTAGTGGTGGTGGGATGTATCTGAAACTAACAAGTAAACAAAAATTAATTTTTTTCCAATGAAAATTTCTTTAATTCTTCAATATGTTACAATGCATAATAAGTTTATTGTCATCTTCACAGTAGAGAAAGAGATTGGATAAGATGGTTGCGATTTCATTAAATGGAAGAGATAAAACAGGATTGCAAGATTCAATTAGTTACAGAATATCAGAGATCCTCAAATCCCTGTATGTGTCAGACATATTTGACAGCTCAAATATTTTGACTGGCACACACTTGGAACCAGATAGGATGGAGTTTACAAATAATATTATATAAACCTTGATTTGTTTATACTTAAACTGCCAAATAAACACCTTAATGGAATAAAATTAAAAATGTCACTAGGTCTGGTTCACAGATTGTTTTTTTTGGTCAGGCAATACATGAAGCTGTGGCAGACAAGCTTAAATAAGATATGTTTATGTCTGGTTTACACAGTCTGGTTTACACAGTCTGGTTTACACATTGTTTCATTGTCAGACAATTAGTCCCTGTGTCACCTACCAAGTAGTTATTACTGTATATTTTCTCAGTCAGTTAAATACTGTACAGCTACAGAACAAATTACAAAAGAGATTTAAAGTTATTTGTTATATGAAAAATATTTGCGATATATGTCGCTGACATTTATCTGTCTCTCTCTATATATATTAGTGCATTAGGTGTATATTTTTTTTTCCACATGTAATACCTAACCTCTTTTTGCCAAATTTTCATTAATTTTCACTTTTGTGAACACAATTTGTGCCTTGTTTAACCAGGGGCTTTTCACTGAAGTTGGTATAAAGGTGGTGGGGAAGAACCTCGATCATGTAAATGAAAAGCTAAACTCTCTGAATTCCAAAAATACCTCTTTGAGATAAAAATGTTAGGAAATAACCAGTCCCAATTGAAATAATGGATAAATCTTCACCAAGTGATATAAATTTCAGGGATAAAAAAGGATCCATTTCACCAGTGGAAGGAAATGGATTAACAGATTGTCCAGATCACATTCCCCTTTGGTACTTTGGCTGAGACTCTGTAGCATCTTGAAAAATTTTATGTTGTGAGATTTATTCTGCTTGTGGTTAGCTTTAAATAAACAAATTAAGCAAACAATCAGCTTATATGAATCAATGCCATTAATGAATAAGTTCAACAGACATATTAATATGCAAGAAATATGTCCTGTTCTTAGAGGTTATCAAAAGTGTTCATAAAATACTGATAGCTGTAGACATTTTCAGTGATTTTAATTTTATTTGTGTTTGGTACAGGAATGCATTAGAATTACACATTTTTTTAAAATAGATTTTTCAATTTTGGAAATCATCCAGCCGTTGGACAGTGATTATTTTTAGCTCTTCTGGTTATATATCAGTAGCCTTATGGAATGTTTTGTTGTTGATCACCTGTCAGTCAGCACAAAATTTTTATCACTATCTAAGTCCTAAATGAAAATGGTGTGGGATGAACATACAATATAACCACTACAATAGTAGTCCGGGGGTGGGGGGTGGGAGGGAATCCTGTTATTACTGCTTCTCCAGAACTGATAGTCATGTATACATGTAGGTTTTACAAAAGGATTTTACTTTGTTTAGACTTCTTTGTCTACTTTGTCCCAAATAAAGATAGGGGTTGATATGACATAGGCCATCATGAAAAGCTTGTCACCACTCCTCTTGAATGGATGTTGATATTAACATATTTGCTAAAAAAAAACATTTTATGAAGTTTGGTTGGTCTTAAATGAAAGTAGTTCCAATTAAAGTCCCATATGACTTAAACCAAAATACTGCTGATCTGACTTTCATTATGGACATGATGTCAGCCATCTTTAAAACTTGTTTATCACTATTCATCCTAAGTTACAAGTCTTGTGAACATGGAAGTTTTCAAAAATAAGACTTCTTTTGGTTTTATGTTGGACCTACTTGAAAATAATACTGATCTGACATCTTAAAAATCTTTTTATCACTACCGGTATTTATTTGGAGCTTTTGCTAAATGAAAAGGTAACAATCTTACATCCAGTGTAACTGGCACGGTGGCTAATTTTAAATCATTCTTTTGATAAAAAATATCATAGATGTTTCTTTTAAACTTTTTAAAAAGTTTTTTTTTTAAAAAACACTACTGATGATAGGCCAGAATAGCTTATGGGATGGCTTTGTATCTCCTTGATTTTCTGACACCAGACAATGATCTGTCCAATTAGGAAAAGTTTGTTATCTCTTGTTCCAAAATCACTTGGAGCATTGCCATGAAACCACACACACACACACACACACACACACACACACACACACACACACACTGATCTTCTAGGTTTAGTTAGTCTTAATTAAAAATGGTACTGCACACATATACAAGATGGCCACACAGTGGCCACGGCTTTACATCTAAAAACTTAGATATTGACTTGATCCTAATCCTAACCTGTACTTTTTGCATGTGATGATATCTAGTTGGATCTGAAATGCACGTGGTTCACTTGACATTAATTACAACTACTGTAGTGGCCGTCTTGAACATTTTGTTATTGGATGGTCATATCAATGTGAGATTTTCACTAAAAGACTTGTGATATTACCAGTGGTTCTAAACAAAAAAAGTGCTGATCTGTCGATTTATAATGGCCACCATCCTAAAAATCTTCTTGGTGAAAACGTCACATTGACATGGGTTTTTTCACCCACTTTGACGCACCCTGCCTGAGGATACAATTTCCATAACAAATTTTTTGCTCAGTAGGTTTTGCAGTCTGCTCAGTGGTCTTTGCTTGGCGGTCACTTAAGTGTACATGCCTTAGAGGGAATGTTGGTTTCCACATGAAAATCCAATATGGCTACTACAGTGGCCATGTTAAAATTTTTGTTATTTGTTCTTCCTACTGAATGCAATAACACCTGTCTTGAGAGACCGCTGTTATGAGAGCCCATTTGTCTTGAGAGACCGGAATCTCCATGTACATATTTAATCATTAATTAGTATTATGGCCTTTTATGTGAGACCACCTGTCTTGAGAGATCATTATGTTTTGGCAGAAGGGGTGGTCTTTCAAGACAGGTTCTACTGTAGCTGGTTATAACAGCATGGGGTTTTCAGTTAAAGACTTCTTGCACTGTCAAATTGATCTGAAAGAAAGTGGTGCCAATCTGCCGTCCAGTTTGTCCACCACAGCAACCATGTAGAAAATTTTATTATTGTTACCCTTGAAAGGGAAGTCATATTCGCATGGGGTTTTTAATGGAAGATTTATCATCATGTTTAGCTAATCTTAAATCAGAATTACGCTAATCTGATATCCAATATGTCCATACTAGATTCTGATGCCATAATTGATAGAAAATGAAAGTGTTACTAATCTATTATTTAGTATGACCATCATGACAGCCATCTTTAAATCTTCATATTTTCACATCTCTTGAATAAAATATCATATTGATTGTATTTTTCTACCAGAATAATTATTATATCTAGTTGTTGTAAATTCATGCCAATCTGACCTCAGATATGGATGGCTACCACAATGAATATATTGGAAAATCTTGTTACGTATTCTCCTGAATACATGGTCAAATCAACTTGGGGGTTTTCTCCAATTGTCTTTGAATGGTTTGCCCCAAATGAAAATGCTGCTGATTTTACATCCATTATGGCAGCCACATTGGTTAATTTAGAAGTGTTATCACTGTATAAATTCAGGATGATTTTCAGCACTAAGCAATTAAAATATTAAAAAAAAGAAGCTGTGTTATGTTGTATCTCTAAAAATTCTTTATTGACAATACAGTGTTGGTCCCTTCAAAGGACTAATATGTTAAAAAGAAATCCAGGCAGCAAAACTGATGTGATTGAGGTGTCTATGGCATCAGTACATTTGATGGACTCTCGTTTTTTCCTTCTTTTTCCCATCTAGGTAAGGCACCAGCCACTGAATCTTCGGGGTGAGACAGGATTTAACAAAAGATAACAATTCCAGGCCTTCATTTACTCATGAAATACATGTTCCATATTAGCCAACATAGAAAAATGTCCTTTATGTAATAGGGGAGAAAATAAAATGTTCTGGTTTTACAAGAAGAGAGGATCCGGGACTCTCCTCACCACAACAAAGTAAATTGTTGGTGTCTGAGGGTCTGGTCCCTTGCCCCCAGAAAGTGTCTGAGGTCCAAGTTGCCCCCCTCCCCCATCAAATAAATTGTTAGTGCCTGAGGTCTGGGTTTCTCTCACCATAACAAATTAAATGGCTAATGTCAGAAGACTGGGACTCTCCACCCCTACCCCCCAAAGTAAATTGTTGGTGCATTAGATCTTTGTCTTTCTTTACCTCAACAAACTTAATGATTGGTGTCAGAAGTCCAGGACTTCCGTGATCTCGACAAAGTAAATTATTGATGCCTGGTGTCTGGGTCTCTCCCCCAACCACAGAAAAGTAAATGGTTGGTGTCTGACATTTGGGACTCCCCTTCCCTTAACAAAGTAGTGTTGGATCCAGAGGCTGAGGACTCTACACCCCCCCAGCAGAGTAGATGTTGGTGTTGAGGTGTGGGACTCCCCACACTCTAACAACAACAGAGTAGATGGCTTATGCCTGAGGCCAAAGCCAATGGCATATTAAAAATATTTCTTGTTTGCTCCTGAAGAAAAATATGAAAAAAATCTTGCAACTCAATAAATATTATTTTTTATATATGAACTCTCAGAACATATGGCATACAGTCAAGTTCAAAATTCAGAAATATCGGATTTAATAAAATGGAGCACAAGTGAGCTGGGAAATAACCCTAGTGAAAAGAGGAGGATTGCTTGAATTTACTGGGGCAGGGGCTCTGAATGCTGCCTTGTCTCCTTAAATAGGGTCTATTCATAAAGGGGGTCCAGGACACTTGTCTGCAATTTTAGGGAAACATGGACCGTTTCACTTCCATTTAAATTCACCACTATAAATGAACTCCCATAAGGACAATACAGTACTGTATAAAGTAATGTTCATTTATTATACCACTGGGGTAATGCAACTATTTTATTGTGAATTGTTTGTGTTAATATTATTAATAAAACTTGACTGTACTTGAACATAACATCTTGCATTGACAATGACTGCATAATTATTTGGTCAGTTAGTTCTCATGTGAATTGTTTTCTTTAGTTTTCAATTTTTACCATATATTTTAATTTCAGTTGATACAAGCCATTACACACAACTCTTGATTGATTTTGCATTTCTTGACAACTGGTATCAAATATAATGCAGTAAATTGTTCCTTAAGTTATTCGTAAGAGAAACAGTTAAAAAAAGGATTTAATATTTCAAATAAACTTTCTTTCAGGTTTCAGGTTTGACACACTCAGGTTATCAGCCTCAAACCATTTACATGTACAGCAAGCTTACAAACAGTTGATTAATTAATGCCATTATAAAAATGATCCTTCATGGCAACTTCTCTTGCTTGCTGATTAGTTGGCATCTTGCTGAATGATTTTACTTAGAATTACACATGATGCAAGCAAATGATACCGGTATAACTTGATCAAAGTCAGCAGATGCAGTCAAATTTGCAGAAGAGCTTTTTCACATAAGTAACAGTGCCACAATTACCACAGATCTTTCATCATCAATAACATACAAAGTATTAAAAACCTCGAAACTATTGATATAATTTGAATATACTATTTATTATGTTTCTAATATATATCAATTTCAATATAATATATAATATTTCTCTATTATGAATTACTTGGAATATACAATATTTGTCTGTTTATTATGTATAAATTTGGGCTGCTCCGGTGGTCTAGTGGTTAGTGTCTGCCGCAGATGTGGGAGATCACAGGTTTGAAGCCTGGCCGAGTCATACCAAATATGTTAAAAAAAAATACTAACAGCTGCCTTGCTAGGTGCTTAGCATTAAGAGGTTAGTGTTAGGACTGGTCAGCCTGGTGTTGGGATATTGTGACGGGTGGGACATCATGCTACATATCTGCGGCATGATACCTCACTGCTAGACATCATTTCAGATATAGTAGCGATATGATTGAACTTTTTTAAAGTCTACATTAAAATTCCAATTCACACACAAGTATAAACTGAAATATACTTTATACTTTGTTTCTTATGTAACACTTAGAGTGTGTGAGTGTGTGTGTGTGTGTATATATATAGAGTCTACTCTATTTTTGGTCTCTATTTACTATTTATGAATTGAAATGTACTAGATGAATATCCAGGTTTCCAAGACCTGTGATAATTCACAGGTGAGCTTTTTGACTGCACAACCATGTTGCAAAGAGTCCCAGGTGTGTTTCAAACACAGGGAAGGTTATATGTGATCTCTATTATTTACCAGTAATTTTCACAGTTGTCAATCTGCTGACTGAGAGAAGTGGAGGACCCATTATTGTTACAAGTTATCAGTGATCTTAGGTTATCTTATTGATAGACAAACAAGCGGATCTTGTCCCAAGATAAAAACCCACCTCATACCATTTGTAATAGCAGTGTAATTTGTCATGTTGTATGTAATAGCAGTGTAATTTTGTCATGTTGTATGTAATAGTGTAATTTTGTCATGTTGTATGTAATAGCAGTGTAATTTTGTCATGTTGTATGTAATAGCAGTGTAATTTTGTCATGTTGTATGTAGTAGCAGTGTAATTTTGTCATGTTGTATGTAATAGCAGTGTAATTTTGTCATGTATGTAATAGTGGTGTAATTTTGTCATGTTGTATGTAATATCAGTGTAATTTTGTCATGTTGTATGTAATAGCAGTGTAATTTTGTCATGTATGTAATAGTGTAATTTTGTCATGTTGTATGTAATAGCAGTGTAATTTTGTCATGTTGTATGTAATAGCATTGTAATTTTGTCATGTATGTAATAGCAGTGTAATTTTGTCATGTATGTAATAGCAGTGTAATTTTGTCATGTTGTATGTAATAGCAGTGTAATTTTGTCATGTTGTATGTAATAGCAGTGTAATTTTGTCATGTATGTAATAGCAGTGTAATTTTGTCATGTTGTATGTAATAGCAGTGTAATTTTGTCATGTATGTAATATCAGTGTAATTTTGTCATGTTGTATGTAATAGCAGTGTAATTTGTCACAAACCATTCATGTTTGCCAAAAAATTATGTACACCTTTGTTTTCTCCACTACCCCTAGTCTTTGTATTTTACTGTTGATAATTAGATATTTGGATAAAGCTTGATAAATTAACACAGGATTAAGTCCCATCAATGTAAAAATAGAACTTGAGATAACAGAAAAAAAAATATCCTGGCTTCAAAGAAAATCCCAATAACCCCTACCCCCTCCAATTAAATGGTTTGTGGTTTGGCCTATCTTTATTGAATTACCGGTACCCTTAAGATTTATACAGATCAAAGGGTTGTAGGGTGAATGGGGATATAAACACTAGCCACTAGTCCCCTCATCATACTGTTCATAGGACTTTTAGTACCGTATGTACATGCTCATGAGTCCAACTACAAACTGCACAGTAAGACAAATGGAATAAACCCTGATCTGCATGTGCATTATGGTTCAATAGATTGGGATCATTGCTGTTTGCTGTTTGATTCAAATTATAAGGGAATATATATAAATATATAAATATATATATATATATATATATATATATATATATATATATATATATATATATATATATATATATATATATATATATATATATATGGTACCCTATTTATTACTGTGCAAGGGAACACAACACTGGGGATCAAGATCTGCCATCCCTAATGTACTGTCAGATCAGGTCTACACTCACTTTTCACCTGAAATCATTGATAAATGGAGTAGTCTATCCTGATCTGCTGGAACATTATGCAATAATGGATCTGAAACCATGCTGTTTGCAGACTCACAGGATCAAGAATTCCTTCATTCATAAAGTTCATAGGGCTTTAGTTATATTAAACTTCCTGATTGGCTCCTTGTGAAGGAATCAGATAAGTGGAGTATGTTTGCCTTGAATCTTAAGAAAAAGCCAAGATAATGAATGTGCCTCCAAAAGAAGGGATGGACCCCTGAACTGTTGAAGTATGCAGCTTCATGTACAGATCTCATAAAACTTGAGAAGATCTATCTCATTGGGAGGCTTTTTCCCCCATAACATTTTCAACTTTAAAGTTGAGTCATCTTTTGGTTGGATTATATTGGGTGTTAGAATTCGTTTAGATTTGTACTTGGAGTCGTAAAGGAATACATGTAGAATAGCTACAGGTATCAGAGGAAGATGGTTAAGGTAAGTACATTTTTTATTCATCTGTGCGTGTGATCTTGGGGATATAGAATAATCGTCATGTGACTTCCTGCATGTTATAAGAGGCAGTCTGTTTGTCACTGGATGAAAATGTGCCAACTGAAAAGGTCTTGCACTTTTTAAAAGATTGGATTTATTTTACCTTCATTCTTGCCTGTCTTTTTGGGGAGGTTTTTTTTTTTTCAACAGCTACCCCTTGTCTTTTGTCTCTTGGTGGAAACTTTACCATTTGTATGAGGGGTTTGTCTTCACGCAGATTTTAATTGTTTTTGACTTTACCGTTTTTGCTACCAGCACTTTAGGCTTGATTGTGCTGATGTGCCACCAACTCCTATACTTGCATACAAAATCAAACTTGCATCATTGATCCCAAAATTACACAAGGCCCACATCATTTGGAATACAAGAAAAATCATGTAATTATCATGGGTAAAAGTCTTATGAGAGGTAAAGGAATCATTGAAGGTAAAAGTCTTACGAGAGGTAAAGGAATCATTAAAGGTAAAAGTCTTATGAGAGGTAAAGGAATCATTGAAGGTAAAAGTACATCTATCAGTACAAGACTATGCAAATAGCTTGTTTTTGGGTTAAGGTAAAAACTTGTCTATTTTGCGGTCAAATACTAGAATTACTATTAGTGAAAGAAGAAAATTGATCGCTTTGAGAAGATGCAAAGAGGGAGGGCTATAAACAGAAACCAAAAAAGGGGGACAATATTGGTTTTTGTAGGATGCATTTTTTGCAATTAGGACAAAAAAATTATTTATATAAATTTAATTTATGATATTCTGATTTTGGATCTATGGATCGACAACCAATACTCAGTTCAGGTTGCCATTTCAGACACTTTTTTTCTAATTTGAACCAAACAAAGCAGAGACTTACTCAGGCAAAGAACCCTGAGTAAATCACATAAAATTGTTGAGAAACTTTTGACTTTTCCACATTTGACCTGTCAGAATGACATTCATAAAGATATAACTTTGCAATGAATTACAGTATTTCTATCATTTAAAGACCATGCTTCAAGTTAATAAATTTGTCAAAAAAGTAGGGCATGGGTTTGTTGTCAAACAAGATAACCTTAGTCAATATTTGCCAGAGTTTTGTAACTGTGATGGGTAGGATTATCATCAAGTGTGGGCTATGCATATATCATTACTCACTTATAAGTCAAGTCCAATTGCACAGACCCAGATCTGCCATCACATAATGAACCAGCATTTCATGGTCTGTGCATTTTGTTATGAGTAATCAGTAGAACAATCAAAATAGACTCTAATCTGCACATACACCTTTACTGTTCGTTTGCAGTTGACTCAAATTACATGCCAGCATATATGAAATTTTATCAATCTAAAGGAACAATCCTAGATAGAGTATTGGGGAAAGCATTTGGGGGGATGGAATCACCTTTATTTATATCTAGCACTGGTGCACTGTTCTGCAGTTTATACAATATTTATATCTTGAAATATGACAAGAAATTGAAACTTAAGAGGATTCAGACATCAGAGAAGGAAATGCATGAATATATTTAGAAGACTCCCTCACCTAAATGACAAGCAACAAACACTTTATCTACCAGATGTTCCAGCTGCTGATGCCAAATTTAGAATATGAACGAAGATACACATACTGTAGGTTATGACTAAGGAGATACAAATTATTTGTAAAAAGTTTAATCCTTAATGATATGGTTCAAGACCACTATTTCTGTCAGACCTGATTTACAAAGATATCAGCTGATCAAGACAGAATTCAGAACCCAAAATTCAGTTTTGTCAAAAACTTTTCTTTTGATGGTACTTTGGGATACTAATCTCAATTAGTCATTTCAGCATAAGTAGAATGGGTATGTAGTCATATCAATTAGTCATTTCAGCATAAGTAGAATGGGTATGTAGTCATATCAAGCAATGGAGAAGCAAACAATAATACAACCTTATGAATGGTAAAAAAATATTTCCATTACATCTATATATAGATTGCCTGTGCTTCTAGATTTGTTCCAGGGTTTAATCTAGGTTTATGGGTATGTGGCCAATGGTTCTTTGATACTGTTTTAAGTGGCAAGGAGTTTTATGGGCCAATACTTCTTGCAGTAACTACAGTATATACTAAGCTTATAAGTCAAATTGCAAACAATAGAGATCCTATTCTGCCATAGCATACTGAGCCTGCAGATGAAGGTCAATGTTGCTTGTTTTATGCCTAACAAACTGCATAGACCAGATCTGCCAGTGCATTGTTAGATGGCAGACCCATCAGTGCATTTTGCAGCTGGAATTATCTCATAAGCAAACACATATGGTACTTTTTTAAATGGAAAAATATTTATTTCATCCTGAATACCATTCTTTTTATAATAGCTAATGTAAATAAATTAAAATTTCTTACAAGGAGCAAGTCCTTAGCTTAAGAGTTGTTCCCCTTGTCCACCCTTCTAAAGAGCAAGTAGTTACTGCACTGTCAGAGCCATCCTCTCACTGAAAAATTCTGATTATAAGTTAGCATAATTATATACGAAGGCTTTTTATGCTGGAATATTCATGGGCCTTATCTTAGTTTTTTTGTGAGTTTGTGACAGGTCAGTTTAACAGGCGGACAGAGAAACATTTAAATAATGTTGAATAGATTTATACATTAATTAGTTGCCTTAACTAATGGAACTATTAATTAAAGTTTCTTTTTAAAAAATTGAAGTATTATGATCCAAATTATGTACAAAAATAATTGTATCATTTTTTAGTCATTATTTATCATTGTTGTGATCAAATCATGTTTTTGCCTAGCAGTGTAATAGCAGTGTGATGTCATTTGCTTGCATGCATGATTTTGCCTGTCCCATGAACTATTCATGCTCATATACATTACTGTTACTTAATGTAGACATGAAAATACTAAATTAGACCTATTTTTAATTACACAGACATGAACCTGTTCAGTTAAGTCTATATTTAAATACATATACATGAACTTGCTTAATTAAATCTGCTTTTATATACCTAGAGAATAATAATCTGTTCAATTAAATATGATTTTATTTATATACCTAGAGAATAATAATCTGTTCAATTAAATATGATTTTATTTATATACCTAGAGAATAATAATCTGTTCAATTAAATATGATTTTATTTATATACCTAGAGAATAATAATCTGTTCAATTAAATATGATTTTATTTATATACCTAGAGAATAATAATATGTTCAATTAAATATGATTTTACATATGTAGACATGAACCTACTCAATTAAATCTATTGTTACTTATGTAGTCATGAACCTTTTAAATTAAACCTATTTCTAATTACATAGATGTAAACTTGTTCAATTAGATCTACCTTTATATATATATATATATATATATATATATATATATATATATATATATATATATATATATATACATCTACCTGCTCAATTAAATCTACTTTTACATATATAGACGTGAACCTGCTCAATTAAATATTCTGTTACATATATAGACATGAACGTGCACAATAAAATCTGCTTTTACATATGTAGACAAGAACCTGCTCAATTCAATCGACGTTTACATACATAGACATTAGCCTGCTCAATTAAATCTACTGTTACTTATGTAGACATGAACCTTCTAAATGAAACCTATTTGTAATTACATAGATGTGAACCTGTTCAATTAAATCTACTGTTACATAATAGACATGAACCTGCTCAATGAATAATACTGTTATATAATATAAATGAACCTGCTCAATTAAATCTGCTTTTATATATGTAGACATGAACCTACTTGATTAAATCTGCTTTTATATACATAGACATGAACCTGCTCAATTAAATCTACTTTTATATACATAGACATGAACCTGCTCAATTAAATCTATTGTTACATACAGATTATATGAGGTAAATTAAATCTACTTTTATATGCGTAGACATGAACCAGCTCAATCTGCTGTTTCAGAAGTAGACATTAAACTGCTCAGTTAAGTCTACTGTTAGATGCATAGACATGGACCTGTTAAATTAAATTTACTTGAAGATTCAACAGCTCTGTAATGTACTTGGATTGTACATCAATATGTATCACATGCAAAAGCCAACAGCTATATTTGGCTTGGAATCACTTTCAGATTCTTTGGTTCAAGGAATAGCTGGTTTGGAGATTAGATATGCTGTCTGGTTCCATATTTTATGGTTACCACATGATATTGAAATTGTCCAAAACAAGAAACTTAGCAGACACTCTTATTGGTTCAAAAGGGAAGCAGATCCAAGGAGATAAGTTTGAGATTGCTGGATAATTAGGTGAAATTTTCAGTCAAAATGAGAGACTTCAGACAATTTTTTGACAAGTTGCTGTGGTTTGGATCTGCCTAATGCATTTCACCTGTCTATGCCATTAATTTGTTGATAATTTTCCATTGCTGTTCACAAAATAAAGTTATTTTACTATTCACCTTTGACCTTGTGCATTTAAATTACAAATCTTTTATATTACCTGTAGTATATGTATGATAGGCTGTTAAAAACAGGGTGTGTATATAATGTACTGTGTAGAGTACTCTTTAAACACAGGATGTGTATATAATGTACTGTGTAGAGTACTCTTTAAACACAGGATGTGTATATAATGTACTGTGTAGAGTACTCTTTAAACACAGGGTGTGTATATAATGTACTGTGTAGAGTACTCTTTAAACACAGGGTGGTATATAATGTACTGTGTAGAGTACTCTTTAAATACAGGATGTGTATATAATGTACTGTGTAGAGTACTCTTTAAACACAGGGTGGTATATAATGTACTGTGTAGAGTACTCTTTAAACACAGGGTGTGTATATAATGTACTGTGTAGAGTACTCTTTAAACACAGGGTGTGTATATAATGTACTGTGTAGAGTACTCATGAAACACAGGGTGGTATATAATGTACTGTGTAGAGTACTCTTTAAACACAGGGTGTGTATATAATGTACTCAGTGTAGAGTTCTCTTTAAACACAGGGTGGTATATAATGTACCATTTACAGTACTTAGTGGACACAGGGTGTGTATATAATGTACTGTGTAGAGTACTCTTTTACACATTAATCCCTGGAGGTTTTTGCTGTTTTCGCATGAAATACAAGTAGGAAAAACATTTTGGGGACTGTTTCTGAATACGTCCTAATACATTGATTTCCAAGCAATATTCCATTAGACAAATGGCTAGTTGTGCTAAAGAAAATGTTTTTCATTGGTTAGTTTGCCAGTGCATGAGCAATGACTCTTTTTTCAAAATGTCCACCTTATCCTACTTTTTGCACAGGTTCACCTGTCTGTGCGCTTCAGACCAGTCTGCCGTAGATCTGAGGCCATAAAGACTCAAACCTGGACACAAATTCGAATTCTGACCATGGGCAAATTTTGGGTGGAAAAAAAATGGGTCCAAAAACTTAGGTTTTTCCCTCTGTATTTTGTAGTGCAACTAAAATGTCCAGATTATTTGCTATCATTGTAGAGCTACATCTGTCTACCTTTATATAATACCATCGACTTTAGTGTATCATGCATGACCTTGACGCTACAGACCTGTAGGGCCTAACCAGAAATCGCCTTGGACATTCACTTCAGCCGAATATCAGGTTTTTCGGTACTATTCAGAAGTATTTGCCTCGGCAAATAATACACGCACAAATGGTTACAAGTTAAAATAATTCAATAAATATCGAACTTTTAAAAAGAAAGTTTTTTAATATATAATAATTTTAGTTGATAATAAAATTTTTCATCTTATAGGCAATATATACGGTATACGGTACCCGAAAGGTTTAAGCTTCGCATATGATAATGAAACAAACAGTACTCTCCGGAGTCGCACCTACTACTCGGTTCGTACCCCGGATCTGGCAAATAGTACATCCAAATACTCGGATTCGGTACTCGGCGAAAATTATCTACTTAGTTAGGCCCTACTTGGAAGTAGGTTACTACCTCATGCCCTGTAAAGTCGTCACTAGGGGTTAATTTGTTAAATATACCATGGGTATATAATGTACTGTGTAGAGTACTCTTTAAACACAGGATAATATATAATGTACTGGTTACAGTACTCTTGTTAACTCTTTCCTTTTCATGAAATCCTCATTTTATGTCTCATGATGAATTCGCATGGAAAATATCTTTTTAAAAATAAATTCATTAGTATTTTGAGCATTTTTAGCATTGATTGTTGTCTTGAGTTTTAAGCATTTAAAATGGACTAGAGGAAACATTTTATTTTGACATGCCCAGTTGCTCTTGGATTTGACTGTTAGGCAGATCTGAGCTTGTGATATTTGGACATTTTGTGCCGTATGGTTTAGTAGGGACCTGAAGAACATGCTTTTAGATCAATAATTGATACAGTGTACGTATTTAATGGTTTTGATTTTAGCTTAAAATTTAACTGATCCCAAATTCATGCTCTTGATTTATATATGGCCACTATTTCCTTCTTGTAATGTGTGTAACTTATTGCCTAAAGGTAAGATGTTTCATTATTATTTATTGCCTGTTTGAAATTGTATGAAATACCATTATCTTAGAGTGACCATCATCAATGCTGCATTTTCAACATGTGATCATGGTTTTTTTGCAATTTGTTGCTCTGTGCTTGCACCCATTGGTCAAGCTTTTTCATCGGGGGTAAAAACGTTACAATTTGCCTAATATTTTTTTCAAAGTCTGTTCATGGCTTTGGTGGCTCTAGCAATTACCAGAGTTGCTAAAATCAAAATAAACTTTAGAATGACAGTTTAGTTTCCATTTTAAAACAGTAATTTTGCTGATGAAAAAAGGGAAGGTTGTACGTCTGCTGAATGGCAGCCGCATGTGTAGCGTATTTGATGCTGAATTTATGACAGTAGACACTAATTTTGAAGAACTTGTAGAAATATGAAGATGGGCATTGAAAAGAAACAGATGTGCATTATTATAGTAAATGCTGGGAGATTATTCATGAACACCAAGTAGGTGAAATAAGAGCAAGATCTGAAATGGAAAAATTCCTCAGTGAAGCTCATTTCTGGTGAACTAACTTGTAGTTCAAACATGTACATGTAAATGATTGTATTGGTTACATGTGCACTTGATACAAATTTTGTAAAAGTAAAATAAATGTCGAAGAAAAATATATCAGTGCAGTGCAAGTGACAATGTTATGGTGGCAAAACTTTAAAAACAAATAAGATTATCTCTCATTTGATATAAGACTACTGCATTATTTACTATCCAGCAATTGTCTTTGACCCTTTGAAATTTTGTGTGTCCTTCAGATTCCGAGGATTGGAGTTCAACACTGTATCATTGAATAGGTTTACTCATGGATATTTAGGAAAGTATTATTTTTTTAGTGTCCAAGCAAGATACATATAAACTGACAGATGCAGAGTTCCAAAATATGTCTTATAATTAAGTGTTGTGTTGGTACTAACTATTATTTTTGATTGATGACTTCCAGGTGTTGTGTTGCTTTTATCACTGTTATTTATGTTTTTTGTTTTCTTTTTAGATCAACCCAAACAGTAAAGCCTACAATGAAGGGATCCAAGTAGGGGACTATGTCCATAAAATAAACGGTCAGAAAACAGAAGGACTACAACACCAGGATGCTCAAAGACTAATCAAAGCAGCAACTGACCAGCTTATTTTGGAGCTGAGTAGGTGAGTGGTCAGGCAGTATTTACGTCATATAACATTTATTAATCATTATGATAACTCATAAACATTGCCAGTTTTTGAAACAAAGAACCAAAAGTCATTAGTACACTTGGAGAAATCTGAAGAGGTCATATCTCTGGGTGAGTTATTAGTACATTTGTTTTCACCATTTGGACATGCTAACTTGTATAATTTTAATAAGAATGATGTTTGTTTTTTCAGATGGTAACTAGAGTGCAACTAATTGCCCTTACATGGGGTAACTAGGTATAGTACAACAGATTGCCCTAATCAAAGCTGCAACTGACCAGCTTATTATGAGAGAATTTTAGATTGGAGTACAACTGATTGCCCTTACAGGTCCAGGACAACTAATTGCACTTGCATGGGGTAACTAGGTAGAGTACAACTGATTGCACTTACAGAGTGTAACTAGGTTGAGTACAACTGATTGCACTTACAGGGTGTAACTAGGTTGAGTACAACTGATTGCACTTACAGGGTGTAACTAGGTTGAGTACAACTGATTGATTGCCCTTATAAGGGGTAACTAGGTTGAGTAAAACTGATTGCCCATACAATGTGTAACTAGGTTGAGTAAAACTGATTACACTTATAAGGGGTAACTAGGTTGAGTAAAACTGATTGCATTTACAGGCAACATTCCCTCTAAGCGAATGGTAGATGCAGAAGTATTATGGAGACAGCAAAATTTAATGTTGGATTGAGCAAAAATTGACAATTCAGCTGCACAGGGATGCCTGAGCAGCTGTGTGCGCACGCAGCTTAGAGGGAACGTTGCTTACAGGGTGTAACTAGGTTGAGTAAACTGATTGCCCTTATAATGGGTAGCTAGGTTGGGCTAATGGAAAATTGCTTGGAAGTTGATGTATTAGGATGCATTCACAAATAGTCCCCAAAATGTGTTTCCTACTTGCATTTCATGCAAAAACAGCAAAAACCTCCAGGGGTAATGTGTTAAACAATTACTTTTTATGATGTCACCAAATTTTAATATTCCTTTCATATTTAATCACTTATGCGTCAACACTGCACATAAATAATAAAATTAACCATTCCATGACAATTTGCAATTTTTTCCCCTCAAAATTTTTCACATTAACCACTAGTGCTGAGTTTATGGGGTAGGAGGTAGTAGCCTGCTGCCAAGTTTTGTAGCGTCGAGGTCATGTATGATACACTAAAGTGGATGGTATTATAGAAAGTTAGACAGATTTAGCTCTACATTTTAGTTGCACTACATAATACAGAGGGAAAAACATAATTTTTTGGACTTATTTTTTTTATCCACCCAAAATTTGATCATGGTCGGAATCCAATTTTGTGTCTAGATTTTAGACTTTATGGACTCAGATCTAAGGCAGACTGATCTGAAGCGCACACAGACAGGTGAACCTGTGCAAAAAGTAGGATAAGGTGGACATTTTGAATAAAGAGTCTTCTCCATGTGTAAATGATGGTTCCGTAAAACAAAAAAAGAAAGAAAAAAAAAAGACATAAAAGAAATCCAACTGTTAACCTTCTGCTCATGTGCCAGCAAAACCAATGGAAAACAATTTTTTAGTACAACTAGGCATTGGTCTAATGGAAACTTGCTTGGAAGTTGATGTATTAGGATGTATTTAGAAATAGTTTCCTACATGCATTTCATGCGAAAAAAGCAAAACTTTTAGGGATTAATGTGTTAACGGCCCCACTCTTTATTAAAAATGTCCACATTATCCTACTTTTTGCACAGGTTCACCTGACTGTGTGTACCTGAGACCAGTCCGCCTTAGATCTCAGGCCAACAAGTCTAAAATCTGGACACAAAATGGGATTCCGATCACCGGTGAATTTTGGGTGACAAAAAAGACAGGTCCAAAAAATTAGCTTTTACCCTCTGTATTTTGTAGTGCAACTAAAATTTCCAGATTATTTGGTATCATTATAGAGCTTAATTTGTCTACCTTTTTGTAATGCCACCCACTTCAGTGTATTATATATGACCTTAATGTTACAGAGCTTGGCAGTTGGCTACTACCTTCTGACGCATAAATGCGGATCAAGGGGTTAATTTGTTAGGCTCCACTGTTATATCTTATCTTTAGGTAGCTAGCTCTAAACTATTGTCCTCTCTGGAACAAGTGAGGCTAGGTATTTTAGGGGGACATAATTCTAATCCTGTGTGGAACATATTACCCAATGGCTGTCTCCCTTGATATTGTCTTTTTATTTCTGTGCTGAATCATTTCAATGAAAAATGCCCATTAAAGGTAATTAAATATTTTGTATTAAATTTTTTAATGAATATTTAAAGATGAAAGAAGAAAGGACATCAGTGTTTGAAATTCATATTAAGCTTTAAAAGATATTGTGGTTTTTGCTTGTAATCATAGACTGAATATAATTTTTGTATATATATTTGACTTTTGTCTAGAATGACAAAAGTAATTTCAATAAAATGTTGTAGAAATTGTTTATAGGACATGTTTTGTCAAAAATGTGTCCATGGTGACTCCCTTACCAACAAAGGAACGTTGTTGCTTCCATAGCGACCAAATACTTCTCCATAATGGCTAATGCCAGCTTGATCCAACTTTAAGAAATGTTTCTTAGGACATGCTTTATCAAAACTGTATTTGGGGCAGCTTGCCTAGGAATGGTAAACCTGTTTTATTCTATCTGCAGACTCTTTGGTAGCAATGTAATCTTTTTTAAACTTTTCAAGAATGTGCTGGGAAAATTTTGATTTGACTTGGTAGGAATGATTTTTATATTATATCCTACCAAAATAGGGTGGATCCTTGCAAAAATGTGACTTCCACAGCAAGTAGGTGAAGATCTTATCTTCAGCTTCTTCTCCAGAATGTCGGAGCCAATTTTGTTCAAACTTTTCTTTTACTTTTCCAAATTATATTTTGTACCAGAATTATATTTTGTGTGGTTCCTTGAACTACAAACAAGTACCTAGTTAAAATATCTATTTTCAGTTTCTTCATAATGACTGAGACAATTTGATTAGATCTGGTTGGAATGATTCCCAGGATTTTTTTGGTTTAGAACCTGTAAGAATGGTGTGGCTACCGTAACAAGTACCATCTGTACTCACTTATAAGTCATCAAACTGCAAACAACAAAGATTGTAATATGCCGTAACATAATATACCTGCAGATCAGGGTATATTTAATTTTTTTTACTATTACTCCTAACAAACTGCAGCTACATATCTGCTGGTGCATTATGAACTAGCAGATCTGGGGCTGTGCAGTTTACAGTTGTGCTCATGTTAAAAGTGAGTATATAAGATAAGTTGAAACATAAATCAGTCAGTTGTGATTAATTGTGACAGAAATATTCACAGATATGCTTCAATAATTCTGTTTCCATAGCAACTAGGTGGAAAATGTACAAATGATATTAACCTGGCCTCATTGTCGCTGCACACATGCATACTCATGCAAACACATACACACATTCATACAACAGAAATTGCAAATAGGCCATTTAATCTAGCTAACGTTAAGGATAGAAACACTGATGATGAACAACATGTCAAATACCACCTATTTCTACCACTTAGCTAGAAATTCTTTTGACATAAGTGTCTGTCAAGCCAATTTACCTGTCATTGTTACAGAAGCAATACCTGGCTTCAGACACTTCTGATACTAAAGACCACCTGTATGGAGAGACCAGATTTTCAGTTCATGAATTTGTTGATATAGTGCTATGACTTGTCATGAGAGACCACCTGTCTTGGAAAACCGTGATCTTTTGGAAAAAGGTGTGATTGGCGAAGATGGGTTTTCTGCATTACATTTTTTTTTAAGGGACCACAAGTGGTCTGCTGTATCATTACAGATCACTGATATCTCATCTCAGTCTGAGTGGGTTCAAGTCTCAGACTCACAGAACATGGGTATGTGAGAAAGCTTTCCAGTAGCTTTTCATGGGTTCGTGTTTCTTCCCATAGTTTTACCAGGATCTTCCTTCATGTACTTAAAAAGGATGTTAAACCCATAGCAACAACAACATTTCTTTTTTAGACCAGTATATGTCATGTGAGCAATATAGATGTTTTTTTTTCATGCCATGGTGGAGCAGGTGAGACAAAAGATCTTGCTAAAATCCTGTCCTCAAAATGATAGATCTATCTCTTATTCTGTATCCCTAGCCCACAATCATTGGATTCAAAAAGTGATATAAGTAAATTACAATTAATGTTGTTGTAGTAGTTTGGGTTTTTAATGCCATTTTGTTTGCACATGATATACTTACTACGTAATGGTGTCCAAACAATAAGGTCAAGGAAGAATTGGTGAAAACCCAGGTAATAACTTTTGACCCATGACTTTCTCACATACCAACATTGGCTGAGACAAGACTTGAACCCACATGCATAGAGCTGAGATAGCAGTTATAAACCGCATCTATATGTAAGCAATTCATTCCATCCATTACAGGTCTGGAAGTACAGTAAATGGTGGAATAAATGGAGAAATACACAACCACATTGAACATGAATTGGATGATATGAATGCAGGTGAGTTATTTACATTATTCTGTCGTACAGAGCAAAAAGGACCCTGGGACAAAAAAGTGAGATATCTTTGCTAACTATGTGTGTGGTTTTATATATACAGAAAATGTGAGGACTTTGTGATAATCCTTTCTATTTTATAGGAAGTCATGGACAGTCAAACTGTATTTCACTCAAAGTATCTGCTTTTTTAAAGAAAGGATGCAGATATGATAAAACATTGATTGCTCACTTTTGTTTTTTTCCATTAGTCTCATATAAAAAAAGTCTGGCCCCTCCCACACAACTTATACCGTATGTATCACCTATAAGATGAAAATTTTTATGATTAACTAAAATTATTATGTATTAAAAACTTTTGATCTTCAAAAGTTCGATATTTATTGAATTATTTTACTTGTAACCATTTGTGCGCTTATTATTTGCTGAGGCAAATACTTCCGAATAGTTCCGAAAAACCGGATATTCGGCCGAAGCGAATGTCCGAGGTGATTTCCGGTTAGACCCTAATAGAGGGTGGCGTGAGTCATAGTTGTACAAGTTGGCCTGAGTCATAGACCTTTAACCCTTTGAACCCTAATCTCCCCCATATTTCGGCACAATAACCCGAGCGTCCCCGGCAATTTTTGACAATTTTATAAAAAGTAAAATTTTGCAAAATAAAAGTAATATTATGCCTTAGAATGATAATCCACTATGATATAACAGCAAATATCAAATTGTCTCCTTTCAAACATGCTTATAAAATGCTTTTTATTACTATGACTATGTAACAAACTGTCTCGAAATTTTGTTCATGTTGTACCATTCATGTAAGATCTATATTTCACTGACCATCTATCGAATAACATAACACAACTATGTCGGGTTATGACGGTAGATAGCTAGGCTGGTATACCGGCCTTTCGGGTATATACACCGTTACAACTGGCCGGTAAACCAGCCTGTCGGGTTCAAAGGATTAACTAATGTTCATTTTGTTGTGATGAAAATATGCTACTAATAAACTGGGAAAAGCTTCTAATTGGAAGCCTTTATTGATCTGGTAGAAATTAAGAGCAAATACGTAAAATAAAGTAAAAAATAAATAATTAAAAGGCAAACTTACAGGAGACAGGTAAGAAATATAATAATACATTAATCTGATTAAATTGGGAGCAGAAGTTCCACACAGGTTTCAGGAATGTTTGCATTACCATGTGTGTATTTATTGGACAATATAAATACATTTATTTAGAACATTATTAAGATGACTATGGTATATATTATTTTGTCATATGTAGAATCTGTTCAGAAAGTTTTCATATTTGTACAGTCAGTTCTAAAATGTATCATATCTTCAGTCTGTTTTGAAATTTGCCCCAAGCACTTATGATAAATATCGGATATAACAAGCTGAGTTTGTGGTCCCTAATATTTCTTGTACCTGCATGCTTTAAGTGCTACCAAAGACTGATCAGTAGGGTACTTGAAAATGTGTAATATGCATTCAGTTTCATGGTAAAAGTTGTATAATGGAAGAAAAGCTTTTAGTAACATTATTAGACATAGCTAGAACTGAACTACTGTCACAAATTTCAGTTGGCTTCTATCCAATCTTGTCCAAGGCAAGATGTGAACCATTATGTTATTACACCATTTGTGCACAGCTTGTGTGACTTGATATTCCAGGCTAATGGTTGGACATTGTGATAGGTTTCCATGTGTAACATGCATGAATTCAACCTGTTGTTTAAGGCCATTTTTCAGCACATTAGACAGGCTACACATGGCAGCCAGTAATAATGGTGGAGGAATAACCTGGAAAAACCCCAGAAATAACCACTCACCCCAGGGAAGCTACTGGCAATTTTTCTCACATACCCACATTGGCTGAGCCTGAGACTTGAACCCATGCAGAAAGATTTGAGATGGTAGTGATCCATAATGGTGAGCACTTTAGACCACTCAGCCACTCAGGGCCCCAAATTCAATCTGTAATAACTTCATTATTTTTCACCTTGTTTGCATGAAATTTTGCATTCTTAACTCATTCATCCCCAGCACTGTTATCAGAATCACTACTGCTATTCCCCAGCAGCACTAAGCTGTGTCTAGCTGCTTATGCCCCACAGAGTTTTTTCATGTTTGGAAAATTTGATAAACATCAACAATCAATTACTTTTTGCATTTAGTTGGTGTTTTGTCAAAAATCGCTAATATTTCCCTTTGGAATTTTCAGGAACAACTCACATTAACATGCATACAAACATGAGTAAAATTGAATTGTTCAAACCAGTTAGAAGAAAATTATAACTCCCTGGATGTATCAAAGTTCAGTACTAATAGTAATTAATAATTAATAATAATAATAATTTTATCCAATATTTTTTATAATATTTGTGAAGAAAAGACTTTCACAATGGAAACAGTCACCATTTTTTACTGTAACCTAATATTATGGTTGCTATTATATTTAGTAACTGTTACAGAACAAATGTGGTGCAACAAAATTATACGTTTTCATATTTTTATACAGTTACAAAGTATTTAATGAAAACTGAATATATGCAAAACCCTGTTTAAAGGGACTATTTTAAATATTCTAAATTTTGAATTTTGCCAAATTTTGGCCCACATATTAGTATGGACCCTGCAGAGGAAGCCATGGTAGCCAAGTTTATAAATTACCAGATTCATAATTCTTGCTTTTGAGATTTATTACTCACCAAGACCAGCTTGGATTGGCTAAATTGTCATGACCTTAGAAAAAATACTAGCCAATGAAGTGCCAAACTCAAATCCAGCCCACCAACCAAAAGCATTTAACTCTTAACAAAGGTTCACATTACATTAAGTAATGTGAAAATTTTGCTGAATTGGTATTCATGTACAGTTAATGGTTCCTACTTCACAACAAAAAAAGAATCTATAATTAGAATAGTTTCTTGCTGCAGAAACTGAAAGCTTAGGCTTGTTTCAGATATTAGGGGAATGACTTTTGTTAAGGTCAACCAGTGCTTTGCCTGCTGCAGAAACTGTTCCTTCCAAAGAACAGCTGTGTAAATTATTTGGGAAAGATTATTTTGGATGTACTGGCAGGTTTTTTTAGGTAATTATGGCACATTTTGTACGTTTCCTTACCTTTGAATGTACATGTACATTTTGAAGGTAACTTTCTGCACATTTTTTAATATGTGTTATTGCCTTTTAAAGTATATGCTTTAGTTTTTTGTGGCACACCTTTTTGTTTATTTCATTTTGTACATGCACTTTTTGGGGTCTTTTTGGAGGATTTTGCAGGTAGAAAAATTGTTTTCAAAGTTGCGATGTAAAACACATCTGTATCTCCATGTCTCTATCTTGTGTCTTGTCAGTTTCTGGTTCAATTAAGCTTTGTCTGATTCTTTCCTTATTGCTATCTTTTGTTGAGTTCTGTGACTCTTTCTCTCCCTTTCCCTCACTCTGTCTCCTGCTTCCTCCCTCTCTACACCTCTCTCTATTGATACAGCTACAAGAATTTAAACTTAAATCTAATAATCAGAAGAATACATAGCACTAACCAGAGACCTTGTTATTTCTGTTTTCATTGGCATTCAGCAACTTTGGTGTTGGCAGATGGGTGCTACTGTCCTCCATATTGGGGAAAGTTTTGGTAATTGCTGTTCTTTGAGTAGTTATAAAACTTACTGTGCTACAGATGTCTTTTGTTAGCAGAAATTGAACACAATCTGAATACCTTAATTTGAACTTATGCTTTATTATCCAACAGTTAAAAGTGGTGGAAGAGATTTTGATTCAAATTAAACCAGCTCAATAATATATTGTAATGTGATAAAAATTTCATGATTTACACAATAAGGATTTCAAATGCTGTATCAGCAAAAGTATTGGTGGGGAGAGAGGCTGTTTTATAGTAAAATAAGAAACAAAGATATTGGTGTGCAAATTTGATTCAAAGTCAGGCAAATATGTTACAGCAGTTGTAGTGGAGAAAAACTTGCACATATCAATGTAAACTAAACCATACATACATGAAATGAAATAATTGAGATAAATATAACTGAATTTAGCTTTCACTTTTTGTTGAAAGCATTTATACGATTTGTAACAGTAATTATACAATCATCATGTATCAATTATTCATTGATTGTATGCATAGCAATTATCCAAATACCTTTCCTCTACGGGACCAGTGGAAATGTCATCTGGAGCCTTCATTTGTTCTGTATTTAGTATCATTATCATTTATCTCAGTCGGAAGAGTTAACATAGTCAAGTTTTGGATTCATAATTCAAATTTCACAGATTCAGTATCTACCTGAGCCAGTGTAGGTTGGCTTCATCTATTTATCATGGAGTAAGGCACTTCCCTCTACATTATATCAGTTTATCATGGAGAAAGGTACTTCCCTGTACATGGTATCTATATATCATGGAGAAAGTCACTTCTACATAATATCTATATATCATGAAGTAAGGCACTTCCTTGTACATGAAATCTATATATCATGGAGAAAGGTTCTTCCCTTTACATGATATCTATTTATCACGGAGAAAGGTTTTTCTCTCTACATGATATCTGTATCTCATGGAGAAATGTACTTCCCTGTACATGATATCTGTATCTCATGGAGAAAGGTACTTCCCTCTACATGATATCTGTATCTCATGGAGAAAGGTACTTCCCTCTACATGATATCTGTATCTCATGGAGAAAGGTACTTCCCTCTACATGACATCTGTATCTCATGGAGAAAGGTACTTCCCTCTACATGATATCTATATTTTATGGAAAAAGGTTGTTCCCTCTACATGATATCTGTATCTTATGGAGAAAGATACTTCCCTCTACATGATATCTATATATCATGGAGAAAGGTACTTCCCTCTACATGATATCTATATCTTATGGAGAAAGGTTGTTCCCTCTACATGATATCTATATATCATGGAGAAAGGTACTTCCTCTATATGATATCTATTTATCATGGAGAAAGGTACTTCCCTCTACATGATATCTAAATCTCATGGAGAAAGGTTGTTCCCTCTACATGATATCTATATCTCATGGAGAAAGGTACTTCCCTCTGGGGCCCGGAGTGGCTGAGTGGTCTAAAGCATTCTCCATTATGGATCACTGCCATCTCAGCTCTGTCTGCGTGGGTTCGTGTCTAAGATTCGGCTAATGTAGTTATATGAGAAAGCTTGCCAGTAGCTTCTCGTGGGGCGGTGTTTCTTTCCGGGGTTTATCTAGGGTTCTTCCTCCACCATTAATACTGGCTGCCATGTATAGCCTATCGTGTGCTGAAAACTGGCGTTAAACCCTACAACAACTTTCCTCTACATGATATATATTTATCATGGAGAAAGGTACTTCCCTCTACATGATATAAAACATAATGTGTAGAAGGTGCCATTAAATTCGATCTAACCAAACAATGAAAGAGCATTGATCTGGACAAACTCCATGTCTTCTGGGGATTTTAGGCTTCATCCACTGTATGAGGGCTGTAATGTCTCTTAATGATTTAAAGCTGTATCCATTGTGTGAGGGCTGTCATGTCTTCTAATGCCTTTAAGCTGTATCCATTGTGTGAGGGCTGTCATGTCTTCTAATGCCTTTAAGCTGTATCCATTGTGTGAGGGCTGTCATGTCTTCTAATGCCTTTAAGCTGTATCCATTGTGTGAGGGTTGTCATATCTTCTAATGCTTTTAAGCTGTGTCCATATTTGAGGGCTGTCATGTCTTCTAATGCCTTTAAGCTGTATCCATTGTGTGAGGGTTGTCATATCTTCTAATGCTTTTAAGCTGTGTCCATATTTGAGGGCTGTCATGTCTTCTAATGCCTTTAAGCTGTATCCATTGTGTGAGGGTTGTCATATCTTCTAATGCTTTTAAGCTGTGTCCATATTTGAGGGCTGGCATATCTCTTAGGGATTGTAAGCGTTGTCGATATTTGAGGGCTGGCATGTCTCCTAGGGATTTTAAGCTGCATCCACTGTGAGGGCTGTTATGTCTCCTAGGGATTTTAAATTGTTTCCATTGTGTGAGGGCTGTCATATCTCCTAATGATTTTAAGCTGTATCAATTGTGTGAAGGCTGTCAGGTCTCCTAGGGATTTTAAGCTGTGTACTTTGTGTAAGGGCAGTCATGTCTCTTACGGATTTAAACTATCCATTGTTTGAGGGCTGTCATGTTTCCTAGGGCTTTTAAGCTGTGTATATTGTCTGAGGGCTGTCATGTCTTCTAATGCTTTTAAGCTGTATCCATTGTGTGAGAGCTATCATGTCTCTTAGGGATTTTAAGATGTGTCCATTGTGATAGGGCTATCATGTCTCTTAGGGATTTAAGCTGTGTCCAATGTGAGGGCTGTCATGTCTCCTAGCAATGTTAAACTGTTGTCTTTTGAGAAGATTTATAAACTGTTGTCCCCTGGGTGGAGTTATAGACAAAACATTTATTCTAGAGATGTTAAACTTTTGTCCCCTGTATGGGATTATAAACAAAAATTTGCCACCTGTGTCAAATGTTTGTATTTTGAACTGTATTTACCTGTCATATACAAAAAGTCATTTTGTGGGCAAAATTATTCACACAAGAAAAAGAAATTATATTTAACCTGAGGTTGGAGTCAATTTTTCATTAGGATCATTTTGTAATAGATTGGTCTAATTATAGGTGTTTGAATGCACACAGGTGACTCCAGGTATGCAATGGCTTTTAGGCCAGTTTCTTTCATTACCAAGCTGTAAATACCTGTATAATTAACAACTGCCTCATGTAAACACAATATAGATAATTGGTACTGGCTGTGAAGAGAAGGAGTTGTGTAGTTATATATACATCAGTTGTGTTGAGAGTAAATCAGTACTGTGAGTACAAGGTTCGGAATTTATAGAGGAATATTCAAATTACTACCAGGTTTTTCCACAAGATATTAAGGTAAAATTCATGTAGTCTGTTTATTGAACTGCCCAGAGGACACTTACATAGTTCTGATATATGGGCATTTAAATATGCAGATGTTGTCAACCAACCAGTAGATATCTTAAACTCAAGGGACATGCAGATGAACTCAAAATGACATGCAAATAAACACAGGGGACATGGTTGGGTGGATGGAATATTTGAGGTTTAAGTAAACAGAATTCAGCTACTGAATCTTTTTAAAACTCAAAAATATTGTGGTGGAAAAATGGGTGTGATGGCTTCGTATGGGAAATTAAGGGATATTGATTTAGTATGTGAAATTTAGGAATATTGGATTATTATGGAAAAAGGGATATTGACATGGTATGGGAAATGAAGGGATATTGACTTGGTATGGGAAATGAAGGGATATTGACTTGATACAGGAAATAAAGGGAGATTGACTTGATATGGGAAATTAAAGTGGATTGATTTAGTACGGGAATTAGGGTGAGCTTGACTTGCTTTGGGAAATTAAGAGAGATTTCTTTGTGTGAGAAATTAAAGGAGATTGAATTAGTAGGGGAAATTAAGGAAGATTGACTTCATGTGGGAAATTAAGGGAGATTGACTTTGTGTGGGAAATTAAGGAAGATTGACTTCGTGTGGGAAATTAAGGGAGATTGACTTAATATGGGAAATTAAGGAAGATTGACTTCATGTGGGAAATTAAGGGAGATTGACTTAATATGGGAAATTAAGGAAGATTGACTTCATGTGGGAAATTATGGAAGATTTACTTAATATGGGAAATTAAGGAAGATTGACTTTGTGTGGGAAATTATGGAAGATTGACTTAATATGGGAAATTAAGGAAGATTGACTTTGTGTGGGAAATTAAGGGAGATTGACTTAATATGGGAAATTAAGGAATATTGACTTCATGTGGGAAATTATGGAAGATTGACTTAATATGGGAAATTAAGGAAGATTGACTTCGTGTGGGAAATTAAGGGAGATTGACTTAATATGGGAAATTAAGGAATATTGACTTCATGTGGGAAATTATGGAATATTGACTTAATATGGGAAATTAAGGAAGATTGACTTTGTGTGGGAAATTAAAGGAGATTGACTTAATATGGGAAATTAAGGAAGATTGACTTCAT
This sequence comes from Unio pictorum, assembly GCA_030141615.1. NCBI lineage: Eukaryota > Metazoa > Mollusca > Bivalvia > Unionida > Unionidae > Unio > Unio pictorum. The sequence continues at coordinate 2,674,383 of JARLTB010000062.1, read as the reverse complement.
GTGGGAAATTATGGAAGATTGACTTAATATGGGAAATTAAGAAAGATTGACTTCATGTGGGAAATTATGGAAGATTGACTTCATATGGGAAATTAATGGAGATTGACTTAGTTGGGGAAATAAAAGGAGATTTATCCAGGAAGAGACTGCAGGTCTATGGGATTGTGTGACTTTTTATACATTAGCTTAAATATTCAAGACTTTTTGTTATGAATTATTAGGTGCTTAATTAAGAGAGGGAGAAATAGTTTAGAATGTCAGATCTCTGATAGAGCACTGATTATCAAGATGACTCTTTCTACAGTGATTAAGTTTGGGAATGTCTTAATAAGCCTTATTTTTATACTTAGACAAGGTAACAATACTGGCATGTGGGCTTGGCCCACAAGTCCCAGGTCAATGACCACTTACGAGATTAAACAGATTCATACATACACAGCAGTATTATTAAGTGAAGATGAGAGAGGGAAGACTGCCATCACACAACTCTTGCAGTTTTTAAAATCTGGGTGAATCTACTTTTTCAGTTCTTGTCACAGTTGGCAGTGCCAATACTCTTTACTGTAGAGTAGTTTGAACACATATTGTTTCTTTTTTTGAGGCACATTAAAATAAAGGCATGCCAGTTAGTTTATTGCTGTTATTGAACTTAGTTTCTCACAAGACTGTTAGGACAAGAGTTCTTAGAGGAATTGCTAGATGGTACATGCCCAGTATTAAAAAAAATGAGCAAACATGTGAAAAATACAAAAATACCCATGAAATTATTTATTAGAATTTTTAAAGAAATGAATTGCAGGAGTACCAAAATATTGAAATGAATTTTAAAAAACCAAAAATAAACAAATTGCATAAAAAATGAACATACATGAACCGAAGATGAAATTAAATGGACATCATTTATTATTATTGCTAAATAATTGAAGTACGATGTAATAAGTAATTGAAGTACGATGTGATTGTATTATTTCAGTAATTGTACTGTGTCATATTATGGTTTATTATGAAATATAGAGTAAACTATTAAAGTAATTTATTTGACAATAAAATACATTTCTTGTGTTATAAGCAGTCAGTTTTTAAGGAGTGGGGATGTGAAATTGCAAATCGTACAGAAAATTTACTGCTTCTTGAACACCTGGTTTTTCCTGATTGCAGACTCAAGAAGGGTTTAAGATAAAATTAATTTGCTTAATTGCTTTACATGTAATTTCTTTATCTTAAATATAGTCAAATCAGTAATGGAAAGAAAGAAAAATATTTTAAGTACTTATTTAGAAATCACTGGCCTTAAATGACATACACCAATCATGTTAGTCCCAGATAGAGTAATTGTCTACTATTATAAGTATCTTGTAATGGTTACTTTTCAGTTACCGTATTTACTCACTTATAAGTTGAGCCAAACTGCAAGCATGAAAGCTCTTGATCTGCATAAGGCACCTACAGATCAGGGTCTATGTTGTTTGTTCTACTGATTACTTCTAACAAACTGCATAGACTAAATCTGCTGACACATTATGCATGGCAGATCAGGGTCTGTGCAGTTTGCAGTTGGACTTGACTTATAAGCAATGTGGTACATAGCTGGACAGTCATAAGGGTATAGTGTTTATTTGTCAGTTACATGCTGTGCAGAGGTGGTTGGACAGTCATAATGGGGTAGTTTTTAACAAAACAAAAAAAATGCTTGTTTCTGGAAGAGGGTAAGATAAAACAAAAGCCAGCAACTATTAGACTGGTAGACTGCCATTTTTATGCCAGAAAAGAGAACAATAACAAAAATTAGGTAAATACAGTGCTTGTATATCTTTTAGCAAAATGATGTTACATTCTTAAAATAGAAAAATCCATCAATCATCACATTAACACAAATCAGTGATAATTTTCCACTCTAGAGTGAAAAGAAAGAGTTGTATTGCCCCTTGAAAACAACTTCATTTTTTCCCCATCTTAATATACATTGTACCAGTCAGCATATATAGGAAAGAAGTTTACACTGATTGTACCTTCATAGGCCATTTCATCAATACATCAAAGATTTTGTCATTTTTATTAGCTGTACTGGTCATAGACCAGAAGAGCTTAAGGTTGTTCTGTTATCCATCTGTTGCTAGCTCAAGTTTGTTATTGCTGTTCCTCATAAATTACTTGGAGGATTACCATGTAACTTTATACAGTACACAACCATTCATCCCATGGTCTAGTTGGTCCTAAATGAAACTGTTTCCACTCAGAAATTCCCAATGGCCACCACAGTAGCTGTCTAGAAAATCTTGCTATTGCTACTCCCTCTGAACAGAAAGTAATATTGCCATGTTCACATTTTAGGTCTAGTTTGTCCAAAAAGAAAATGGTGCTGATCTGATGTCCAATCTTAAAAATGTTGTATCACTAATTTTCTTAAATTAAAAGTAATATTGCCATATTGACTGCTCCTATGGCCTAGTGGTTCAACCGCCTCGGAAGCGGGAGGGCGTGGGTTCAAACACAGGCCAAGTCATATCAGAGACTTACAAAAATGGTACTAACAGCTGCCTCGCTTGGCACTCAGCATCAAGAGGTAGTTATAGGATTGGTCGGCCTAGTGTCAGGTAAATGTGACTGGGTGGAGGGCATCATGCTATATGTCTGCGGCAAATGCACCAGTGCTAGACATCAATATAAACTGCCACACATTGTCAGATTTTTCACTGACAACTAAAGGTATATGATGCAAAAACATAAAATCTTTTGTGATTCACTAGAAAACATGTTAAACCTTAGTTTTCCCTCTGAGTGTAGTGGCTGATTTTCTTCTTATATTTTTTTAAGAGAATGTTTCAGTTATTAACGATTATCTTGCAGCCCATTTGAACACCTTAAATTTTTTCAAATGGCACGGCCATCAGGACAAGTTCTCACTTGAATAGCTAAATATTATCTTACTTGTATCTTGTGGACTCATAATAAACACCTATATAAACCTTTGGGTGAAGTATCATTCTAGAATCTTACCCTCAAGGTGGTTTTCTTTCTTGTCTCAGCATCTGCTAGATGAAGGAATGAGCTTCATGTCCTATCATTACAGCAGGTCTGTATCAGGTTCAGTGGAAATGGAAGTAAGTTTCTCTTCTTTTGCAACCAGATTTTTGTCAAGCTAAAAAAGACAACCCAGTTTCCATTGATTACATTATTCCTGATTGAGATCCCCAGTCTGGGTGTATCTGTGGTGAAGATGATCAAGATAGACTTTTATGTCTAGTTAGGGCACTCAATTGTTTCTTTGCAACCCCTAAAGAGAGACGGAAGGGTAGGAAACATCTTTTTCTTCCCATTGAAGGTTCAGCTGATTTTTCAGCTTCCACAATTTCTGGGCAGATTGTATGAACTATGAAGCCTATACCAGTAAGGGAAAGCCTGTCATGAAAATTAAAATCCCATGCAATTTGAGCATAACTTTGTCCTTATATTACCATTGTTCATTAACCTGCAAAATTAAAATGATTTTATCACAGGGCCTAATCATTCTCACTTAGAAATTGTCCCATGTTAATTCCATCACACAGTAGTCTCATGTTCTATAATGTGAGTGGGTGTTCTTTGTGCTTGTTTTTTTATTTGCCATTTGTACAATCATCTTCCTCCCACCAAACCGATAAATTCAGACATGCTGTTGCAACAGGTATGGTATTACTGTTATTAGTATAATTTAGCTTTTGGGAAACTTAATTTTATTGATGTCATTCTTTTCTGTTAAAATTGCCAGATTCCTTTCTCCTGCCCTGCACCGATGTCCCACTTAGTTTGACTCCTCCTTCCAAACGAATGGAGAGTGTCAGTCAGTATGCATGGGTAATATGTGAAGGGTATCCAACAGTAGTGCTCTGAAATGATCTTTTTCACCTTAATGGGGGTACAACATTTTTATTATATAGTTAGGTTATTTTATTTAATGGAATAATACATGTACTAGCTATGTAGTAGCAACATGCAGATATTACATCATTATTGTCCCCATTATCTCACACCCACCTACCTCTACAAATTTTATAAACAAATTTTAAATTGTGATGAGAATTGCCTTCCATCATAAAGAGATGAAGGCTAAATCATGGAACTGTTGACCATAAGACCATTCATCCACATTGCAGGGAGCCTGACAAACATATTAAAACATGATATTGGTAGTTATGAAAATTGATAGGTAATAAAATTATTGCCATAGATTTGTAAAATCTGATGCCAGTTGCACATTAGTTTGATCAATTTGTATTGCTCACTTATTACACAGGAGGTTTAAATTGAAATATCCAGTACTCACTGTACAAGAGGTCATCAGTTTACTTACATTGAGATGTCAAATACTCACTGTACAAGCAATTGGTTTATTTACATTGAGATGTCCAGTACTCACTGTACAAGTGGTCATCGGTTTTCTCCAGCATTTATTCGGCATTCAGAATATAGCCTTACCGTGGTTCAAGTCCTACATGGTCAACAGGACTGCAAATGGAATATATTCTAGCCCAGTTGACGTATGTTGTGGTATTCCACAAGGATGTGTTCTTGGACCTGTTCTCTTCATTCTATACACTCAAGTGTCATAGATCATCACCCAGTGTCACACCAATTGTACGCTGATGACACCCAACTATACAAGTTTAGCCACCCAACTGAAGTTGATGCTACCATCCATGGAGTAGAGACCTGACTTTCTGATGTGAAATCATGGATGACATGTAACAAGCTGCAGATGAATTATGATAAAACTGAGGCTATTCTGATAAACAATACAAAAACTTTCTCATTCACATCCTTTACCTCAGACAATAAATGTAAGCAACACCAACATTAAATTCTCAGTCAGTACGAAACCTAGGTGTTACTCTAGACAGTACTCTCACATTGCACCAATATGTCATGAACATATGCAAGGCTGCATCTTGAACTGAGATGCATCAGTTCCATTCATAAATATCTTTCAGTTGATGCCACTAAAACACTTGTGTGTTCATTAGTACTGTTATGACTGGACTATTGTAACTCAATTCTGTCTGGTTCATCACAATATTTACTCCAGAAACTTCAAAAAGTTCAAAACACAGCTGCGTGGCGGATCATCTTTAGAGTACTTCAATCAGAGCACACCTCACCACTGCTCTGTACCCTACATTGCCTATCAATTCGATCCAGAAATCAAACACAAAATTTGTTTTCTGTGTGCTATGTTTCACTGACAGACTCCAGTCCAACATACCTATCCAGCCTCACCCATGTGTATACACCAGATAGATACTTACGCTCTTCTTCTGATAATCGTATACTCATTGTCCCCACTGTGAAAATGAAGTCATATGAACAACGTTCTTTTTCATACCAGGGCCCGGCAATGTGGAATGAGATGCCCACTGAAGTTAGACACAAAGACACAGTGGTCCCTTTTAAGATTGCTCTTAAAACTCACCTTTTTCGACTGCAGGGACAAACTTAGAGACCTAATAATGTTTTGTATCTTATATGTTTTCAGAATGTTTTTATGTTTTTCAATTTCATTGTTTTTGTCATTTGTTTTTCTGTAGTGTAGTCATATCATTATAGATGGTGTAAAGCAATTAGAGCTTGGAAAGATTAGGTGCTATACAAAGTCCTCATTATTATTATTATTATTATTATTATTATTATTATTATTATTATTATTATTATTATTATTATTACTATTTACATTGAGATATCCAGTACTCACTGTACAAGTGGTCATTGGATTACTTACATTGAGATATCCAGTAATCACTGTACAAGAGGTCATTGGTTTACTTACATTGAGATATCCAGTAATCACTGTACAAGAGGTCATTGGTTTACTTACATTGAGATATCCAGTATTCACTGTACAAAAGGTCATTGGTTTACTTGTGCTTTTGATTGAGCAGTAATTCAACCAGTGCTTATCTCTTTGAATGATGTTCCATTCATAGTCTTAATTTACCAAAGTTTTCTCAGAGACTTTCAAGTAATATGTTTATGCATGATTTTAAAATAAAATATTTTACAAAATTTTGTATAACTAGAAAATGCTTCTGTTGTTGAGTTGATTAAAACATTTGCTTACTTGATTTCAGAATTAAATTTACCTACTATGCCATCCAGCACTAACCACCATAACCAGTGTCAACACAGACACGTATCTTGACATGTAATGAAAGCCTGGTCTAGGGTTATCTTGTGGAAGCACCTTTAAGCAACCTTCAACCACTCCGGTGGTCTAGTGGTTAGAGCATCCACCGTGGGAGTGGGAGGTCGTGAATTCGATCCCCTGCCGAGTCATACCAAAGACTTACAAAAATGGTACTAACAGCTGCCTCGCTTGGCACTCAGCATTATGAGGTTAGTGTTAGGACTGGTCGGCCTGGTGTCAGGATAATGTGACTGGGTGGGACATCATGCTACATATTTGCGGCATGATGCCTCAGTGCTAGACATCACTATAAATTGCCTCACTGCAGACATCGTTGCCTTATGACTGAAAAAATTATTAAAGCTACGTTAAAAATCCTAATCAAACAAACAAACAAAACCTTCAAGCAATTGAGTGTGGTAGTTCTTTGTTCATATTCTAAATTGTCTGTGCAGAGTTTGTTAAAGATGAAACCAGTCAATTCCAGGAACATATAGTTATAATTGTGGAAAGGGTTGTTTTTTTAAATTACTTTTTTAAATAGCAATTCATGTCAATTTTTGGTCTAATGTCCTATCCTCTGGCAGCAAGTGTTTAGTGCTTTCCTTTCATTGTTATCTTGGGCATTATAATGTAGTGATAAGGTGGGGAGCTGTCCTGACAGAAGATTTAATGGAGCAGAAAATGGCTTTAGACAGCTGGAATTTATGGCTGATGTTGGTAGATATTGTCCTTTAGCCTACCAGCTTTGTAGAAACATTATCTTACATTTTTCTGGATTATCATAGACAAGTTGCATCACAACAGTGGTTCAGAATACAGTATTTTGTTAAGGTGACTGGACACAGGGTATATACATGAACTAAAATTTTTAGTATCAATAAGTTATTTTGTGATTCCACAGATTTTCAGCATTTTTTAATGGATGCAATTTCAGATTCTTGTGCTCTGGACTAGTTTGTTTTATTTGAGGAAGTTTGGAGTTTTATGAGGAGAGAATTTGTTGTTCTTGTTGTCCACCTGTCTGCATTATTTAATGCCTGAGAATCTTTGAATTCTGTTAAATGGTATGCTGGGAGGAGAGGTGAGGAATGATTGGAATGATACAGCCTAGTGAAAAATCTTTCATAGAATCTATCATATTGAAAAGAAACAGGATTCAATATGGATTTTGGGAAGCTGACTCCATCTTGCTTTGAAATCCTGGAAATTCATTGAAGCCAATAGAACATCGGTCCCTTCAAGGAACTCTTTTTTTTGTTGTTGTGGTAAGTTTGTTTGTACATGTAGAAGGTGTGCATAAACTATACTTTTTTGTTATATATTTAGAGTTTGATACTTGGAGGCATGGTGTTAAATTGGATTAACTAGACATTCAGCAATGAAAGAGATTGTGGATTTTCTTTTCTTCTTGCCTGTTGACACAAAATTGAATACAGTTGACTCCGGTTAACTGCACACCCTTGGGCCCGTCACGAGACTGTGCAGTTAACCGGAGTGTGCAGTTAACTGAAGTACAGTACATTAGAGTTTTAAATCAGCACGGCATGAATATATGTGAAGAATAAATTTAAACAATGATTAGAATCTACTCTTTCAACTTTTACTTAAATGTTAAGCTTGTTTTCCCTCCTCCGAACACAACTTCACTGATTCAACCAATGGATCAAGGAATTATAGTGAATTTCGAGAAATTCTATAGATCGCTTCTTATTCGAAAACTGCTGTCAGACATTGATGGGTCATCTCCCACAGAAAACGCGTTCAGCTCCAAAGTTGTCTGCATCCTGTTTTTCGCTGTGTTGTCATTTAAATTGAATTCGGTTGCGCATTTTCCATCTTTCCAACCATCCATTTCTTGGTTTGAAATCATTCAAACCCGAACGGTTTAGAGCAATGTTTCCCATGCTGTACTATGATTTTTCCCACGCTATTGCTCCCTAGTGGGCGCGGATATACATGTATATACCACCTATGGCATCCTTTACATGTCATTTACAAAGTCGCATGTACCGGCTTAATTGTCGGCTTATTTGAAGCGCTACAGCAGTGGACTGGCAATAATTGATCATGACTATACATTGTGCAGTTGACCAGAGTAAAATTGTATTGAATAATGTGCCATGGGCAGAAATTTATTGTGCTATTATCCAGAGTGTGCATTTAAGTGATGTGCAGTTATCCAAAGTTTGTTCCCATTGAAAATCATTGGGAAAAAACGGGACCGGCGTGACTATGTGCAGTTATCCGGGGTGTGCAGTTACTATAATTATAGGCGTGATTCTACTTAACAAAACATCTTAACACATTAATCTCTGGAGGTTTTTGCTGTTTTCGAGATGCGAGTAGGAAACACATTTTGGGGACTATTTCTGAATGCATCCTAATACATCGACTTCCAAGCAATTTTCCATTAGGCCACTCCTGCCTAGTTGTACTAACAAAATGTTTTCAATTGCTTAGTTTGCTTGTGCATGAGCAGAAGGTGAAAAGTTGGATTTTTTTTTTTTTTTTTTTTTTTTTTGTTTTGCTTAACAGACCCATAATTTTCATATGGAAAAGACTCTTTATTAAAAATGTCCACCTTATTCTACTTTTTGCATAGGTTCACCTGTCTGTGTGTGTACTTCAGACTGGTCTGACTTGGATCTGAGACCATTCTGACATTGGGTGAAATTTGGTTGGAAAAATAAAAACAGGTCCGAAAAATTTGATTGTTCTCTTTGTATCTTGTTGTGCAACTAAAATGTGCAGATTATTTGGTATCATTGTAGAGCTAAATGTGTCTACCTTTCTATAATACCACCCACTTTGGTGTATCATGCATGAGCTTGATGCTATAGCCCTTGGAATTAGGCTACTACCTCCTGCCCTGTAAATGCAGCGGTCGGGGTTAATGTGTTAAATGAGTCAGCTAAATGGTACATATAGAAAAGGTCAGGTCCAGATATGTAATCATATAATGTAGTGGCAGATCTGGGTCCATGCAGTTTGTATGGAGTAATCAGTAAAACCAAAATAATGGCCTTGATCTGCCATCTTGTTATGCATTGACAGATCAGGTTCTGTGTTGTTTGCAGTTGGACTTGAACATGAGTTATATGGTAAATGATTATGTAATCTTTAGCCCTAATGAACAGTTTTTTTTAATTAGCCATATGAATTGTTCCCCAGTAGGCAGATCATGGCTGGTAAAAGGGGGGTAGGTGAGGAAAAAGGAAGGATAATTTGATTTGATTTTTCAAGAGATTATGAGTTATGTGCTGCCTGGGCCCCTTTTGAAGTCCAGAGACAGTCCCATTTGGGGCTGAGGACTGATACAGGTACCTATTTTCATGGGGACGTGCACCCACCCTGCCCTCATCACTTTAGTAAGCCATTGATTAAATTGTGATGTTTCTCAAAATAAAAGTTGTAAATTTACTTTGTATATATATGTTAGAGTTATGTTAATCTTTGAATTTTAGAATTAATTACCTCAGTACATGAAGAGACCTCGTAAATATTTAAATAACTACCAACTGTCAGTGCAAACTTTGGTATAGTGAGCTTCATGAAGCCATTAGTGGGCCACTTGGTTACTTTAAGTGGTTTGAGTTGTTTAATGGAAAAGAATTTATTTGTGTTTATCTACCTGTCACAGGTACTTTACTTGTCTATATTATTCACTGCTACGATTGTGGACTTGTAGTTAAATGATACACTGGGAAGAGAATGATACACATTCACCAGCTCTATGGAATGCTGCAGCTTGATTGAATACCTGTAAGAATATTATCAGCCTGAAAACAAACTTGATATGATAAAATTCAAGGAAATTGTATTCTGTTGCATGGAATGCATTTTTTTTTTTAATTCCATGGAGATGAATGTGCCATCGGTAAAAGCTATGTAGAGATATGTAAAGGTACATTGTAATTCATCACTTTTTATTTCTTTTTGTGTGTGTTCTCTTAAATGACATTTTAACACATTATTGGGTATATCATGCTGAAGAGATGGGAGCTAAGTGCCTGTCCCAAGGAAACTAGAGAGCTTAACCAGACTGGCATAGGCAGGTATCAAGCCCAGAACCCTTGGATTATGAGTGTTTTGCTGGACCAACTGAATTTCTATTGTGCCCAGTAATTCATCAGATGCAGGTTGACTAAGATGGTCATGTAAAGGGTGATATTTTTCCTTTTTTTTATAAGGTAAAATTCAGTCTAATGTTGATGGTCATGGTAAATTTTAGTACCTACAGCTTATACTTATTGCACAGACCTAGATCTGTCAGTTTGGATCTATTCAGTCTGATAGGAAGATCAAACAATATAGACCCTGATCTGCAGGTGCATTCTGTTATAGAAAATCAGGATCTTAGTTCTTTGCAGTTTTACTTCTCTTATTAGGGGGTCCCAAGTGGCTGAGTGGTCTAAAGCGCTGTCCGTTACGGATCACTGCCATCTCACCTCTGTGTGGGTTCGAGTCTAAGATTCGGCTAATGTAGTTATGTGAGAAAGCTTGCCAGTAGCTTCTTGTGGGTCGGTGGTTCTTTCCGGGGGTTTTTCCAGGGTTCTTCCTCCACCAGTAATACTGGCCGCCATGTATAGCCTATCGTGTGCTGAAAAATGGTGTTAAACTCTACAACAACAACAACAACTTCTCTTATTAGCAAGTAAGTATGGTAACTTAACTTGTTTTTCAGACACATGGACCTGCAGCAATTGTCCCAAAAAATTTGGAGTCCCTAATTGATATAAATATAGTTGGATGACTGTTTTTCCAGATTAAATAATATTTTATTAGAACCACGGATGTTATATATCACCATGATGATGTATTGATGTGAAATTAGGTACCGTGATAATATTAGCAAGTACCTAATATAGATCAGTGATATATATACTTAAGATACCACAATTCCCATGGCATTTTAAATTTGTCTCCAATTCAATGTCATATGGATCATTGATAGAGAGTATCATGTTTGCCTCAATCAGCTTTGGCCATGGCGTTTTTACGGTACAGTCTATATGTGTTTGTCAGATACAAATACCAACATTTTTTTAGCAAAAATTTGTGGATTTTTTTCTACTTTCTCTGAACTCTAACTTTGATCTTTGCTTTTAGCTAGACACTTAATTTACTTGTGTACGCGTCCAACTGCAAGCTGCATAAAATACTGGCAGATCTGCAGTTTATTAGCAGTATTCAGTAGAACAACATAGAACTTGATCTGCAGCCATGTTATGCTGCAGCAGGTCAGCTTCTATTTAGTTGGACTCTTCTTATAAGCGAGTGTTAGGTATCTTTAGTGCCCATTATTAAGAGTAAATTTTTACCAATTTTATTATTTTGAAGGTGAAAGTATTGCATTGATGTCATAATGCTATCACGATGCAACTTAAGCCACACTGTAACATTGCCATGCAAATCTAGGCACACTGTAACATCACCATGCAAATCTAGGCACACGGTAACATCGCCATGCAGATCTAGGCACGCTGTAACATCGCCATGCAATTCTAGGCACACTGTAACATCGCCATGCAATTCTAGACACACAGTAGCATCACCTTGCATCTTTTGGCACAATGTAACATCACTATGCAATTTTAGACACTGTAACATTACCATGCAACTCGAGTCACACTGTAACATCAGTATGCCCAGTTGGTCCAAATATATGTTGTATCAGTTTACCGGGATATACTATTTTGTGTTCCTGCCAAGATGGAACATTGTTTTGTGAGAATCAGTTACAACTAAAGTACAGTACATGAGATAAGGTAAAGAGCAAGAAGTAGTATAATGTAGGTAGATAAGGAGATTACAGGTTTTCAAGTAATGGGTGTTAAGCATGCTATTTTTGTCCTACAGAGTTTTTGATGACTCATACATTATGAAGGGCTGTAAGACTTTTAATTGCATATTTTATGACTCCTTGCCAGTGTTGTTTAAGCTTTCTTCAGTGGTATGTCTGATATGGAGGAGGTTTTAGGAGTTACCTACAAGGTACTATAGGTTAATTTACTATCATCCAACAGACATGTTATCCCTCCCATTCACATACACTGCATTTTATCTTTGTAGATGCCTATCAGCAGACTGTCATCCTTATTTGTCAAAATTAATGCCAGATCCACTGCATTGATTAGAGATATAACAGCAATGAAAAAGTCAAAACTGATTTTTAAATTCAAGTGTCTAATGAAGTGGAATTAGAGCTGAAAAATAAAAATATCTTTTTTTCAAAGTGTACCACATTAAATTGTACATAGAGTTTTCATAAATTTTTCTCTGTGATGCATACTGAAATTTAGGTTTCCAATACGTTTACCTGAAATAAATGTTGCAAAAGCAAGATATAACAGTCCTCAAGTCTCTGTCAGTACGGTCATACATCCATTCGTCTGTGTTGTGTTCCATTCGTCTGTGTTGTGTTATCTGTTGGTAAATGGGAGTCAAGTCTCTGTCTCAACACTGAGACAGCTGAGATGGGAAGCCACCCTTAAACCTGCATCTCTTTATGTGTGTGAGTGTGCGTATGTGCTTTTGGATTTTTAATGTAGCTTTAACAGTTTGAGTCAAATTGTGTTGATGTTTTCTGTGCGGCAGTTTATAGTGATATCTAGCACTGGAGCATCGTGTCACAGATGTGTAGCATCATGTTCCACCCAGTCACATTATCCGCACACCAGGATGACTATTTCTAACACTAACCTCCTAATGCTGTGTGCCAAGCAAGGCAGCTGCTTGTTCCATTTTTGTAAATCTTTGGTATGACTTGAGGGTGGGTGGGGTTAAACCTGCAAACTCCTTTATCTGAAGCAGACGCTCAAACCACTCAGGCCACCAGAGTGGTCAATCCTTGTATGAATCTGACATTATATCGTATCAGCAGTGCACATTGTTTAAAAGCAGTGAAATCTTAAGGTATGCTTTGGTAAATGGTGGCCTGTGTCTGTTATTATTACCGGTTCCATGGACCTATGAATGGCAACATTTTAAAGCATTTGCTTTGCATCTTAGAGGTTCTGAGTCTGATTATTGGTGTCAGCATGTCTGTAAAATACACATACTACGTTAGATTTTCTATATTTCAGGACTTAAATCTAGTCAGCCATACAAGCCTGTTTCATTGGATTCTAGCTGGTCTAGTCAGTCATCAAGCAAACTGCCAGGAGTAGCCACCAGTCCAAGTAGTGTGACCTCTTTTGAATCTCAACCAATGCCAGTCACTATTAGCTCCCAGAAAGGTATGGTGTATACAGCATATTTCTATAAATATGTCTTTCATGTTGCATAAAGTATTCTACATGAAAATATTTTAAATATGCAGAAAGTTTAAAGGTGATTAGGAATGGAGGTCAGGACCCATGATAAATAGGTTGTATCCATGGTTGTCCTGATTAGTAATTTCTTCTGGCAGGTTGTCTTCTATTTCATATTACTTTATTTATACCTTAGTTAATTTCATATTCTGATTACATGCCTACTTCACAGAACTTCCTGAATACACGATTGCACACTGGCATTGTAGATGATTATCTCAGACAATCCTGGTTTCGACATTGATATGACATGTCAGTCATTCTGTTTTAGATGTACCTAATAAACATTTTTGAAAATCAAAACCAACTGAGTTTTGTGGGATATTTGCTAAAGAAAGAGATGATTTATCTAATGTGCAAACCAAATGTTTTCCTGGCATTTTTGTACAAATGAATTTAAATGTAGTTTGTGGTTCTACTGTCAGACATGCTTACAATAGATTTCCTACAGTCTTTAATATTTTGATTTGGTTTGTGAAAGCTTTTAATCCTAGTGTATGTATCTTTTTGTTGATTGTATATTTGTTTGATTGTCATATGAAATAAATTCTTCAACTTATTACAGTATTTTTAATATTTGAATGAAGATTTTGTTGTGTTACGTCTTGTAAAAAATAAGTATTTGTGCAGAAAACAGTGCTTCATTGTCTTATAAGTGTGTACAAGCTGTGTTTCACAAGTGTTTGTAATATTCTTTTGCATAATTTGAATTTTGAACTTCAGATGCTCGGATGGAGCAAGTCCCTTACAGTCCCACTTTTCAGTCCAGGTTGCAAATCCCACCCTTATCACCTAGGTCTTTGTATAGGACTCTGGGTAAATGCTTTCAGAATGTGCTCGTTATGATACTGTGAATGTCTGTTACTGTGTTCAAAGACTTTGAATTCAATTATTTTCATTAACAAAAATAACACTGCTAAGACAGTTTATGTTTCTATGTTAATATTTTCTATCTTCTTTGGGACATGCTATTTGCTGACTTTAAAGATTTAGTGGGCATCTCATGGTTTTTCTCTATTCATTATTTTCAGATGCCTTGCCCCAATAATCATTTTTTGTGTGTTTATTAATGACTTGTACATGTTGGATGCATACAATGCATGTTTTAGTGTATTGTTAACATGCTGCATTTCACTTATTTTATTTCATGTACTATGGCCAACCTATCATGTATACTTGCTTATAAGTCAAAATCAAACTGCAAGCAAAATGATCGTGATCTGCCATAGCATAATGCGCTTGCAGATTGTTTGTTCTACTGATTACAGCTAAATAACTGAACAGATCCAGATCGTATGGCACATTATGCAATGGCAGATCTTGGTCTGTGTATTATGCAGTTGAAGTCAACTTATAAGCATGTATGTACAGTATTATAGGTTTAGATTCTCATACTGTATACTACTAGATTCTATCAGTTCACATACATGTAGCACATGCAGTCACCAGCTTTAGATTTTTATAATTAAAATTTTTGTTTTAATTGTGTGTACTCGAAGCTTATTGGTTTAAATTACTCACCCTTGAAACATGAAGTTACTGTATTGGAACCTGGGTGCCTGTGTCATTTTTTGGGTACAATGATCACCTTTTATAAGGAAACCCATTCTGTTAAAGAAAAGTAGCCTGTTGAGAGGGGTTATCTTTCTTAAGGGGTATCACATTAGTGTGAGTAATAATTACATGTACATACATGTAAGGCATAACTAATTTTTAAATATTAATATTTTTATTTAAAAATCAAAGGCGTGATATGGAATCAGTGCGATAAAACTAAATATTATTTAAAATAATCATGAATAGTGAGCAATCATGGTGCAAAGCTATCATTTCAATGAAATCATGGTACATGTACAGACATCTCTCTATTAGGCAACTTTACCTTAAGCCGTCACTTTATAATGTTTGTTTATGAAGGTTGTTTTCGCTTTTCCTTATAAACCAAGAATGTGTGATAACATTCAAAACCAAGAATGTGTGATAACATTCTAAATCAAGAATGAGTGATAACATTCTAAACCAAGAATGTGTGATAACATTCTAAACCAAGAATGAGTGATAACATATTTGAAACAACTTACTGGTTGGTTCTTTGACATTTTATAGTTATTACAGTATATGAAATGATCTGTTTGTAAAGGAAGTGATCTTGTCACAGAATTGACTGGTTTCAGTTTGGTACACTTTTAGATACATTTTGTTGTCTCTAATATACTATTTTTACTTCATGGTGAACACATGTTGTGCTGACTTGAGCTGAACAATGTTGTGGTTGTCAACAGTTATCTTTTGTCATCTTGATTATATTTGGTAGTAATTATCAAAATGACAAAACATTGTACCTATGGAACACACAGAAGTAAGGATAACTTGATTAATTACCTCGTATAGTTGAAAATTGGAGGGAACTGGTCAGATGTTCAGCAGCACAGTGACAAACTATGTCAAGAGACTGATGATGATGATGATGATGATGATGATGATGATGATGATGATGATGATGATGTTACTGTGATGAGTTTAGAAATCAACAAATATTTTTGAAAACAATTAAAGACTGCCTGTGAGGGGTAAATTTGACTGTTTTTTGTACTTATATGCCATCAAACTTTGACACATTAGAGGATTGCCAATCCCAGAGGGGTACTTATGAACATAGACTCATAGGTGCCAAGGACTCTGGCCATAAAAAGTGCAGTTGCTACAGTGGGTCAGTGGGGTCATTCATGAATGCATACATGTGACATAACAGAGAAGTCAGCTTGGGACAAACTGGTTGCAGAATTTGATCATGACATTGTTTTTTCAAAAGAGGGAGGATTTTCGATGAGAATGATGAATTTTTCAAGGTAGCACATGTCTTCAATTTTCTTATACTGTGGAGATTCAGATCTTGAATAACACCATTTTTATGTGAACTTTTGTGTTATTTCGGGAGTCGGGTAACATTATATTGACTTTATCTGAATAATTATCTGCTAACGTAAACACGTGATTATGTTCGGCTATGAAGATGAAAGACAGTTATCTTGACACTTATAGCTTGATCCACATTGAATGCAGATTTGGCAGACATGTATTTCAGTGATGACATATTTATTGTCTTGTTTAATATGCTTTCATTAGATTGGATTTCTGCATGACATTTAATGTCATTCTTTCCACAATTGCAGATTTAAAATCAGCTTTTCAGCTTTGCGAGAAGGGTTGAATGTATATTCATATACATTCTTTGAATTTGATTCCAACAACTGAAATTCTAGTTTCCATCCATCAGTGAATTTTCAAACCTGCCAACCCTTACGACTGATAGAAATGACCTTGAAAATACAGATTTAAGAAATACAATCAAAATTACAGAAATATGATTGTAAAATCCGGATAATGGTTTGTCCATGTTTGAATTTGATCTGGATTTTATGTTGGATTCAGCCATTTTGGTCAGGGAATGAGACTTAATTGAAGTACCTAAGATGCTTTAAATAGTGCATATATTGTGATGCAAAACATCTGCATGATCAGGCTGTTGCTTATTGTTAAAAAATCGCTGCCAACAATTGTCAGGATGAAAGAGACAATAAAACTCTTAAAATGTTGAATAGTACAGAGGAATGGAAGGGAATATTCAGATTCTTTAAAAAAAAAGTCATGAAGGGCAACTGTTACATGTAGTGGACATCATATGTTGAATTGAGTATGTCACATGGTGGGAAATATGACTGTCCTTGTGCCCACATTAATTTTTTTAAAATGGATTACATTAAGTATTGAGAAATGAAGAAGTCATTAAGCTCCATGTTGTTTGGAATTGCATTTTGTGAAACTCTACTGGATTTAGTTCTGGCTCAAGTAAACTTTCACAAACTTTGTGTTGAATACAAATCACTGTATCAGTCATGAGTCAAAATTTTGAACTTTTTGAATGCATTTTCCATGCAGACAATAGCAGTAGAAGATATTCTGTTACACTGTGCTGAAAACTGACTCTGCTTATGTAAAAAAATTGATTGCCTTATGAAGATCTTGTTAGGGTTGGTAGTTATTAATGTTTTGGTAAAATTCCGGTTGCTTTGATTTTGGTATATTAGCGTTGTGAAATAACATGATTAGACATCTCAACAAACTTTGAACATTGGAGCCGCTTTGGCTCTTGGTATTCCAACCATCTCTAATTGACCATTCCAATGGCCTAAGTGGTTAAAGCATCTGCCTTGAATGTGGGATGGGGGGTCACAGGTTCGAATCTTGGCCAAGTCATACCATAAACTTATAAAAATGATACTTGTAGCTGCCTCACCTGCTGCTTTAAGCATTAAGAGGTTAGTTTTTAGACGGCCAGCTTGGTGTCAGGGTAATATGTTTAGGTGGGATATGATGCCATAGAGTTAGATGTCACTATAAACTGCCACACTACTGGTATTGTAGCAATAGGAGTCAGATTTTGTTAAGACTATTAAAATTCCAAAAATAAACATACTTTAATTAATGTCTTCAATATGTTCGAATTACTTTTGATTACATACTTAATATATATAGACTTTGATCTATCTCAAAAACTTTTAAGTTCTGAAGTAGACAGTAATCCAGCTGCACTGAATTAGTATTATTTATCTTTTTGGAATTTCTTCTGATCTCATATAGTATAATCCATCTACAACAAACTTCAAACATTGAAGCCAACTGATCCTGCTAACATGAACAAAGGGACATTAATTGCTTATGCTACTTGAAATTGGCAACTAAATTGTCTGGCTATTTCATCATAGGCAGAATTATGGTAAATTTGCTATAGATTCAAGGTGTGAAAAATTGGAGATTTATTTTCTTCAGTAATAATTTTGCATATTTGGGAGATTTCAGGGCAGTGACAGGAGATATGCCTCATCTCATTCAGGAGGACAACCCTCCCAGCTGGGAAGTTCTTATTTATAAGAGTGGGTCCATAGTAATCTGTTCACCCATAGCAATGTTAATCTTTGCACTATATTTTGTCTTATTTTGGTACATCGTGTGACTGATTTGTTTTCTTTTTGTTAATTTTGTCTTCTTTTTGTTAATTTTGCCTTCTTTTTGTTAATTTTGTCTTCTTTTTTTTGGACAGATTGTCTTTAACTCTTGGAAAACAGTCGAATAAAAACTTAAAGTACACAGGTTCCAGTACTGTAGAATTTGTAGTCACAAATCCACACATTAGATATATGTTTTTCCTAACACTATTACAAAGGTCTAGTTAAGAATTGAATAAATTGAGTAATTTTCGCCCTGTTGTGGGACTAAAGGCATTTTTAAAAATTTGATGGAGTATTTTGTGTTTTCTTGCGCCACCAGACTGATGAGTCTCAATCATCATAACATTGATCATGCTTCTTAAAGTGTGTTAAATGGCTGAGTGACTGATTCAGGGTTAAATGGCTGAGTGACTGATTCAGGGTTAAATGGCTGAGTGACTGATTCAGGGTCTATTTTATTTAGTGGCTGTTTTGAGAGTCTTTTCTTAGGAATCATGTACTGTCTGTTCTGGAATGTGCACCAGTAACATTAAGTGAATAACATGTACCATCGTACAGCATGAACTGTGCTATAATGGCAGGAGCAATAAATTGCTAACTTAAAATAATTTTTGTGTGTGCATGATTTGAATGCATTAAAAAGTTTGTGTTGTTAGTTGATTTGTCTGTGTATAGTACACAGACACATACGTTATCAAGAGCATTTCAAATATTGAGTTATAAAATCCAAAAGAAAAAATTTTGTCATTGACCTTCCTTGCTAAGTTTGTCTGAACTAAGTTTAATATTGTTTATGCACAGACCATGTAAACTTGATATCTTTTTAAAATCATTTAAGAAAAAAAATGTATAGATTTTTGGCAGATTTTCAGAGATTTAATTTTTAAGCTTATGAATATTAACACCTCCTTTTACCCAACATTTGTGATTTTGCCAAAGAGGAAATTAAACTTGTTTCCTGTTTGTCATCAGAGAAGCTGGAATTCTTTCTCACTTGCATGTGTTTGACCTGGATTGAAATTACTATTGGATAGTGTTGCATGTATCAAGATTGTAAGGAAACTTGATTAATAGAATAGAATAATAACATAGGCAAGATATATGTTAATAATCATGAATCTGTAGAACAGAACAAATATTAGTTTGCTTATTTTTCAAACTTTGTCATCATCAGTTTGACATACATACATACACACACACACACACACACACACACACACACACACACACACACACACACACACACACACACACACACACACACACACGTCACACACTCACACATTTGTTATCACTAAAAACTAGAGGATTGCCATCTATGGTCTAGTTGGTCCTAATAGAAAGTGGCACTAGTTAAACATCCAATATGGCTACCACAGCAGCCATCTTGAAAATCTTATTGCTACTCGTTTTGAATGGATGGTCATATCAACTTGGAAGTTTCACTAAAGACTTCATCTGATCTAAAGCTGACCCAAAATGAAAACATTGCCACTTTGAAATCTAATATGGCCCCCATCTTGAGAATCATATTATTACTACTACACCTGAAGGGCATAGTCATTGACATGGGAAATTCATCAGAAGACCTTGTATGATGTCAAGTTGGACTAGAACAAAAAATGATGCTGAGCTGATGTTTACTATGGTTGCCACAGTGGCCACCTTGAAAATCTTATGCTGTCCGACAAGGTGGTCATATCATTATTGGGTTTTCACTAAAAGATGCAGTGTCTAATTAGTCCTATATGAAAATGGTTCTCCTCGCACACCCAATATGACCACATCATTTTTAAGATCATGCTATCACTATTGCTCCTGAATTTATGGTCATATCAACATTAAGTTTATACTAAAAAAAAATTATGAAGTCTGCTAGGTCCTTAATGAAAAGGGTGCTGCTCAGACATTTTGTACTGCCACTACAGTGGCCATCTTTAAAATATTGTCACTACTTCTCATTATATTAATTAACATTGTGGTTTTCACAGAACAATGTTTTATGATGTATGTTTAGTCCCAAACGAAAATGATGCTGGTCTTACCTATGATATGACCTTCACAATGGGATGTTGAAAATCTTGTTATGGCTGCTTCTTCTAATTGACTGGTGACATTGTGCTTTCAGCAAAAGACTTCTTATGATGATTATTTGGTCTTAAATGGAAATGGTGTCAGTCTGATTTCCAGTATTTCTATAATATCGACAATGATTTGGAAAATCTATTTTTACTCCTCTGAAACAAGGGCAAGTTATATCAACATGAAGTTTTCATCACAATACTTCTTATGACGTATTTGTTGTCTTAGTACTGATCTGACATACAGTATGGCTACTGTGGCAGCCATCTTTGAAAACTCATAAATAGAAAGTCTTTTTGATGGAGTTTTAAACAGAATAGCTCTTATGGTGACTAGATTGTCCAAAATGAAGTTGATGAACCCCAGCTACTTCAGCTATTAGATCCTCATTCAGTAAACTGTTCTGTCTCTTACTTCAAATTACAATGGTTACCATATTACAAAGTCCTTTTCATCCATTTGCATGCTAATTATGAAACAGTGGCTTATGAATTTCAATGTAAGCTTTGTATAGATTTACACTATGTCAGTTTTAAGCATGAAGAAAATTTTAAGGATCTGGCCTCATTACATTTGTATATGTCCACCATATTATATTAGGGTGTTCTCCAGCTGTCATTTGTTGGATAAGCAGTTTCTGCACATTAACTCGGGCTGTCCACCATCAATTGTTACCAGACTTTGTGGATAGCTTGCACTTGGGTTTTTGGAAGAACCCTATCAATGTAAGAGTCTAAAAGCTCAAATGTTGAGGTCATTTTCACTGTCACTGAAAAAAAAAATGGTTTCTGCACAATAATTAAAGTTTTCGATTATCAATGGTTATCAAACTTATGGAAGGTGTTCATTTGAGGTAAGGAAGAACGCTATCAATTTTAATGTGAAAAGGTTAAAAGCCAACATCACTGTGACTGACCAAAAAAAATGGTTTCTGTTCAACAACTTAAGCTGTCCACCATCTGCATGGGATAGCTTGAACTTCGAGTAAGTAAGAACCCTATTGATTTTGCAATCAAAAGTCAAGGTCATTGACCAATAGATGAAAAATCACTTTTGTACAATGAGTTATCCACCATGTACTGGTAACAAACTGTTGATTGCTTGCACTTAGAATAAACACCCCTATTGATTTTGGGGTCAATTGATGAAAGGTAAAGGTCATTTGACTTTAAAGAAACAGAATGGTTTCTGCACATTAACGTTTGTCCCATCATCTGTGGTTACTGAACTTTGTTAATGGTTTGCATTGGATGATGAAGAACCCAATTGGTCAGTGTCATTACATCTGAAAGAATAAAAATCGTTTCATTACAATCAATTAGTTCTTTATCATGTACCTAGACCAAATTTTGTGGATTGATTGCACTTGGGGTGAGGAAGAAGTCTTTTTAATTTTGAGATCCAAGGTCAAAGGTCAGTGTCACTGCAACAAAGAATGTCACTGACTATAGTCTGTGTCTACTTCCCCGTTTGTTTGTACCCCCCTGCCGATTACATTAACGAAAAGCATAAACAAGATAAAAAGTAAATAAATCTTGCTATTTCTAACCCGATTACGACCAGGGTGTCCATAACACCTTTATCGTCTGCGCCACTGATGCTTAACAGAAGTTTTCATACTAACGAGACACCACATTGCACACAATTTGGGCAAGTCTCTTTTTCTGCAAATAGAGTGACGTCATTGTTCCTATTTGGTTACTCCCGGATACTTCCGTCAATTACGGTAAGGTTAAGAGTTATATCCCTTTGCCACCTATAAAATCTACCTTCTATGTACATACATGAGTATATATGCATCTGCCCCATTGCTGAAAATTTGTAGTGAGGAACAATTCCAGTATGGTGGCTCCTGTTGTATTCACTGGACATCTGATCATAAATTGCAGGATTTTTCAATTCAATTTATCAACATATTTTTAAAACAAAATGACGAGAATTCTTTTAACTCGCAATAAAGACTTTAGATTTGAAAATTTGAGTTTGGTGGTGCACAGATGTGCATGGCGGCTTTTAAAAATTTAGATCAGATTTGATTGGTTGGGGAGAATGGGGTTGGGTGGGTATCACATGTGTATATGTGTGACTTTAGGAGTAAGGTTAACTAAGAAAAGCATGGGAATTATACTGTTTTAAATTTTTAGTTTTATTATTAATTATGATGAAGACAAATTTCTATTGAAGAGGGATCTTAATTCTTTTACAGCAAGTTCATTGAATGGAAATAAGCACAGAATTATCATGAGATTGTATTAGAATTACATTAGAATTATCATGAGATTGTATTAGAATTACATTAGAATTATCATGAGATTGTATTAGAATTACATTAGAATTATCATGAAATTGTATTAGAATTACATTAGAGTTACATTAGAATTATCATGAGATTGTATTAGAATTACATTAGAATTATCATGAGATTGTATTAGAATTATCATGAGATTGTATTAGAATTACATTAGAATTATCATGAGATTGTATTAGAATTACATTAGAATTATCATGAGATTGTATTAGAATTACATTAGAATTATCATGAGATTGTATTCTTGTATGCTGAGCCATGTGTCAGTTTATGGAAGCTCTTTTAATTTTGTTATCATATTTTAGATAGCTTTTAACTTTAGCTCATTCATTTATATGTATGTTACTTTCCTTTCTTTAGCTTTCCTTTATTTCAGTGAAATTTTGGTGCAATTATTGTTGTTATACCTGAATGTTGACTTAAATTAGTTGACTCGCTGCTTTACCTGTCAGTCATTTGAACTATTCTTGTTGCTGTTCTATTTGTAATTTTATGTTTTGTTTCAGCATCATCTATTCAGTTTATATTTCTAAAAGTATTATTAATAGCTACTTAAATGCTAGAGATTAGCATGCATTATACTAGTTGTAAAGCTTTTCCTGCTTCTTTCTATTGTGTATTAGTACTGCTGTATGCTGTAATCCTGTTTTACTCTCCTTAGTCTCCAAATTTCGGAGAAACTCAAACACAAGTGTTACAACTGATGAACCTACCACAAGCCTATGGTCATCAACCCCCTCTTCCTGTCCCTCATCTCCACCAAGTCGCCCCCGGCTGCCATTGTTGCCTCATGCTTTTAGAACTCCACCCATTGTCAGAAAATTCCAATCACGGTTGTATTCTACCAGCCAGCCAACATCCCGTGATACATCCCCTGCTAGCTGTCCAGAGATATTGTATGCTGATGTTCAAGCACACCACCAGAGATTAAAAGGTGTAGACCTATACCGGCAGCAACAGGCTAAGCTTGCTGAGCTTGGTGTTCCAGGTAGTTAGATAATTTTTTGTTACCTGCATCGTTGATGTCATCTGGATGGTTTATGTCATCTGCATGGTTGAAACTACAATTTGCAGTTTTGCTTGTTTTTAGTTGCTGAGTGTTAATGATTTTCTTTGTTTTGTTGCTTCAGTTTCATGTATTGTTGTTTCCATTTATAAGTCCTGAACTTCTGGCATTCTCTATTGTTTAATTCAGGATTTCCTTGTTTTCTGTTTTGATACTTTATTGATTAACGATTGTTTTTTCTATGTTCTTTTTTTGTTTCAATCTGAGTGGTATTGGCATGGCTACAAAAGCATCACTTTATTTTGTTTAAATGCATAGAAAATATGTTGATGTGGAATTTATGACTTGATTTGTTGCCTATCTGAATGTACAAGCATGAAATTCAGAGATGATCCAGACTTGGATTTGTCAAGTTCACTTGATATTTGTTCAACCTTTTTGTCATTAGAATTGATCTGGTAATTTGTTTCTTTGTTGCTTTTACCAGCTGGCAGAGCAGATGACTCAGATCTACAGAGAAATATTTGGCAAACGTTCCAGAGTCCCCCCCAAACTGGATATGATCCTCCTCCACAGCGTAGCATGAGCAATGATCAATTAGGTTGGTCATTACCAATTAGAGTAGAGTCCAAAGCTCACAGTACTGGGATTCCAGTCACACGGTCCATTAGTGTGGATGACAGTCACTCACGTCAAATCCCCATTCATCGGGAGCATGGGCAGTTGAAAGGTGAGCCTGTATCTGTGAGGCAGATTCCAGTTCAGAAGGAAATGTGGCCAACCAATATTGGCTCACCACCACAGTCATCTGCTCAGAGTTTCGAAGGTTGGAAGAGTGAACCAGTAAAGGAAATTCCCATTGAATTTGGGAAAAGTTACATAGATAAGAAACCAGCTGCTAAGGCAGCTGATGAAGGTCATTTCATAGACTGGAGAAGCTCTTCAGCCACGCAAGTTCCTGTTGAAGGGGAAAGGAGTAAGGAGCAAAGTGAATCGGATCAACCCTCAGAAGAAATTTCCCACAAAGGCTGGAGCAGTAAACCAGTTAGGCAGATACCTGTTGAATTTGGTGGTAAAACTGCCTCAGAGACACCAAAGCAAACAATCATCACACAGGAAATGCCACCGTGGAAGAGAGTAATACAAGCATCAGCAGATAGTTTTGCACCTGGCTCTTTTGCAACGTTACCAGCAAAAAAATCAGCTGATAGCTTACCTGACAGACATATGATTGGGTCTGTGATAAACGATTATACACCAAATTCATATTCAACTCTACCTAAATCTTCGAGGATACAGTCAAAGTCAGATCTGAGCCAACGACAGCCAGGTTGGAGTCAGAGTGATTTGTTGCAAGAATTATCTGAAGACCAAACAGAAGGTCAAAAAGCCACATGCCAGCCAAGCACATATACAGAGCAGCCAATTTTACAAGCTTGGAAGCCTGTGTCATCACCTAAACTACAGCCAAAATGTTGGTCGCCATCCAGTTCACCTGCAACTGAGAGAAAATTTAGCCCAAAGCACTTCTTCCCAAAACAGCAGTCATTCTCCCCATCACAACAGCCTTTATCCCCAACACAGCAGCCTTCTTTTCCAATCCGTCAGGAACCTTTCTCTCCAACACAAAAGCCTGGACTAAAAGTCCATCTTCAACAGAAAGAATCAGAACTAAATGATACCAAGCCAGAACCTCAGCAGTTTGGCTTTATACCTGTCAAGGTGTTCCATGAGGAAACTGGGGAGTCACAGTCAGGTAACATAACTTGATGCATCATGCTTGATACCTTTTGCATGGAGCACAGTGACAGCATGTACATGATCAAAGATTTTCTGGAATGCCTTCTTTATAAAACTGTTTATGAATACATTTCATCAATCACATAACTATAGGAAACATGGAGATTAACCCTTTAATGACTATATGATTGTTGAAAGCCAGCAAGGATGCAACAGTGGCTCGTTCCCAGCAGTGGCATGCACAGAGCTTGACTATTATTGTACCCCATCACATTTTTTATTAGAAACCATGGATGTATCTTAATGATAGATAAGCATGTGTAGTTTATTCTAAATGTTTTAGGATGGCATTGTCCATTAATAACATAAAATCCTTCAATTTGCAGCATCAGTAGCTAATTTGGCAGATGTAGTTGCTGTTATAAAACCCAGAGAAGTGAACCTTAAGATATGTAGCTTTCTTCTGTAGAAAGTATGTTCCATTTGAATGAATTAATATGTAGACTTAGACACCCTGTCGTTAGTTAACACAGAAAGGCATATATACATTGAATTTTGCTTGTCCTTATTGCTTGAAAATTGTATATATTTGCTTATATCTCAAAAGACAAAGATCCTGATCTGCTGTAGCATAATGTTTCTGCAGATCATTGTCATTGTTGTTTGTTCTACTGCTTATTGTTAACAAACTGCACAGACCCAGATCTGCTGGTGCATTATGTGATGGCAGATCTGGTATTGTACAGTTTGATGTTGGACTGGTCTTATAAGTGAGTAAATATGGTATATACCAGTAGTTACCAATTCAAGTTCTTTATCCCTCACCCCTGTTATGCACAGTACGAGTATGGTTTCATAGATTGACTAGAATCAGAAATTTTACATCAACAATAATCAATGTGACTTGCTTTTCACCCACCTCACTATACCCATTTATAATAGACCACAAGAGCAATGGGATGGTCTGTTGTTTTTCATCCAAATATCCATCTGTCTGTTAGCACAAGTTTTTTTATCACTACCATGACACTCTACATTCACATTAATTCCATGGTCTAGTTCATCTTAAAGGAGACCAGAAACCAATGGAAATATAGAATAATAAGAACAACACTAATGAAGAAAACCTTGTTCTGAATTATTATATGCGACCGCACTCCCAGCATTTAAATATTGGCATATGTTCAACGAGCTGAATTTCCGTGACCTCGTATGCAAAATTTCCACACCTATTCGGTTACTCTAGTGATGTGACGTCATAGCAGTGACTCCAGCATCCTGACTGGCGATTTTATATTATTGCTTACGGGTGTAAATAGCGCATTAAGAAAAGGCTATGGACAACATTTTTCTTCTTTTCCAAATGATAAAGGCATAAAGAAAGTCTGGATACATTATTACAGTGCAATACCATACAGCAATCCGTGCTCATTACATTTCTCAAAGGAATGTTACCAGAGGGATCCTAAAATATAGAACCTCTAGGATACACGAATGCTAAGCCTAGACTAAAAGTTGAAACTGTTCCAAACATACCATTGTATATTTTAAATCCTGGTAAAGAGTGTCAAACGTACGAGTTATGAAAATAGGCAGAAGACCGAGTAAGTGCTAATAAAAAATATGACAGCCCGACACCTGATCGTGCTGATGAAATGAGTAAATGTTTTTTTCTTCTTCAAGATTACAATCTAAATAAAATCACCACTGTCCTATGTGTAATTGAGATCTGACTTTAATCAAATGGAAGCTTTGCTAAAAAAAAATAATGATAAGATTATCAACCCTTGACACGGTCGTGTTTCAAGAAAAACAATTTAAGTAATTTTTAAAAAAAATATTAAAAAATTATTTAAGAAAACACAACCTTTCAGTCTATGCCTATTACACGTAAAATGTATAAACGGAAATCTGTAATGATTGGAACTGATATAAAATCTGCAGTCAAACATTACCGTACATGTATGTGGCTTTTGTTTTCCCACATTTTATATCCCACCCTATTTCCTTTAGTTTAAGTGTTAAGATATGTAACACTTTTTACTGAATTAAATGTTTATTATGAATTAGTTTTTTAGGGGCACATATACTGCATCGTATTTTTTTTATTCCTTCTTTTAATTTAGTCATGGTAATGAAACTTTACATATATGGTATTGCAATGTCAGGTGTTCACTGGCCGAGTTTTTTTTTGGCGGAAATGGAGATATTGTTTGCAGAGAAAACTATGCAGCCTTCATTGTGATAATTCATGGGTTTTAAACTAATTGGTGACAATTTTTTTTTTTACAAGAAGTAATTCTGTAGTAGTTAAACAATCTGAAATTTACGTGAATAATGTTTAATCTTAAACTATTTACTGAAGACAAAAAACTGTCCTGTGATATTAATTACTTCTTCACTACAATATTCACAAGTGATAAAATAGAATATAACATCTGTGACTGCACACTTGATAAAAAAATTATATATGGATTTTCTTCTTCTGAGAAATGAAAATTGAGAGACATATTGAAATAATCGGGAGTTAACTGCGAAAAATCAAGAGAAATATTGCGAGATAGGTAGGAAATACCTCCAAAATTGGAATTTATTTTCTTTCTTTCTTCTCCCGGCTTGAAAGTTAACATATATGAATTGTTCGGGTTTGTGGAATTTCAGTCAGGGCTAGTAAGTTTATTTAAGTCATCAGCCCGGGGCCTGTACTTAAAACATTTCTTTCAGCACTGACCAGTACAGTATGTAATCTATTTTAACGAAGCATGTATATACTTACAGATTTGTCAGTACGCTAACTGTAGCATGCATGTAAAATACACTGTAATTGAATCATAGAAAGGAAGCTTCTTATTGTTGAAATTAATTATGTATAATTTCCTCCTCGCAGATTTATTTGAGGGGTGGTTTTTTTGTGTGTGTGAAAAATTGCTTCCGATGAAAACCGTTATAAATGGCCTTTCTCGCTTGCCATGTTTCTGTTTGCATACGAGGACTGGCTAGTATGACGTCACGAGACCACGTGATCTGTCGTCTCATTAAAACTCGGAAATACTCGGCAATTTACGGAATCATTGTATCTTCTTCGCAATATAATCAATATCCGCACACGATATTATTTTTTTTAAACATTATATTCGAATTAGAATTTGTAAAGAATTACATTTATAAAATAAAAAATTTCATTTCTAGTCTCCTTTAAATTAAAATGTTTTGCTCATGCATCTAGCATCCATAATGACCATCTTGAATATCTTGTTATCTCCTGAACATATGATCATACCAACAAAGGGTTGTCGCTTAAAGACTTGTGGTTTATAGTTTGTCCTAAATGAAAACATCCGATATGCAGCCATCTTGAAAATCCAAATGCTACTTCTGCTGAAAGAAAAGTCATATGAACATGGTGTATTCACCAGAAGACTTATAAAGTTGTCCAATTTGTCCTTAGTGGGTATCAGTATGGAGATCTAAGTAGCCATCTTGAAACTTTTTTTGTTGATTTACCTTCCTGAATGGATGGCAATATAGTTTCACTGACATATTTTTTGGTGATGTCTAGTTGGTTCTTAATGAAAGTGGTGGTAATCTGACATCCAATATGACCACCATGGCAGCCATCTTGAAAATCTTGTAATTGCTTCTTTTCATGAATACAATGTCACATCAGCATGGGGTTTCATTACAAGACTTTGTATGATGTTTAATTGGTCTTAATGACATCCAATATGACTGTAGATCTGCCATCTTGTTATTGCTTCTCCTCCAGAATGGAAAGTCATACCAACACCAGATTTCCACTGAAAGGTTTCTTGTGATGTCTGTCTTTTTGTCCTAATGAAAATCATAATAATTGACATCCAGCATGGCCACCAAAGGACATCATGAAAATTGTGTTATTGCTACGGTTTTTGAACAGTATTTCACCACTGGGTTTATACTAGAAGACTCCTTTATTTGTCTGATTGGTCTTAAATGAAATGGTGCCAATGTTACATCCAAAATGGCCACCATGGTGGACATCTTGATAATGTTGTTATCAATACTCCTAGAGAAATGATGGGCATAATTACATTCAGGAACATTAGCATGTTGATGACTAGAAAGGATATGATATTATGCCACAGGTAAGTCCTGGTGAAATTTCTGTGATGTTGTTAACATATTTACTCCAGGAAAAAGCACACATGTTGGTGCTACCAATATATATCTTGTACTGTTTGTAGTTGGCAGTGTTTGGTCATGAATGGTGTCATTGGTTCTAAATGGTTAGTGCTTCTTTTGGTGTACTTCTTACTTTATGCATATGTCTCGACTAAAGCTGTCTGTCACATGTTCTAGTTTTCAGAATATCTCTGTTCATGAGGAAAACTTGGTTGGGTTTACTCAATCAGGTTAGCATGTTATAGATGTAGGTGCCCTAAACCTTCTATCACATTTTCTGTTCTTTTATTTTAATGGCCTTGTAGTTCATTCAAACATTTGACAAGTTTGAAACCTTGACATGTGTGAACCATCTGTGCTTCAGCTGGTTTTATTCTTTTTGCCCCACTTTTAACCCATGGTTGACTTATTCACTGTGAGCTCATACAAAATGAATGTTTTCTTACATAAATTTTTAGCACCCTTGACCTGGCTACTTTATTATGACTAAGATAAAGGTACTGGCTGAGTAAATATCACTTATATTTCAAAGGTTCTTATAAGCCCAGACCAAAGCTAAAGTGAAATAATTAGTAATGATAAATGAAATTTTACAAATTTATTTGGATATATTACCATGCCAGCATTATAAATAAAGGCAGCAGTGTACTGATTGGGTTTTATAGTGAGGGTCCACTATACTCAGATATGTTCAGCAGTAGTTAAATATTCTCTGAACAAACAAAAACAGATCTATGAATATAATTTTCTGATGCTAATTAATTAGACTAATTGATTCCATATTGGTTGATAACCAAAGGTAATTAGTATTTCATGGAATGATTAACCTTCAGAACCATTTATGCTAATTCATGAGTCGTTTCTACTCAGTAGCCTGCAGTATAATTGCAGTAATTACAAAAAAAGAACAACAACTTTCAACTTAAAAGCTTAAGGTTTATCCATATATTATTTTTCTCTCCTGTTATTTTATTGTGTCCTTGACTAAGTTCTGTCAGTTGTCAAAAGTTGATTATTAGATAATTTGTACAATTTCCATGCAAATTCTTGTTTGGACTTTCCTTTAGCTAGACCATCCTATTGTTCACTAGAGAAAACCTGAGAGGCAGAAAAAAAATAATCAATAATGTCCAGTTGAGATGTAGTGCTGATATTTGGACAAATGATGTTGTCATTGATATTTGTATTGTTGCCAATATGGGTTAATGTTTCAGCGATGGAGGTGGTCAAATCAAAATGTTGACATTGCGGAAATTGCTGTTTTATGTCAGGTTGGTGCAGTATTTCACATCAATAAGTTTTGCCTTACAGCTGGCAGATAATGACTGCCAAATTTTGTGTACTATTATTCAGCTGTCAGGGTCTTCTGGCCATTGCTTTATAATCTGGAACAGGATCCAGTTTTTGTTACTGTATTTACTTGCTTATTAGTAAAGTCTTACTGCACAGACTGGATCTCCTGTCACATAATTTGCTGGGATATCTGAGTCTATGTATTGTGTTAGGCGTAATCAGTTGAACAAATGGCATCGATCATGACATGTTGGTGCATTATGTGATGGCAGATCAAGGTCTATCTTGTTTGCAGTTGGACTCAACATATATGTGAGTAAATATGACAACTTTTTTTTGACTGGTTTATATATCATGTTGCTACCTGTATGACATTAGAACAATATATGCAAGTTTAGAACAATATATGCAAGTTTGGAATGATATATGCAAAGAAAAATAGCCGATTGCATTATGACTTGCATAATCACTTTCCAAGAAATGATCTTGCACTTGATTTTAATTAATACTAGTTTGTCAGGACAATATTTTAAATAATGAAAATTAGTCACAGATTGGACATATATGCTTGAATTCTGGAACTTAAAAGCAATCCATGTGTGTGTGTGTGTGTGTGTGTGTGTGTGTGTGAAATGGAGGCATTAATATATAACTGATTCTTTTTGTAGTGATTGATTAAAATATTAATATTCTCATAAAATGATTTGTGTACAAATTGGCATAGTTAGCATTATATGGTGTCATTGGATCTGATTTTCTGGGAGGTAACTTGATTATATTCCCTGCCAAATATACACAAGACAAATTTATCCACTGACCCATTAAGTATCAAAATACTTAGCATCATAATGCTGGTCATTTAGAGCTTTTAAAGACTGCTTATTTTGTGCATTCATTTTTAGTTCATCAGGATGTTGGCCATCTTGTATGGCTGCTGTTACTAAAAACAGACCCAAATATTTAATCATGAAATTTGACCAAACTGATAGAGCATCTTGGCATGAAGACCTTTGAGATCTGTTTTTATAATATGATGCAGATTCTACAGTCAAATATGCCACTGTTACAAAAATAGAAAAAACCATCACCAAAATGAATAAACACAATTTTACAAAACTTTACAAAAAACACATCCAGGCATAAAGACTCATCATATTTATATAAATGATGCCAACTTGCTATTAGATGTGGCTGCTGTTATGAAATATAGAAAATCTTGTACTTCTAAATAACTTATAAAATATAGAAAATCTTGTACTTCTAAATAACTGTTTTAGAGAATTTGACCAAATAATATAATTTTTTTTACTTTAAACAATTCTCAGATAGATACAGAAGATGCCATTCTGCCATCCATTATGGCTGCCATTACTGAATGTAGAAAGCATTTACGTGACTTAATTAAGATCAAAATGCTGATTAGTTGGACCAACTTTGATACAACGTATCCTGGCATAGGGATATTTAAATATTGGACAAATGATAATATGCATCAAAAGTTGATGAAGATTAAAAATAAATAGAGAAGCTTTATAATAATTGCTTACATAAAATATGGAGTCGGTGATAATTGAGGCATTTCAATTGAATGCATTTTCTTGATAAACTGCTCTTGCATTTTGCAGTTAAGCAGATTTCATTTTGGTGAGCAATCTTGTTTTTTTTAAATAGGATTTTGATCAAGCTTGGTAAATAGTCCGATGTTATCAAAAATGACCTTCGATGGCAGTAAAAGAAAGTTTCAGTTTCTTGATACAGGGGCAGGTTCAAGAATGAGAAGGAGGGCGTTCAGACAAGAGAAATAAATAATAAGTAAATTAATTTAAAAAAACATAGATGATACAAATTGAATAAAAACTTTTAACTTAAAGGTTTTTTTTAAAAAAAAGAAATGCAAAAATAAGCATACAATTTTGGGAATTGAGTAACTTGGTAGCATAATTTAGCATTGACCAGTTTAATCTTTAGATTTTTATCAAGTGTGTGGTTCAAATTCTAAATCAGGTGATCAGACAGCATTGGTTACTTTGGAATTCTCATTTCTATGTATTCTGGCTTCAAGGTATTAGGATCAAGATATCATGGTGAAAGTTTGTCAGTTTTGAACATGTATCTTGTCAAAATTCAACATTTGACAGTATTTAACAACATGTATCTTGTCAAAATTCAACATTTGACAGTATTTAACAACATGTATCTTGTCAAAATTCAACATTTGACAGTATTTAACAACATGAACATTGATCTACATTATATTATGCTTTGGCAGATCATGATCTCTGTTGTTTGCTGTTTGACTCGACTTATTAGTGAATGTATACGGTAGTAGGTTGTGTGTAATATTGTAACAACAGAAATCATCGTTATTATATTCCATCTACAGAGTCAGTCAACTATATCTTATTATGGAAACACTTGCAAGAAAGAATATGGGAGAAATTAAACTCTGGGATTGTGACTTTTATTAGATGGTTCAAATTTTTTTCTCTACACACTGAAATATCATATCATATGTCAGACATGAAATTAATTAATACTGCAAGTTTGAAGTAATAATTGAAGTTAACTTGAACTTGTTGTTTATAACCACCCCCACCCCCCAAATGATGAAGAGTAATGAGTTAACTGGTGGAAAGACAATGATCAGAGATGCTCAAAGTGGCTGTTTTTTGTGATTTTAATATACCATGTAGTGAGGTTGGGATAACTGGCAGTCTGGCTGCTGATGTTAACTCCCACTGCTGTTTGTATAGGCCAAAGAATCAATAGTTCTGTAGTGATATAACCAGTTTTATAGAACACTTGCACATACAAGCATCTATTGGATTCTGATAGGAGTATTGCTGTTTCTGCTCTTCCTTGACATAGTGAAATTTGCACCAAGGTCAGGCAAGTACAGGGGAAGTGGGGAAGAGGGACTCAAAGACAGCACTAGGGATGAGGTAAATGTCCCAAATTTTTATTTGTCAGTGGCTTTCATTCATTAATATCAATCATTATTTATATAGACCATTAAAGTAACTAGAAGGGATTGATTTAAGCTGAACCTATCTCTTTGACGTTATGTGTGAAATCCTTGGCAATGGATTCAACATGTTTTAGGTGAATGGGTGGGGGATGTTAACTTGTAGTCAAGATGTGTTTTCTTGAGCTTCAGGCCAATATCATGTGTGAAATTTTTAATTTGGTTGTGTGAATATTTAGATTAATGCAGTTTGCAGGAATTAATCTTTAAGAAAAATGGAGATATACATGTACTTTAACTACTTTTCATCCATTGACTCTGTACATGTTTAGAATATTATTAGGTTCTGTAAGAATGAAGTCTAATTGTAAAAAAGACATAAATGCAAACAAAATTGTGACAAAACTAAGATAGTTCATTATTCTGTTGAGTCCTTTTTTTGTGATCCAGTGATAAGCCCATGATTAGTGATAAAGCCTATGACTTATTTTTTGCATAGTAATAAATATATACACAAGATATCTTTTTCTGCTAATAAGTATACCACCTACATTTTGACAAATTTTTTAGGCTAGTCTCTTGGTCTTATCACAGAAGAAATATTATATTGCTTGCCATCTTTTCCCTAAGGTTTTAGAAAACCCCTAAATTTCTTTGCTGAAAAATAAGTTGTATGGACCCAAACAGTCATGATTGGTGTAAAGAAGACAATCATTTTTTATTAAGTTACAGAATGTTTTTGACTTAGTACATTGCCATTATTTCATAGATGAGAAAAATTAATGTTGATGTATGCTGCCAATTAAAGACTGTCAACAGTTGCCAATTTTTGTAAACTCTGTTGATAAAAGACTAAACTGTCAATTTTTTTCATAAAAGCATATGATGTCAATAAAAGATGAAACAATCATCATTTTTGGATTATCAGCCATATTTTACATTAATTGGTGTAAAATTGTCAATATTTTTGATTTTTTGGTTGTATAGTTGTAAGTTAACATTGATCAGTAGGCATGGTTAAAAATGAATTTCTGTTGTGAAGAATTTATAGTTTTTAAATTATTTCTCTCTAGATAAAAACTAGATAAAATAACAAAAACATTTGCTTAGTAAGAAAGATAAAATGGGCCTGCAATAACTTATATTCTGAATACCAAATTAAATGTTGAAAGAAAATATTGTGAATGCATCATTTTGTTGGCTGTGTTGTCGCAATTTCATATGTTTGTCTCACACAAGGTGAAGTTTTAAACCAAACTATAAATTTTCTAAGAAAAGAATATACTGAATCTATTTAGTTCTTTATCTGTGCATGACTCCACGAGTTATCATACATGACTTGTTGCTAAAATGGCGCAGGTTTGAATCCATTTTAATATCATCCTTGCTTGACCACCATGGTATGGCTCGAGGCAAGACACTTCATTGCAATTTCTATATTATCTACTTGTATTTATGTGCAATAAAAAACTTAAACCAAACCAGAGATTAAAAAGACATATTGTGATTCTATAGAAGAATTAAAATCTTATAGTTTTGCTAATTCTCATAACACTTAGGTTAGCCTAATATATAGAATTTTTAAATTGGATTTTACTTGGTCAGATTAATACCTTACCTTGACATTTCGGTAAATAAAGTAAATATTTTAAAAATATTTATTAAAAGCTTTTCTTCTGTTACATTCAAACAAGGGAGGGAGCAAAAAATATTGAACATGACGCTTAAACACAATTATTGTTCACCCAGCTAAAAATATAGAACAGCTCATACATATGTCAGCATGATTAATATTCACCCTGCTGAATACAGATCAACTCATTCAGAAGTTAGCATGAAGTTTGAATAGTTACAGTAATGCAGGCAATGATACTTGCATCTCAACATTGAATTTTTTAAATACTTTATCAAAGGTCTTTGTCTGTACAAATCCTGAGTTGTTAATTATTTCAGTTAATTATTATAAAATTATAGTTATTATAAACCTGGGTATACACAATGTTGTGGGCCATATTTGGCATGATACATGTAATCTGGATATTTTGAAAGAAAGTACATTTTTTCTCAGATTCTTGGAATGGAGGTGTCAGTAGTTTTTTAAAGCACTGTTCAATTAACCAATTATACAAAAATAGTTGCATCATAAATCCATTGAAGTTATATTTCATGGCTTGAATTTTATTGGCATTGACAGACTGCAGTTTCAGTGTAGGCATTTTCTACTTTGGAAATAATGGAATTTACATAAAAAGTATCAAAAACAAAAATATAAAGACTAAAATTATTTTGATTCAGTTTATTTCCATTGTCAAATCATTACCAATCTTGAGTCCAAAATGAAAATCTTGCCTCACTCCCAATCTAAGCCTAAGTTTTCTGACAGTTTTGTAGGAAATTAATAGTTTTTTTTTAACTCAAGTTTTTGGACAATTTTATTTACTATTTTGAATCTCAGAATTGGTGATAACAGTATGTGTAAATTATGTAAGGTTTATATGCCTTTTCATGATTATGCAGTGGGCCTTACTGTTGTCCTTCATCTGTCCAGTTAATCTTTGTGTTGAGGTCATCTGTCAAAGTAAGCTTTATGTTATTAAGGCCATCTGTCCAGTTAAGCTTTGTTAAGGTTATCTGTCCAGTTAAGCTTTGTGTTAAGGTTATCTGTCCAGTTAAGCTTAGTGTTAAGGTTATGTCCTGTTAAGCTTTGGTTGAGTCCATCTGTCCAATAAGCTTTGATTGAGGCCATCTGTCCAATAAGCTTTGGTTGAGGCCATCTGTCCAATAAGCTTTGTTGTAAGATCACTGGGGAAAAGTTTATGTTCCATGTGTACATGTCTAGTTAATTGACAGAACTTAGCAGATTCTTAAAGAAATGATTTCATCACCCTTTAGCTTTGATTTGCCTCTGCTTCTTTTGAATACATTGATGTAAATAAAAATGTGGAGTTCTGCTTTGTAAAAAGATATTTCCACTATAAGATATTCATTATGACACAAGGTAGTGGTGAAAATATTAGTACTAAAGTTATTATGATTTTTTAGTAATGGAATAATGTCATTTTGGAGTTGCTTTGTAATATCAGCTGTTTCAAACTAGATCAAGTTAATTTGACTAATGTATCTTTAATTGAATTTATTTTACAGAACAGTAAATATCTTTACCTTTTCTTTGAAGTATGATGGTCTGGTAGTTATTAGGATAGATGAGTTTTCAGATGAGTCAGCCTTGTGGTGTCTTTTTGGTTTTATTCCAAAAATTAGCCCTCCAAAAAATCAATTTTCATTAAAATACCAGTGATGGGGGGGGGGGGAGGCATGTATTGATATTGGCTGCAGGAGTTTTATTTATAAAGGAATGTTTATTTTATGCATGAGAAATTGTTGGCCTTTTAAGTTTTATGAAATTGGTTCACTTGTATGGGGATTGATTCCAACTGGGTTACGTTTTCAAATGCTTCAACATGAACAATTTATACAGTGCAAAAGTTAAGGATGGTTTGCAATCACTGTATATTTTATTCTCTTTGCTTTATGAAGTGTACATGTATTAAGAGATATTTTATTTACTGTATACAAATAAAAATACAGACTGATAAAAAGTATCAGTTAAATGTGCAATAATGATAGAGCTTTTCTGTGTTTTCAATTTTCAGCATTCCCTCACTCTAAGGCCATTATTGTTATATGTTTTGAATGGTCTTGGATCTCATTTCATTAAGTGGTCATGAAATTATATTCATTATAAAGTAATCTCTTATTAAAGTGGTATGTACAGCATTATTATGAGGGAATAATTTAGCAGTTTCCTTATATTTATTCTGTTCTAATCATTAATTTTTTTTGTTGGCTGTCATCTATTTCAGTAAATGATTATTTTTGCATTCAAGTCAGATTGAGGTGCAAGTTTTAAAGATAACTATTTCTACTTGTATTAGATCATGCAACAAAGATTACATAATTATTTCTACATTAATCTGATCATGCAACAAAGACTACAGATGTTTCACCAAAATTACATTTCTACAAAATGGCACTTATTTATAAAGTGCTATAGATTCAGCGGCAGCCAGTAATAATCAACCTCATTGTTAGATTTTCATTAAATTTCAGAGATTGTCATTTATCCTATTGTTGTATAATGTACAGCAGATTTTTACAAAATTAATGTTTAGAAATCAAGACTATGTTCAGTTGTAATGCAATATAAAGTACAGGACAACCCGGGGGTCATGTTAATGCGGGGTTTTAAAGTATTTTACTTTTCTTAGAGAACAACTCATTGGCACATATTCGTGTCTAATGTATATAATGAAATGGGGGGGGGGGTATCAACATCGTTTATTATCATACCGTCATGGCATGCAGTTCATCCATAATGCATGCAATTCCATTGAGAAATTGCACACAGATTTACAGGATTCAATAATTTTGTCCCAGATCATTGTCTGAATTCAACATTTAATATATAGCATGAATAGAGCACTGTTTATTTGCCATCTGATATTGTATCGCTGGTACTTGAAATGAATCCATAATACATGTAATTCCATGGCAAAAGTTGCATACATATTTAAACAATTCAATAACCGATCCGGTGGCCTAGTTGTTAGAGTGTCCGCCACGGAAGTGGAAGGTTGTATGTTTGATCCCTGGCCGAGTCAAACCAAAGACTTACAAAAATGATACTAACAGCTGCCTCGCTTGACACTCAGCATTAAGAGGTTAGTGTTAGGACTGATGTCAGGATAATGTGACTGGTTGGGACATCATGCTACATGTCTGCGGCTTGATGACCAAGTGCTAGATATCACTATAAACTGCCTCACTGCAGACATTATAGCGATATGACTGAAAAATTGTTAAAGCT
The DNA here is from genome assembly GCA_030141615.1 of Unio pictorum. Lineage (NCBI taxonomy): Eukaryota > Metazoa > Mollusca > Bivalvia > Unionida > Unionidae > Unio > Unio pictorum. The sequence goes on along the minus strand of JARLTB010000062.1, from coordinate 2,635,479 downwards.
ACATTAAAAATCCTAATCAAACAAACAAACAATTCAATAATTTTGTCACAGATCATTATGTGTCTGAATTCAATGGGATAAATTAACAGCAAAATTAGTTTAAGAAAAACTAAGCATGTATGGTTCATTATGTTCTTTGTCTATGAACAGTGTCTGTACAAATTTCATACTGCTAAATTCTCTCATGCATTTTCGTGTACATTTATCTATTGTAAAGTTCTAATAATTAATGTTTGTATGCCTATTCTTTTGAACGACTACAGCAAGAATAATTACCAATCAACACATGCTTCAGCATGCATACAACGTTTACTTCAGATTTTGTGAATATCGAAAGAAAGTTGTGAAAACTACTAATCATTGCGCACTGTGCAGAGATCGACTTGAGTTTGTGAACTTGCTTTTCCATAATGGTAAATTAGTTATATAAAAAAATAGGAAATTATCAACGAGTTCATAAACAAACACCATACACATGTAAAACCCGAGAACTAAGTGCAGTACGCCAGCAATCGTCACAAGTCACTTTTATAAAAAAAAATGCATGTACAGTTTCATACTCTTTCAATTTCCTGCTAAGAAAGTGGACATTATTTATAGGTCAACTGATTGAGTCTAATAACACCGCTGAGCCCAGCAAATATGTTTGCAGCTTTTGTTTTTTTTATGTTTATTAAATTGTGAGAATCTTTTATCAATCACTGCATTGTCTGCAGCTTGGTTGTCTATGCAGTTAAGAAACACATGTTGACTATTGTTTGAGCAATGATTGTATACATAACTAATTGAAGACAATCACAAAGACGACTTACTGCCTTTACTCATAGCTCAGTAATAAGTACCATTTATGATAATGTTTATTTTGTCATAACACTTCAAGAACCTTAAGAAATTGTTAAATTTCAGAAGCTATGATTGTATTATATTAAAATTCATACGTGAACTCTTTCCCTAAATGATAATAAAGGTTTTACACACTATTTCTCGTACATAAATAAAATTTGTTTTCCCGGTATGAGAAAAATACACATACATGTATTTAAAATTTCAGGAACCACACTCTCTTCCCCAAAGTGATAATAAATTTTTTAAACACTATTTCACATACTTTGAACAAAAAATATGAATATACAAATTTTCGGAAACCATGCCTTGACCACGTTATATCTGAATTCACGTTATGGGGGGGGGCACTTTATTGCGGGATTGCACAGTACTCGGTAAGGAATATAGTCATCCAAAATGTATTTGAAATTGATGTTCTTGGGCATGGTCATGGTAATTACAACCAGTATATTTTTTTACAATCTATACATAGTGTATCTACAGTGATGTTTTCCATTAAAAAAAAGATTTGAAGTAACTGGTATTTCTTTTTGATCATTAGCTTAAAATTTTAACTCCTTTATGCAGACGGAAAAACATGGCTAATGTGTTGGAAAATATCAGAGCTGATCAGAAAACCAGTTGAAATAATTAACTGTTGCTTTGTTGCACATGGTTTTTGAAGAAAAAAAATAGCTGATAGCATAATTAGAAGCAAAAATCTACCACAAAGAAAAGCATGTTTTTCAAGATGGCAGTTTCTGCATGTAATTTACTGTTTTTAGTGTTTTAAAAAATGGTCACACACCAGAGACACTGAAGTAGTAGCTGTTTGTTTTAGCTGATTTTGCTGTGTGAGCAAATCCAATTTCTTAAAACACTCGACCAATTAGTTCATCCTGTCACAAGGCCAAGTGAACTTGTGGTATAACCTTGCATCTGCTGTGCTACCACTTTGGAGTTTCTATTTTGGATTATGGGCATATGTTGTCTAAACTGCAGACAACATTGATAACGAGTGATATCCATGTATGGTAATGAGGTGATCTTGTATCTTATTGGCTGAGCATTTACTTGAAAAGCTCAAACCGTCAAGATTTCACACGTTTGCTAATGAACAAGATAGATGTGTATGGATGGGATGAACTTGAATATGATTGGCTGAGCTTGTTAATTAACGTATTTGGAATTTCATTAAACTAAGAATAAATATGCAAGTTTCATCAGGATTTTGCAAGAACTTACTAATCAGCAAGATTCATGCATACTAAAAAGGTGATCTTGCATATGATTGGTTGGACATGTTATCATCCAGGAGGCTATAGTAATCTTATTGTTTTTGTTGTTGTAGGGTTTAACGCCATTTTTCAGCACACAATTGGATATACATGGCGGCCATTATTAATGATGGAGGAAGAACCTAGGAAATCCCCTGGAAAGAACCACCGACCATAGAAGCTACTGGCATGCTTTCTCACATACGCACATTGGCCAGTTCTGAGATTCAAACCCACGCAGACAGAGGTGAAATGGCAGTGATCTGTAATAGAGAGCACTTTAGACCACTCTGCCGCTCAGGGCCCCTTGTAGTAAATTTGTAATAATTACTTATGCCTACAAGATCTTTGAAAAGTTTGATAATGAGATAGAGGCATGGTTATTTATAAGATGGCCTTGACACAGAGATATTTTTGTACCTCACTGGAAAGATTATTTTTGAGAGATATTATGGGAAATAGGCCGGTGTCATCAAGCAGTTGATTGAGTATGATTATGATTGAAATTCATGCATATTAATGACATAACCTTGGATGAGATTGGCTGAGCTTGTTAAAATTCAAGCATCTTTATAGCTGATGAAGTCTTATATTACTAGGATATTGAATGTGTTTGATAATCTGCAAGATTTATGCATATTAATGAGATAATCTTGGATCAGATTGGCTAAGCTTGTCCTGACAAGATTTATGTATATTAATGAGATAATCTTGGATCAGATTGGCAGAGCTTGTCATAAGATTTATGCATTTTAATGAGATAATTTTGTATACAAATGGCTAAGCTTGTCATGACAAGATTTTTTCTACACCATGTTAAATAAATGTGTAGACATGTAATCATTGCTATAGACAGGTTCGTTAAAAGTGCGATCCGTGAATATTATTTGTGTAAAAAGCATATGCCTATATTAATGGTTTACATTGCAACTTTATATATTAATGGTATACATTTCATCTGCGGATATTATATATTTTGAATCTGTGGATAATAACAGTATGCACTGAAGTTGTAGATATTAATAATATACATATCTCTGCATAGTAGTAGTATACATTGGATCTATGGATATTAATGCTATACATTGCATCAGTGGATGTTAATGGCATACATTGGATCTACATATATTAATTGTGTACATTGGATCTGTGGATATTAATGCTATACATTGCATCAGTGGATGTTAATTGCATACATTGGATCTACATATATTAATTGTGTACATTGCATCTGTGGATATTGGTATACATTTGATATATGGATAGGAATGGTATGCATTGAATATGTGGATATTAGTGGTATATATTTGATGTGTGTGGATATTAATGATATACATTTCATTTGTGGATGTTAATGGCATACACTGTAGAAAGTGAGGTGGCTTGCATAGGTTTTTTTAATACTATGATATGAACCAGTTTAGTGAAATTTTCAACCTTCTAGCCAGGTGAATGACGTTAGGCCCACATGGAGTTTTTCTTGCAATTTACTTCCATATAGAATGGTTGCCAAATCATTTGAATTATTCCACATGCCTGTGATGTAGGACAATAAGAACGATGGAGCCATTGTTGGTCATTTGTGTGGTGATACAAATTTATATCTTGGAATCTGATATTCATTGAGAAATACAGTAAAAGCTTCGTTAATTTGGACTCCATTTATGCAAGGGTCATGGTATCCAAATTAGTTTTTTGGAATTATGCGTTTAATTGATGTATGGAATCTAGTTCGGTTTTACTGTTGTGTATCATGGCATCCCAGATGGATTAAATATGAACAGACTATGAAAGTATTTCATGCCCCCCCCCATTAAAAAGCCTTTATCTTGACAGTTTTTAAATTAACATTTAATCAGCACCTCAGGTCCAGTATTGAGTTGATGTGCCATTAAACAGTATACATACATTGTTCTTTTAAATCCATCAGTAGTTGTAGCAAATTTTTGTAATGTGAATTCTGTAAACTTTATGATAATGTATTATTGGAGTCAATCTTAGACTAACCAAGGAAATGCAGTTCATATCACACATTTTGACCCTGTATTTTAAGGATCACTTGTTTTATATGCCATTTTAAAATGTTCCATATCATTATCTTTTGTTTTCAGTCTTTTAGTTTTACATGGCAAGATTTATTTGGATAGCTGTATCCTTTCTTAAATATTTGGTTATTTTTTGTGATTATTTATCTTTAGATTTTTAAAACTTTCCCTTTAATTGGCTGCATATAACCAGTGTTGTGCTTTACCCATACAAAGATATATACAAATTTTTTAAACTGTTAGTCAGTCCAGGATTGTTGTTTCAATGTTTGAAGAAGACATACATCGAGTTATTTTTGTGTCTTATTCAGCTTGAGTGAGAAATGCAAAAAAAAAAAAACCCCCAAACAAACCAGATGTTTTCATACATATTAAAGAAAACGGGCTCTTATCCATGTTTGAAAATTATAGGTTAGGTTCACTTGTTTTCCCTTGCATTTTCATGTACCCAAATATGGCCATATATAAGATAAAGAAAACCTGATGAGAGCATGGTCCCATATTCTAAATGATATTGAACACATGACAGGCAGCTCCACTGGAATTCATTACCTTTGTTATTTTCTAGTTCTAATTTCAGGAGGAATTTTCATTTTTCATCTGGTGTTGACCTTTTAAGTTTTTTTTCATCTGGTGTTGACCTTTTGATAGTCACATCCCTTCCACTTGTGGGAGCTTCTTCATTCTTTCTATTCAATATTGAACATGTCCAGAATTTTGTAATTTGATGCATTTGCAGAACCTTTTGAGGGAAATGGGGCAGTTTAGTTGACAGATGCTAATGTCTGAATTGCATTCTAAGAGTTCTATTTTAATTAATGGTGGCTGAAAAGAAGATGATAACATATTGCCTATCATCTGTTGTATGTCTGTTCATTAGTTTTTTGTTTTTTTTAATCACTGCTCCAAAACTACTTGGAGGATTGCCATGAAACATTATGCCTGCACTCACTGCAAGCTTTCTAGTTCATACTGGATGAAAATGGGGTCATTAGGGTGTCACAGTGACTGTATTGTTATCACTACTCATCCAGATTGGGTGTGTGCAGTGTTTTTTAAAATTTATTTTTAATGTAGCTTGAACAGTTTTAGTTATATTGTTATGATGTCAGCAGTGTAGCAGTTTCTAGTGATGTCTAGCGCTGGAACATCATGTCCCAGGGATCGAAACTGTGACTTCCCACATCTGAGCTTCTAGAATGGCTATTATCAACACGAGGTTTTCACAAATAGCCTTCTTGTCTTGTTCGTTGGTCCTACATTAAAAAATGGGGATGAATAATCTCTGCCAATAACACTCTTTTACTGGTTTAAAAAGTTATTGCCATTACACATGTATATTTGGCTATAGAGTTCCGGGTTTTAGGCAGTAATGGTTAATCTCTTAATTTAAGCTTTCCTTTGCCTTTTGGTAAAAAATCCATATTTGCAGTCATGTATAATGGTAGATGTTAATTGGGTAAGAAATTGTTAATATTAGGAAAGCATATGGTCTAAATAAGAAAATATACTATTACCAATTTAAATTGATTTATAATTCAGTCATATTTTAACTGGCATTTAATATTATTTTTTAAAACAGAAATAATCCATTATTATTATTATTATTATTATTATTATTATTATTATTATTATTATTATTTGGATAACATCAAATGGAAACTAAATTGTGTCTTTAGTTTAATCTGTGAATTGAACTTTTTAATTTTTTTTCTTCTTAGATTTTACTGTAATAATAATAATAATAATTCTTTATTCAAAGAGTTACACAGTTTGCTAAACAGTCTCACTTGAGGTCAAAAATTAAAATAACAAAGGTGTATGTACATACATGTAAAGTAAAATAATACACTACCAACATCATCATAAAATACTAGTACATATAATCTAAAAGTCAGGGAGCAAAGAGACATAATAAAATCAAACAGTAACAATCTATTTATGTCTTTGTTTTGATTTAAATTCTTGCTGTCCAGTGTCAGCATGACAGGTAATGCTAGCATCAGAAGAGGAATTCAGTCTCTATGGGGTTATCATGGACCATTTCATATCGGATTTAACCGAGTTTCTCCTTAATTATCCGAATAACCTCCCGAGTCACTCTATACTCCAGCCAATCAAACACTGGTGGGTACATGTACATACAAATTGGCGTACATTGTTGTTTAGAAATATTTTAGTGATAAACGTTAAGAAAAACCCACTACTTGTATTGTCAGAGGTTGCAAAAGTCGCTCCAATCAAGGGGGCATTAAATTCCATCATCTGCCATGGATTGATGATTTTACATGTATTAGTATTGCGACTTGATAAATAGTTTTGTACTTGTCTGTGAACGTTATAGAGATCGAATACCGGTGACGTCAATATTTTCAGCTTTTTCCAAATCCAGCAAGTGGAGCTAATTAAATGATTGAAATTTACATGTAAATTATTCACAGACTTTCAAAAACAAAATTACAAATTCACTTATTACAGTGACGTTTCGGATGCATAGAAATAGTTTGAATAACCTGCTCTTGAATTGTCAGGATGTAATTTGTTTACTTTGACACCGTTTTCTTACTTACATGTACATGTCCAAATGTAAACAACTCAAAACTACTCTCTCGTATGGCTTTGCAATCCGCCCTGGTTTCCAGATAATAAGACAGGATGGTTCCAATATTAAATTTTGTCAATATCTGCGGCAGCATTGCTGTTGAATAGGCATTTTCCAACTTGATAAACAACGTTGACGTAGTTTAAAAATTTATGCTAATTCTGAAGCGTCTGCCACATTTTGCCCACCACCTATTGAGTGGCTATTGCGGTCAGCTGACCACCCACCACGTGATAAAAATTCGAAGCAAATTACGAAGTTCACAGAAGTCTCCATGAAATGGTCTATAGGCTTCATACAAATTAAGGTAGCCATGGTAACCCATTTGATGGAGCATCCTACTTGTAATCCAGGGTTTTTAGGTTCCATACTCACCCAGGTCATCTGCCTCAGCATGTCCTCATTGGGATGTCCTTTAATTTCTATTTCCTTGTCTATTATATAGCCATTAAAAGTGCCTTAAAACCAACAGAACCAAAAGCATAGTACAAATCAGTCTTTCTAATAGAGAGAAAGACATCACACAGGGTAACAATAAGGTATCCATCAAATTTTAATATATATACATGTACTGCTTGAATTACTGCTTCCACCATCTCCCAGACCAATTATAACTTTAAATGGGTACCATGCTTCATAGTACACACAATGGAACTTGACATAATGGGGCCTTGAAAATTTACCATCACACATAATAGGCCTTGAGATTTGCAATCAGACACTGGCACGTTATGCAATGAGGCCTTGATAATTTGCCATCACACACTGGAACTTGCACAATGAGGCCTTGAGAATTTGCCATCACACACTGGAACTCTACACAATCAGGCCTTGAAAATTGCTGTCATACACTGAAACTTTACAAAATGAGGCCTTGAGAATTGAATTTGCACAATGGAACTTTACAAAATGAAGCCTTGAAAATTGAAGCTACACAGATATGTGTGAGTATAGAACCACATTCTACACTCTACAAATTGACAGTAGCAGCTAATTTATTCCCAGGACTGGTCAGATTTCTCTCTACCTATACATGCTATGCGTTTCTTGTACTGTTATGTACTCATTTCTAAGTCCAGTTGAACAGTAAACAACATAGCCTCAGATCTACCATTGCATAATGCACTTGCAGATCAGGGTCTAAGTTTTTGTTGTACTGATTGCTTATAACAGACTGTATAGATAAAAAAATTATGGGTGCATTATGTGATGGCAGATTTTGGATTAGCTTGAAGTTGTACTTGACTTGTAAGCATGTATATACTGAAGTAAACTGTTTTGGATAATAATTGAAATGTTTCAACCATACAGTGGTCTGTTACTCACAGCCAGATGACACTAATCAGTATGATATGTAACATGACCAACACTGCCCACTGGTCAGTCTGATGATTATGCAAAATCAAAATGCTGTAATACACCATGAGGAAATACAGACAGAATTTATATAGACTAAGTGGAGGAAATACAGTGTTTGTGTGTCTGAATCTAAGTCTCTAGGTAGTTCCTGTGGATTCCTTGGAAAGAATAAACATGAAAGTAGATTTTCCTGAATTTCTTAGAAAATTTCAGTTTTAAATGGTAAGAAGCTTTAGAGCCCATGCTATGACTGTTTACATGTCGGTCCATTCAGAGTTTTTGTAACCACCATGGTCCTGCAAGCCTTCAACTGTGATTTGGTAAATGAATTTATTGCATCTGTATCTGCATTTTAAAAACATCATTTTAGGTTATATTTAGAATTATAATCCTGTTTAGGTTACGTTTAATCATCTCATGCAGCAGACCTGGAAGCATTCATTGTATTCTTAAGGATATTTATGTGCATGCATCTAATAGATGTGCCTTTCTGGTAGCAGTTTTTAATCAAACTTAAATGGCGCTTGTACATGTATGAATTCAACTTTTTGAATTCAATAAACCATGACATCACTGTACCCAGCTGCCGCCATATTGTTTTCAGACAAAGCACTGAGAGATGATTAGAAACACGTCACAATTCATGACATATAGGCAAAAATAAAGATGTTTTTATTTGCTCTTTCCTTACTATGCAATGTTTTGATATATTTTACTATAAAATATGAGCGTGTCAGTAATAATTTTGTACATTTTATTTCTTTGTCCTCCTTTATATAATTTTAAAAAAATTGACATTGAGTAAAGCTCTTGTACATATACCATCATTAAGGATAGCAGATTTTACATTGTACATTACCATCATCATACATGCCATTACCATCAATACATGCCATTACCATCAATACATGCCATTACCATCATCATACATGCCATTACCATCATCATACATGCCATTACCATCATACATGCCATTACCATCATCATACATGCCATTACCATCATACATGCCATTACCATCAATACATGCCATTACCATCATCATACATGCCATTACCATCAATACATGCCATTACCATCATACATGCCATTACCATCATCATACATGCCATTATCATCATCATACATGCCATTACCATCATCATACATGCCATTACCATCAATACATGCCATTACCATCATCATACATGCCATTACCATCATACATGCCATTACCATCATCATACATGCCATTACCATCATACATGCCATTACCATCAATACATGCCATTACCATCAATACATGCCATTACCATCATCATGCATGCCATTACCATCAATACATGCCATTACCATCATACATGCCATTACCATCATCATACATGCCATTATCATCATCATACATGCCATTACCATCATCATACATGCCATTACCATCAATACATGCCATTACCATCATACATGCCATTACCATCAATACATGCCATTACCATCAATACATGCCATTACCATCATACATGCCATTACCATCAATACATGCCATTACCATCATCATACATGCCATTACCATCAATACATGCCATTACCATCATACATGCCATTACCATCATCATACATGCCATTACCATCATACATGCCATTACCATCAATACATGCCATTACCATCATCATACATGCCATTACCATCATCATACATGCCATTACCATCATCATACATGCCATTACCATCAATACATGCCATTACCATCATACATGCCATTACCATCAATACATGCCATTACCATCATCATACATGCCATTACCATCATACATGCCATTACCATCATCATACATGCCATTACCATCATACATGCCATTACCATCAATACATGCCATTACCATCATACATGCCATTACCATCATCATACATGCCATTACCATCAATACATGCCATTACCATCATCATACATGCATACTTCCTGACAAAATGTAATTGTATATACACTGTATCTTTTAATTAAGGAAATTATCCATGGTGTATAAATATAATCAACAAGTGCTGCTCTTTTCAACACCACAACTCAAATAATGCATTAATTTTATGCTCTAAACTACCATTGATAGTTATGATTTGTTTGTAAAACAGACATTGAAATAAACATATACATTTTCTCTTTTTTTTCTTCTTAACTTTGCTACTGATGAACATGTCAGAATCAGAAAATGTTAATAAAATCAATAATGGATAATATAAAAATTAAACAAGCAAACATTGATACATTGTTTTTAAACTTTTGGAATATATATGCAACATTTCTGGATTCTGCATGCATACTGTCATATCAACTAAGCAGGGTGAAATTTTATACGCTAAACAAAATATAAGAAATAGTCACTTTCCTACTTACATCCCTCTATATTTATGTTAAAACATGAATCACATATAAGAATTTTTCATTGACATTATTTAAAGGGAAGAGGTTGGGCTGGCAGTTTTCTCGGAATTTTCATCAATATATATATATATATATATATATATATATATATATATATATATATATATAAAATTCATCAAATCTGATTATATGATTTATACAGTTTGCAGGCTTTAGTACCACTGTAACTAAATATTGGAATGCACATCTATATTCAGATGAAGAAATTTAATGCCTATTGGCTATTTTTAGAAACTTATATCACCGATTTTAAATGTACAAGCGCCATTGCTGTTGTTTTGTTTGCTTAAATGGTCTGTGCATCAGAGCAAATGATCGACCTTTCAAAACAACGGTTTGCCATATAGCGCCTAGAACTTCTAGCTATAAATACCATGTCAGTCTGATTAAAATCAGATCTCCTCTGTCCTACATGAAAATCTGACAGCCAAGGCTTAGGGGTCATCTTCTGGTGACCTTTGAATTAGCCAATGGAAATGTAGCTTTCAGAAATCTGAAAGTGAATTAAATTGCTTGGCACAAATTGATTTTCTTCAAGCAGCTTCCCAGACTTGAAGATGTAACACATTAATCCCTGGTGCCATGTTTATGGGGCAGGAGGTAGTAGCCTACTGCCATGCTCTGTAGAGTTTATGTCATACATGTATGATACACTAAAGTAGATGTTATTATAGAAAGGTAGACAGATTTAGCTCTACAATGATACCAAATAATCTGGACGTTTTATTTGCACTACAAAATACAAAAGGAAAAACCTATATTTTGGACACTTTTTTTTTTTTCTTTCTTCCCCACCCAAAATTCGCTAATGGTTGGAATCCGATGTTATGTCCAGATTTGACACTTTTTGGCCTCATATCTAAGGCAGACCGGTCTGAACTGTACATATAGGTGAACATGTGCAAAAAGTAGGAGAAGGTGGGCATTTGGCATTTGGAATAAAGATTGGTTTCTATATGAAAATAAGCAAAATAAAATATAAAAAAAACAACTTCCAACTTTTCCCTTTCTGCTTATGTGCGAGCAAAAAAACCAATGGAAAACAATGTTTTTAACACAACTAGGCATTAGGCTAATGTAAAATTGCTTGGAATTCTATATATGTGGATGTAGTCAGAAATAGTCCCTTAAATGTGTTTCCTACATGCATTTCATGCCAAAAATGGCAGAAACCTCCAGGGGTTAATGTGTCAAGACTTCATCTAATTGATAATATCACCAGAAGATGACCCCTAGGCAGTTACTGTCAGATCTTCACTGCTGTCAAATCTTCACATAGGGCAGTGATTTTAATCAAATTGGGTGCCATGTTCACTTGCTTACAAGTTGAACCTAACTGCACACTGCATAGACCCATATCTGACATCACATAATATCAGGTTTGGGTCAACACAGTTTGTAAAGAGTTTGCAGTAGAACAAGCAACATTGACCATGATTTGTTAGCGCATTATACAATGGCAGGTCAGGGTCCTTTTCGTTTTCTATTGGACCTAACTTATAAATAAATTGACTGTAAGTCTTCTTAATTGTTCCTTGTTGATAGCAAGCATTGTAGCTTTGGATTTAAAAAAAAATGAGTTTGACATGATTTATTTTCTAAATTTTGAGTCCTTTAATCTTAACTTTGGATATGGAGAATAACAACACTAATTTTGGACAATAATTGTATATCTGAGTCTTAATGGATATTTGTTTCTTTAAAAAGAAAACGTGTTCTACATGTACATAGTTTTAGAGTAGATGGAATACAGTTGTTTTTGAAATTTTACATTTATAACTTTGTTTCAAAACTGGGTAGAGACAAAATGCCATATTTTGGTCAAATGCTTTATCAGAAGGTGCTTCAAGGGTGTGATGTTTTAATTTAATTTGGCATGCTGGTTGAGTTCTTTCCAACCAAACTAATGCCCATGAATCATTCAGATTCTTGTTCTGTTTGCTTCCATCAGGAAGTAGATGTCAATGGAAGCCAATAAGTCCTAAACTTTTGGCAGCATTTATCTTATCTTTCTGCCTTGCTTCATCTTGAGTTGAAATTAGGCAGCCTTGTTATAAAATATGTATTCCTGGATTTAATACAGTGTTGGCCTACATAGAGGTTCAACATCCTGCACTATTCAACTGTCGTAATTGTTTGGAGAAGAAAAGTTTTCAGTCCGTTTTTTTTTGTTCCAGTCAGTTTATTGACATTTATGTTTTATTCTTTTGCAATACACAATGTGATGTAATTTGACTATTATGTAAGTTGTTTATATAACATTTTAAAAATTGTTGACCAATTTTATAATTTTCATTCATCTGTACCTAACTGATAATGAAAATATTCAGATTTGCGCTTGTACTATAAGAATTTGACTTTTTTTTAAAACCCATGAATACATTATACCTAGTGAACCATGATTAATATACATTGTATACCATTGTATACCATGGTATGTAATGCTTTTTATTTCTACATGACTTGAATTAAGGACCATCAATTTAATCTTCAGAGGGAGGGGTCTTGGCGAATTTGTTTCAAGCTGTAATCTTTTTCTTTTTTTTTTTGCCTTAACAACAACAAAAATTTCAGTTAACATAATTGGTTTAAACAAATTCTTTTTCTAAAAATATATAAAATGCAAGAATACTTTGAAGGGTCAATTTGGGGTTCAGAAATTTATTTTTGAACATAAAAGGCACCTCACTCAGAAAATTAAATGGTTGGTCCCTTAAGCAATATTTTTAGTCAAAGATATACAATAATTGTAATAAATGCATGTATTGTAAGCTGCAAATAAAGTCCTACATAATTATACTGTAATTAGAAACCAAGCAAAATAGACTTTGTTTGTTTACTTATTTGGGAAATGAATAACTGTATGGCTTAATTAAATAAACGCTAAGGTAAATGTAAATAGTTTGCATTGGAAAATATTATTATACATCTCCAGTGATTAAATACTGGTTGACTCTTTAGACCATGCCATTTATACAGGATTGATAAAATTACATTAAATGAAGCTTTTCACTTGAGTAAAGTTAACAGTTCTCCTTGTCCATTTTTGTTGAATTAAAAACAGATTTTCAGTATTTTCATTATTTACAATTCAACCTATTTAAGTTCTTTTTCCATAATTTCTTTCCAGTTGGAAACAGTTTAGATGAGAGGAAAGACTCCATTTCAAGCTCCCTCTTCCTTGGTAAGAATTGTTCAGTTTCGGCTGTTACGGTAAAATGAAAACATAAGTGGTATGTATAGGTGTTTGATAGAGTATGTTTGTATAAATTAGGTTAAACAGCACATCAGTAAAATGCGTACTGTATGGTACCAGTTAAAAGTGAGATTACAAAAATGTAGCCACATATGTAGAGAATTGAACAGCACATTTATGGAGAGAGAGAGAGATTCCACTGAAGTATTTTGTAGGTATAGGGACCAAGCTCTTGGCAATACGTTTTTGATCCCATTTAATCTGATATACCATGTGTACCTGCTTATAAGTCTAGCCCATCTGAAAAACAGTGAGTCAGCAGGTTAGGATCTGTGTTGTTTGATTAAAAATTACTCCTTACTGCATCAACCCAGATCTGCAGGTGCATAATGCAATGGAAGATCTGGATCTGTGCTGTTTGCAGATGTAGTAAACATGCGGAACACTTGTAGGACTTAAATAATTGTTGCTGTAAAAAGACAGTTGTCGTTTTATACAAGTATGTAAGAGAAACATGCAAGCAAAATTAAGTAAAGTGTTCATGATGGAGTCCATTAATAAGTATTTACTCCATGATGAAAGGTTTATCCAATATATATATATATATATATATATATATATATATATATATATAATAACAAAACCACAATCCAGAAGCTTTCAAACTTTATGATTTATGGTCATTGTTAAATTCATGGTGATGATTCATACCAGAGATTAATCGGCATGACAGATGCACCATCCATGCCCAAATGCTAGGATTTTGAACAAAAGGGTTATGATGTATTCAGCAATGTCTTAAAAGTAAAACCAACAATGTTTATATTTATAGTATAGTTCTGTGTGAATAACAGGTATATATTTTATAGTATGGTACAGTGTGAATAACAGGTATATATAGTTACAGAGAAACATATTAATGGACACTATCATATTGACTGTTATGACGTGAAATTTGAATACCAGATACATTTAAACTTGAGAACCAAATCGTTATGGATGCAGTTTCACATTGCATTGCACTCATTTTAATAAGAGAACTCATTTTTTGCTTGCCTGCAACGTACAGGAGTGATTGCTGTATATACTCATTCACCATATATATTACAAATTGCACAGACCCAGAACTGTTGTCACATAATGCTCTGGCAGGTTTAGATATGTGCATTTAATCAGTAAAACAAAGAACATAGATCCTGATCTGCATGTGCATTAAGCTGGGTAGATGAGGATCTTTGTTACATGCTGTTTGACTCGACTTATAAGTGAGTATATATGGTATGTGGGTTGGTATTGTTGGCATAAGATGATGTAACCAGCAGGTTAAGACTGGTATGAAGGAAATATGCAAATTATTTTCACTTATGTATATTCATTAGAATATGCTTGGCCTTTTTTAAATGGCCTCCTACCTTTCAATGGAAAAATATTAATAAATTGAAAGTACTGCTCTGTGAAACATTTTTATTCAATGAAACATATAGCAAAACCTATCTTAAAAGACCACTGTTATGAGAGACCACCTGTCTTGAGAGACTATCATTTTTTGGTAGAAGAGGCTGTCTTTCAAGACAGATTACTGTATTACAAATAGTTTTCACCTTTTTCTCCCTATTTTATTAAAACTGGGATAGTGTGATATGATCAATTTGTCTTTTTCCACATCTTTTAAACTGAAGAGTTGAATTTCATGAAACATTGTAGTCATATAGCCCATATAATCAGCATCTGTGAAAGGAATATCATCAATGGCCTCTGCCCTTTGGGTTTCTGAGTTAGGGTCAGAGGTCAAACATACAAAAATTGTATTTACAATGACATTACAATGACATTTTCTGACAGTGCTTCTTAACTAGAGTCCTAGATGGAAAATGCATCCTACAAGTCATGGATTTTGCATCATGATCACAGAGTCACTGTACGGGGTTGGAGATGAGTGAAAGGGGCTTGCAATATAACTCCTAGCTCACTGTTTAGGTTTGGAGATGAGTGAAAGGGGCTTGCAACATAACTCCTAGCTCACTGTTTAGGTTCGGAGATGAGTGAAAGGGGCTTGGAATGGTCACTGTTTAGGTTTGGAGATGAGTGAAAGGGGCTTGCATTATGGTCTCTGAGTCACAGTAAGTGGCTGGATATGAATGGAAGGGGCTTGTATTTTGGCTCCTGGGTCACTTTCGTTGCTTGGAGATGAATGGAAGGGGCTTGGAATATAACTCCAGGGTCACTGTTTAGGTTTGGAGATGAATGGAAGGGGCATTAAATGTGACCTCTGGGTCACTGCTTGTGAATCGAGATGATTGGAAGGAACTTAGAATGTAACTCCAGGGTCATTGAATGAAGTTCCAGATGAGTGGCAGGGGCAAACATTTGTCCCCTGGAACACTGTCTGGGATTGGAGATGAATGGAAAGAGCTTGCACTGTGACCTCTGGGTCACTTTTTGGGGTGGGAGGTAAGTTGAATGAGCTTGGAAGATTCATTAAAGTGCATGGGGATTTGTAATGGTGAGTTGCACTTGCTCATTTTCTTTGTTTATGTTGCAGCAAAGATTTCTTCAGATACTTTAGTAATTGCAACAATACCTGTGCTGTAACACCTATATTCACAGTCTTTCCAGACACTTTGGCTGCTTTTTTGTCGACAAACAAATCAAAAGTCTACTATACTTTACTATGACCCTTGTGGGTTCTAGGTGAAAAAACCAGAAAGTAAACAACTCAATTAAAGTACTACAGAAATTAACACCTTTTTGACAGTTGTCAATCAGATATGCTTCAGGTATAGAATGAAGATGATTCACAAGCTGCAGGTGTATTTCATGTTGAAATACATTTCTTTGGAACTCTAGGGGTTAGCAAGCTAATATACCCTGTATATTCAGGTTCACTAGATAACTTTAGATACATGATGTTGCAATGAGCCATTCATTACAATGTGTTTTTCTCCAGGCAGAATGTAGTGCGGAAGGGTTTTATACCTTTACCTGTATAGCTGTATAATTGTATTCTTTGTAGATAAACCCTCTCAAGTAAATGGGGACGCAAGCCCTCAGCCAAGTTCTTTAAAGACTAGTCCAAAACAAGGTATGTAAGACATGACTCACTCAGTTTGTCTTATTAATTTAAAAATGAATAATGCTCCATTTTTTAAAATTAATTTATGGATTAATGTTGTCATTAAGTTATTGTGGTTTTGAGCCATGTAGCTTTTCAAAGCCCTTTGTTAAATCATTAAAATATACATTATGAAAGTTACTGGTGTAGCCATGCTGGTGTTTGTACATACATTCTTAGATGGAGGTCTGTATAGTTTATTATATAGATTCCATTCTGGACTTAATGATTGATACAGAGATTTTATCCAAAAGTTTATTTTAAAATCCACTACATTAGGTTGGGCATTATTTACACAGCTCAAGACTCCATGATGAGGTCAAGAGCTTTTTTAAAAGTCTATGTTTACAAACATAGGTGAGTGCCATATATACTTGCTTATAAGTCCAACTGCAAACTGCACAGACCCAGATTTGCCATCACATTATCTGCCAGCAGATCTGGATCTGTGCAGTTTACAGGCGAAATCAGTAGAAACAGCAACAAAGATAGACCTGGATCTATCTGTAGGTGCATTAGGATCTTTGTGTTTGCATTTGACCTGACTTTTAAGCGAGTAGAAGCAGTATATGCCTGTCAACATGGGCAGAAAAGACATCATCATTGATATGAACAAACTGTAGGTCAAATCTGTAGAGGCTCATTGATTTAATGGCCATAAAATGTCATCCTGAGATTTTAGAAATCTTGATTACTGCTCCTGATATATCTTAATGCTGCGTGAAGAATTTCTCAGGGTTATTTTAAGATCAAGAAAATGCAGTCTGTTTCTTCAGCATGTCTTTGGAGTTAGCAATGTTGTGATTTCTTGCTTCTTGAAGCTGCCTCAGGATTCATTTCTGCACATTTATCTTTTAGTTTTAAAAGACCTATAATTTATTTAAATGTGCTGATCAATTGATAAATTTACTTACAAGGATATATGTTTGTATAGTTTTATTTTTCATGAATGTGACACTACATTTTAACTCTACTGGTCACAGTCCAGAATGGCTTATGGTTTGGTTTGGTTTGTCATCTGTCGTTAATCATCTGTCGTCCTATGTCTGCTGTCTGTCCATCTGTTTGCATAATGTTATCACTATTTCTTTTCAACTACCTTAAGGATTCCCATGATACATTACACACACATTCATCCCATTATCTGGTCCTTGATGAAAATGGTGTTGCTCAGACATTCAATATGGCCACCATAGCAGCCATCTTGAAAATCTTCTTGTTGCTACTTCTCATGGTCATATCAACGTGTGGTATTACTAAAAAGATTTCTTATCATCTCCATTTGGTCCTAAATGAAAATGGAGCTGATATGATGTCTGTTATGGCCACCATGGCAGCCATCTTAAAAGTCTGGGTCGCTACACCTCTGAATGGAAGGTCATATTAGCATGGGATTTTCACAAGAATACTTATGATGTCTGGTTCGTCTTAAGTAAGAATTGTTTCTGCTTGGACATCCATTACAACGTTACAACTACCACAGTGGCAATCTTGAAAATATGAGTATTGCTAGTTCTCCTGAATGGATGATCATATCAACACGGCGCTTCACGAAAAGCACCCAATGATGTCTGTTTAACTGGTTATTAAGAAACTGGTGCCAATCAAAACATCAGACACCTAGTCATCATCAGGAACCTGTATTGAAATTGGTATCAAGACCCCATAGAATGAGAGTGCTAAGATCTAAGTTATCAGATTTTGGGAAGGATTATCCTACAGATCTGAGTCACCTGACAAGTCTTTGCCTGTTGTGGATACTAGGTACTGGTCATTGGAGCATTGCTGTACAGGGATAGGGATCTGGGTGGAGTCTCATGCTGCCGCCTCCCCCCCACTCTTAAAAACTATCTGCTGGTGAAGCATGACCATGTCTCAGAGAATGGATCTCTTATCACAACACAGGTGTTGACTCTTTGACACCAGCCCACAGACTCTCCATCACTATGCTTGGCTCTTCTCAATTGATCTCACCACCAAGAAAAGTTTTTGATCAATGTTGCCAAGTACATCATTCTATCCATGAGAAAACCTGTGTGTTCGGTGTATTATGCCAAATGATGAATCTTTTGTGATCGGTGTAGTAGACAGACATGTCAGTCCATATCTGTCTCTTTTTGAACGAAAACGGCGTCTGGTTTCTAACAAAGACGTACTAGTCTGCAGCAAAATCCATTAGTCTGCAAATTAGAATATCCAACTAGAAATGAGCTTTTTCTTCATCCTCTGTTTTTTAATGCTCTCTGCAGATGCTGCAAAACATTGTATTTACTTCAGGGTTAAAGTTAAACTATGGCCAACCACATTTTCACTTCTCTAGAAAAGTTTAGTTCCTACTTTCTTTATCATACTGTTTGTCACATTTACTTTTGTCCTCATTATTGTCAGCCTTCTGCCTTTTGGCCGGATTTTCCACACCTTGTACAAATCGCCACTTTGTTCTCTTTGCTTTCTTTGTTTAAGTATGAACCTGGTCAGTGTGACAATAACGCTTTTGCACACCATTTGTAATGCTTAATATAAAGTGCTTAGGTGATCTGGATTTACATACGGGAGTTACAAGAAATTCAATAACTAAAAATAGCAAGTTATTTGCCTGCATTTCTGTTTTGAAATTCAATAAAAAATACCAGGAAAGCAAACTTTAAAATAATTACATGCATTCATTTTTATTAGTCAGACGGACTTGTATTGGAACATATTTATTAGTTTGTGAGGAAAACTATTAGTTGCAGACTAACGGACATGCATTAGTTTAGAACCCTGCACTTTAGTATATCAATGCATGACCTCGATGCTACAGACCTTGGAAGTAAACATAGTACTAGGGTTAGTGTGTTAAGGGCTATCTTGCAGCCTATTTTAGCACTCAAATTTTTTCCTTCCATTGGGACAGATTACTTATCTTCCAATTTCATTTCTAATGCCCAAATGAATTTTTTGGTGTCTTGCTGTCGTTTATTATAACCTTATACGAGCGTATGGATGAAGCTTCCGTCAAGAACTTTACCCTCAAAACATTTTTCTTGCTTGTCTAGCATCTGTTGGACAAATTAGTGAGCTTTATGCCTTCTCCATAGAGCAGGACTGGATCAGGTTCAGTGTGAATTATGTATGATTCTTCTAAATTGCCAAGCATGTATTTATTTAACCACTCCATTGGCCTTGTAATTAGAGCATCCACCGCAGGAGTGGGATGTCGTGGGTTCGATCACTGGCCGAGTTATACCAAAGACTTACAAAAATGGTATTAACAGCTGCCTCGCTTGGCGCTCAGCATTAGGAGGTTAGTGTTAGGACTGGTCGGCCTGGTGTCAGAATAATGTGACTGGATGGGACATACTGCTACATGTCTGCGGCATGATGCCCCAGTGTTAGACATCACTGTAAACTGCCCCACTGCAGATATCATAGCGATATGACTGAAAAATTGTTAAAGCTACGTTAAAAGTCCTAATAAAATAAAGAAACAAATAAACCAAGCACGTATTTCAGCAACAACAAAACCCCCAGCTTCCATCTTCTTCTCTACTCCCAGTTGAGATCCCCAGTCTGTGCTGGGGACAATTAAGATCCCCAGGTTGATTTTAGCAATATATATCAAGATAAATTTCATCACAGTGCTTAATTAGAATCATTTACTTGTTTTTGTTGGTTGCTGATAATTACTTCTTCACAAGTCATTCATGAATCCAAGTTTATAGAAAAGATTTGAATTGATGTACCAGTAATACAGAATTTACACCCATGAATGCATTAGAAATTCATAATACATCAGGAGAAAAATGAAATTAGGTAAAATGAAGTCACATCAATAAATCTAATGTATGCAATCAATTGATGGTTGTCTGGCTGGACTTGACAATCTTTTCCCCAGAGAGGCTGGCATTAGTACTCTGATCAATAGATGAAAGCTCTGTGGTACTGTAACTAGTTAATGCCATGTTGTACTGTAATGAGTTAATGCCATGTTGTACTGTAAGGAGTTAATGCCATGATGTAATGTAAGGAGTTAATGCCATGCTGTACTGTAAGGAGTTAATGCTGTATTGTATTGTAAGGAGTTAATGCCATGTTGTACTGTAAGGAGTTAATGCTGTATTGTATTGTAAGGAGTTAATGCCATGTTGTACTGTAAGGAGTTAATGCTGTATTGTACTGTAAGGAGTTAATGCCATGTTGTACTGTAATGAGTTAATGCCATGTTGTACTGTAAAGAGTTAATGCCATGTTGTACTGTAAGGAGTTAATGCTGTATTGTACTGTAATGAGAGAATGCCATGCTGTACTGTAAGGAGTTAATGCCATGTTGTACTGTAAGGAGTTAATGCCATGTTGTACTGTAAGGAGTTAATGCCATGTTGTACTGTAAGGAGTTAATGCCATGTTGTACTGTATGGAGTTAATGCCATGTTGTACTGTAAGGAGTTAATGCCATGTTGTACTGTAAGGAGTTAATGCCATGTTGTACTGTAAGGAGTTAATGCCATGTTGTATTGTAAGGAGTCAATGCCATGTTGTATTGTAGGAGTTAATAACAATGTTTCACTGTGTCCAGACCATAGAGGTGCTTTTGTCATTATGTTTCACTGATCAGAGAGGTGCTATTGTGATTGTGTTTCACTGTATCCAGATCAGAGAGGTACTGTTGTCATTATGGGTCATTGTTTGGATCAGAGAGGTACTTTTGTCATTATGTATCACTGTGTTTGGATCAGAGATGTACTGTTGTCATTATGGGTCATTGTTTGGATCAGAGAGGTACTGTTGTCATTATGTATCACTGTTTGGATCAGAAAGGTACTGTTGTCATTATGTGTGACTGTGTTTGGATCAGAGAGATACTGTTGCCATTATGTATCACTGTGTTTGGATCAGAGATGTACTGTTGTCAGTATGTGTCACTGTGGATCAGAGAGGTACTGTTGTCATTATGTATCACTGTGTTTGGATCAGAGAGGAACTGTTGCCATTATGTTTCACTGTGTTTGGATCAGAGAGGTACTGTTGTCATTATGTGTCACTGTGTTTGGATCAGAGAGGTACAATTGCGATTATGTTTCACTGTTTGGATCAGAGAGGTACTGTTGTCAGTATGTGTCACTGTTTGGATCAGATATACTGTTGTCAGTATGTGTCACTGTTTGGATCAGAGAGGTACTGTTGTCATTATGTTTCATTCTAATGCTTTTAGTTCTGCAAGGGGATTTTGTAAGGATTTGTGAATTCAGGGATATTCATTATTGATGAAATTATGGATGAATTGGTAGAAATATCCCAATGGAATTCTCGGTAGTAAATGTTAATAGATGTTTTCATGTGCTTTGAATGAATATTAATGAATGGTCAGCAATTTAAAATAGGTTAGCTATTAAAAAATAAATGATGTTTTAGCTATTTAAAAGAAATCTTTTACAACAAACCTTTTATAGGAGTTCTGTCACAAAAAAAGATGCATATTCAGAAAACTGCAAGTTATTCAAAAATATGAATGTCTAAACTATTAGGATTAGATGATGTCTCAGCATGACTGAATGTCATCAATTTCATTGTCTGCTTATAATCAAGGAATTTTTTTATTTTGAAGTGTACATATAAAGACCAGTGATACACAAAATAACTATTTATTTCTGTTTATGTGATTCTTATTGCTGTTTTTAAAACATTAAAACACTTAAGATAAAATATGGCTACATAAAAATGGTACAAACGATAGGAATACAAAGTAATTCTGTTATAAGCATATGCAGTGTAATTTATATAGATTCTCGTTATGGAGGGTACCAGTAGTTTGTGTTTGCTCAAGTGTTAATTAGTCATTTGAGGAAACATGGAATAATTCCTGTAATTGTCTGTCTATTTTTCCTTTACAAAAGAGAGATCAGACCAACTCCTTGGTAAATGTTCTTTCCTACTTCCTTAATGAAGGTTAGACAACAGAGTTAATTTTTCTTTGAAATGAAAATGTTGATTGTTTTTAGATGTTCATTTTTATACTGTACTTAATATATGCTTGCCACAAAGTGGGATATAACATGATGTTGTTAAACATATGTCCATCTATAGTTTCTATACAGTGACTTAGCACATTTGCCTACTCCATTGACCTTGGGATCTTTTGGGGTCAAGGTGACAGTCATAGAAAATTTGTGATTAGGTTTTGATTAAAGAAGTTTGAATTTGCTTATATATCTTTAACCCCTTAATAGATTTTGTTAATACTGGTGTATTTGTTGTAAGACAACTCATTCTCTGATGCTTGCAGAAACTTTTGACTTGGGAGTTAAAAGACTTGTCTTTTACAGCAATTCTTTGATCATAGGCCTAATGTGCAAGCCCTGACCTACTAGTCTGGAAATAATTACATTTGAATGAAACTGGTTTTAGACCCAATATGTATTTGAGATAGGTAGGTATACTGTGGAGATTTGATTTCTTTTTCAATGTTAGGTCATACCTCTTTGGTGTGCCCAAATATTTATGCCATCTCATCTTTCTGTAATTTGATGCTGAACTGTGATTTTATTTTCTGTTAACTGCTGCAAGATAACAGTGCCATTTGCTTAGAACAGTTTCAGTGAGCAACAAAGAGGGATTATAAATTGTATAGGCATGTATATTATATTATATTATATTATATTATATTATATTATATTATATTATATTATATTATATTATATTATATTATATTATATTATATCATATCATATCATATATTATATCATATCATATATATATATATATATATATATATATATATATATATATATATATATATATATATATATATATATATATATATATATTGTATCATATCATATCATATCATATCATATCATATCATTGTATAGGCATGTTTTATAGTCAATCTTGTTGCTGATTAAATTGTCAGAGTGCATTTGAACTTCAAGATTTCTGGAAGAATTTTCACATTGACTTAGGAACTTAATGATATACCTCAAGATGGTCTATACTATTGAATGAGAATTTCATAACCTTTTTTATAATAAGTAATAGTAAATAAATATACTCATTACTTAATCATTTGTAAGTTACAGGTGAGTACTGGCTGGCACAAGTCAGTCCTTACCTGTGATAGTTATTTGTTTATCCAGGTTGGCATTGTATAATATTAAACAGACATTTACATTTAACCTTGCAGGGTCAGACATTTCTTAAAGCTGAAAGAAAATTTCAACTGTTTGAACTATCATAAAATGTGACCTTTGTTGCTTAAAAGAGTATTCCTAAAAAATATGAAGGATTTAAAGAGATTATACAATTGAGTTGAGATTACAGTTGTTGCAACAGCAAAAATACATGTACCCAGTACAGTGTATTTGGCCAGTTTTAGCATTTGGTTACATTCCATGAAGAGTAATTTGGCCATATAAAAACTATATCAGTGGACTGGATTTGTACACTTGAGTGACTTTTGTCATTTCTGTAATTTGTTTATTACACCCTCAGCATCTTGGACTATTTCTCTTGTACTCCTGAAAATTGGCATGTACCTCTGGACATTAGTAACTCAGTTATAGTATAACTAGGTCACTGTGATATAATCTGTATGCTTGAGTGAATTTTTTCTGTTTTCAGCTATTTATTCATTATACCCTCAATAATGTGGACCCTGTTTTATCAAAGCTCATGAAAATAGGCATGTAAATAAAGTTAGACTACAGCCATACCAAAACTAGATCCATGTAACTGTAACCTAATTTTCAGACTTGAATATTATCAGCTACTCCAAATATCTTCCTCTTGGTGAGTGGATTCATTTGTGAGGAGAGATACAATTATGGTTTTGTATCTTTTTAGCTTATTTCAGTGGAATTTCAGAACTCTTGTTAAACATGGTTTTCCTAGATTTTGGCCAAAACTACCTGAAATTGTTTATATACATGTGTGTGTGTGTGTGTGTATGTATGTATATATATATATATATATATATATATATATATATATATATATATATATATATATATATATATATATATATATAATCAGATATTTATATGTATAACACAATACATGTACAACAAACACTTCTGCAAACTGGAGAATAAAAATACAGTTTGCACTTAATTAGGTTCTCATGAACTTATGGCAGAACGACACTTAATACTTAAAATGCAAGATAGCACATTGCACTTATAATGATTACATGTAAAATGAATTAAAAGATTATGAATTTCACTTGACGAAAGCTATTTAATTAGTATTCCATAGATTCCATTCAGGCTTTGGCTTTCCACCAGACTCACTATTCATAAACAAATCTATGAAGCTTCTAAGAAGAACGTTACAAACATAGTCCATGCAGCCAAATTATCCCACTACTGGACTAAGATCAAAGAAAGTTCCAAATGTAGAGAGCTCTTCGAGATTACTAACAAACTATTGTCAAGGAACAAATGTGCACCACTTCCAAATACCTTCTCTCCAGTAGACCTTCCAGACCTGTTTGCAAATTTCTTCCATGACAAAGTACAAACCATTAGAGATAAGCTTGACAACACAAGATGTCATTATGAGTGGCAAATCAAAGGTCTTTGAAAGCATTTATAAACATATAGATTTAATTCATAGATGCCATAGATCATCACCCAGTGTCTCACCAATATAGTTTCATAACATTTCATTAACACATGCAACCCGCATGAAAATAGTTAAATAATAATCAGTGTACATAGTAGTAAGATCAGATGCATTAGTAGGTGATTGACCGTGTGTGTGTATGTGATAATATTACATAACCAAACATGTTTTACTTGGTTAACTGTAGGATGGGGAATATTTTGGAGTGATGAGACTTGTACACATCATACATTTCAGGTATCTGGAGTCCTGGGATGCAACATTCACCACCAATACCTTCGTCATCAATTCGCTCAGGCAGAGAATCTCCAAATTTAAAAGATTTGGCCCCAGTCTGGATCCCAGGGGGAGGATCTGTTATCTCCAAGAAAGAGTACAGGCCAGTCAAACCTGTAACTACAGAGACAAAGTTGAAAGAGAAGCCAAATAAGGTAAATACACTGGTACTACATTTACTTCACTTACCTGGGGTAATGAAGTTAGAAAACTCAAATTTCCTTCTTTTGCAAGTGGTTGACGCTAGTGCAAAGGAAAGGTGAGAGTAAATTTAACTAAATGAAAAGAGGAAGAATCTTTTGATCATTGCTGAGAAATCTGTCAGAACGACATCGTCATTCGTTTGTACATATTGTAGTCATTGGAAAATAGAATGGACAAAGAATGGCAGTTACAAGCAACCAGATTTTTATGACCTGATTTTATGGACTAGATTTTCAAATAATTTTGCATGTGATTGGTGAATATTCATAATTGTCTTAAATTAATTAATGCAAGTTTTATCACATTAATTCAGTAACTTTTTAGTTTATATATATTTCTTACTAAGTTCTTTGACCAAGCCTCCATTAGAAATGAAATAAGGTCACTTTCCTGCTGAAGAAGAGGTGACCTTAATAGAGGGGAACCACTGTACTACCTTGATTTTGCTTTTTTCTTCCTTAGTTGTTGATTTATATGAACAAATCATATTATGATTTCATATTATTAGAGAACTGTTACAATGACATAGTGGTTAGAGTGTCCACCATGGAAGCGGGAGGTTGTTCGATCCCCGACTGAGTCATAGCAAAGATTTACAAAAATGGTACTTACAGCTGCCTCACTTAGCACTCAGCATTAAGAAGTTAGTGTTAGGATTGGATGGCCTAGTGTCAGGATAATGTGACTGGGTGGGACATCATGCTACATGTCTGCGGCATGATGCCCCAGTGTTAGACATCGCTTTAAACTGCCTCACTGCAGACATCATAGCGATATGACTGAAAAATTGTTAAAGCTATGTTAAAAATCCTAATCAAACAAGCAAGCCTTAGTTGTTGGTTTATATGAACAAATCATATTGTGATTTCATATCATTAGATGCTACATTTTTGCAGTATTAAGACACAACCTCATTGAAACATCCCTCACTATCAGGCTCCCTCACTTATCACATTTTTGGTCTCCATGGACAGCATTATAAAGAATTAAAACTGCTTTAGATCCCACTGATAGTGTTATAAAGAAAAAACACTTCACTGTTATGAACATTGTTTTCAAGAGGGCATACTTTTAGCTCTCATTGACAGTATTATAAAGAGGGAAATTTTTTTGTTATTATGGACAGTGTTATAAAGGTATACTTTTAGTTCCCATTATTATAAAGAGGGAACATTTTTCGTTATTATGGACATTGTTATAACGGTGTACTTTTAGTTGCCATTATTATAAAGAGGGAACATTTTTCATTATCATGGACAGCGTTATAATGGTATACTTTTAGTTCCCATTATTATAAAGAGGGAACATTTTTTGTTATCATGGACTTCGTTATAATGGTATACTTTTAGTTCCCATTAACATTATAAAGAGGGAACATTTTTCGTTATTATGGACAGTTTTATAATGGTAAACTTTTTGTTCCCATTAACATTATTATAAAGAGGGAACAATTTTCGTTATTATGGACAGTGTTTAATGGTATACTTTTAGTTCCCATTAACATTATTATAAAGAGGGAACAATTTTCGTTATTATGGACAGTGTTTAATGGTAAACTTTTTGTTCCCATTAACATTATTATAAAGAGGGAACAATTTTCGTTATTATGGACAGTGTTTAATGGTATACTTTTTGTTCCCATTAACATTATTATAAAGAGGGAACAATTTTCGTTATTATGGACAGTGTTTAATGGTAAACTTTTTGTTCCCATTAACATTATTATAAAGAGGGAACAATTTTCGTTATTATGGACAGTGTTTAATGGTAAACTTTTTGTTCCCATTAACATTATTATAAAGAGGGATTAATTTTCGTTATTATGGACAGTTTTATAATGGTATACTTTTTGTTCCCATTAACATTATTATAAAGAGGGAACATTTTTCGTTATTATGGACAGTTTTATAATGGTATACTTTTTGTTCCCATTAACATTATTATAAAGAGGGAACAATTTTCGTTATTATGGACAGTGTTTAATGGTATACTTTTTGTTCCCATTAACATTATTATAAGGAGGGAATATTTTAGCTGCCATTTACAGCATTATAAAGATGAAACATTGGTTTAGCTTCCATGGACAGTGTTATAAAAGAGGAAATTTGACTGAGCTTGATTGAACAATGTTATAAAGTGGGAATGCTAATTATAAAAGTAACTCACTTCTCAATTTTTTTTGTTGATTCCCTTAATTGGATGCTGTTTTGATCATTTTATTTATATTGGTGGCCATTATACACTGGTTTTATGCCACCCAGATAAAGTTGGGTTAGATGGCTGGTTTAGTAAAGCTTTGCTGTATTTTAACTATGCTTCATTTAATTGATATCAAATAACAGGTTAAAATTCTTCAAACACAAAACTTCATAACATGTAACATGCATATTTGAGCTCTGAACTTCCTTAACAGCATTTGATATTGATAATGATTTTGATAGAAACTTGAAGTTTTGTAATAGTCCATTACTCTGATTTGGAAATTATTCAATAAGTGAAAATTTGTAATGATGATTTTGACCTGTCAGTAAGGATTGTTGCTTCACATAATATTTTCAGAAACTGTCACCATTTGAAACAAAAGCAGACAACAGTTACTTGTGGAAACAAGATCGTGATGCCCCAGATGGGGCATCAGACAAGCCTAGTGAACATCCGACCAGCTCTTTTAAATATATCCCATTAAAAGCTGGAGACAGCAGGATTATGGAACCCACTTCTTCTATTTCACAACCAACTGGTGTGACTGGTCAACCACTGGTGAATGGTTTGAGTGGAGAAGACTCGTCTGTTGGACCTTCAGTCAAGTATAGTTTCAAAGATGAGCCAAGCAGGCTGCCTCCCACCCAGAGTCCCTTTATAACTCTGCTGCAGAAGAGTAGAGGTATGTTTTCATATATGTATGCATGAGAAATCTCTAACAGAATACCAGTACAGTGCATGTAATTGTTTCCGATAAAGGAGCACCCCTTTTTCTTCTCTATCAGACATTCAGGCACCTAAATATTTTCAGATGCTATCAGATACGATGTTGTGTTGTTCAGTCATCAGAGATTGCTATCTTATCCAAATTTTAAAGGAGTAATCAGTATAACAATACAACATTGACCATGAGCTACCAGTGCAGTATGCAATGGCATATCAGTGTCTATGTTGTTTATGATTGGACTTGACTTTTATCAATGGTCACTTTATGGCCTCTACTGTAATACATCTGGATGACTGCTTCATTCTGAGAGTAAATATATCATACATTTTATATATATCATACATTTTATATATATCATACATTTTCCTAATTTGTTGTTTGGAGTGAGTTGTGTATGTTTTTTGGAATCTATTGCTGTTTACCTTTCATAACTTGTCATGATTGTTTCGTAAATTTTTATCATTCTTATAAATATGAATGAAGTGAAACAGAACCTTTTTTGAATTGTAAGTGTGGTTTTTACCTCCATTCTTGTTGAAATTGCTGTTGTTTTGAAGTATAATTTTGTATTTGCATTCTTGGAGTATTGAGTTCACGTTTCACAGCGGTAAATACACATTCCGAAAGAAATCCAGGAGACCGTATTTTATAAAGATGATGTTTTTTAACTTGTCTTAACCCATCAGGCAATTATCACAAAAGAATTATGTAAACTTCCAAAATTGTAAATAAAAGATGTGTTGAGAGAAGTTTCTACAGGTATATCTTTATACACAAAGAGAACTTCCTTTATTATAGCACACTTCATTATAGTACGTTTTTGTATATAATGAAGCCAAACTATGGATTACATTAAGAAATATTATGTTAATATATATATATATATATATATATATATATATATATATATATTCATACACACACATATACATACATACATATTATTTGCAATATCCATCAACATAAACACCGTCTTCAAGCTGAACATTGCCAATTTCTTTTAATATCTCTGCTTTGTTCTAATGTGCCATTTTTTTTTCTCAGCCACTATTCACTACCAATAGTGCTTTCAGTGGAACAAGACCTATTTCCAATTAAAAAGTTATACATTCCACTATTTTTTTCACATATGATTTATGTTCCTTAATGATCATTAATTGCTTCTGTTATTAAAGGTTTGTCCAGTTTATTATGTACATGTATTTTCTGCTTGGCCACCAGGCATCTGTTTCAGTATGTCAGACAGTGAAATGCTATATTCAGTTTTGATTGGTTGTAAGGGTTTATTGTTAGTCCATTTCAGTTTAGAACAAACAATAGCTACCTTTAACTCCAGGAAATAAAATTCTTATGTTTTTTGCATTTGCCCCTACATTTGGTACAATATATGTTGTTGAATATATGGTAATCAAGTCCTTCAGAGGTTAAATGCATGGAAAGGATGTATTAGAAAAGAATATTGACTTGAAAATGCATTTAGCAGTGAGAAAAAGATGATGAAAACCATCATAGTTTTTATGCATACTAGATGAGATAATCATTATGATGCATGATGCAATATACACCATTTTCACTTGATTTTCTTCATTCTTTTTAAAATGTAATTTCTTGTATTGTTTTAGCCCACATTTACAATAAAGAAAAAAAATTGTAAGCATAAATGTTGGATTAGATTTTTCCTTAGAGATGTCTCTCCCCCACTTTTCTATCTCCCTAAACCCACTCTCCAACACTTAAAAAGACACAAATACAGTTTTGAGGTTCATACGTTGTGGGGCAGTTGTGTAAATAGCATGGTCAGCACTAATGGACCCAATGTGTATAATGAAGGAGAGCTATAATACATTCTGAACACACACACACACACACACACACACACATGTAGTTATAATTAGGGAATAATAAGATACCTTTCTGACTGTAGATGATGAAAATGATGTAGGATATATCAAAAGAGGTAAGCATTTATTTGAACACTACATAATAAATTTACCAGTTCGGTAGACATAGATCAAAATGTAGTGAATCTTTTCTTAATAAAAATAACTGTATGATATTAAAACTATTACTAATATACAGCTTTTTATAATAGTTCATTCATGGAAATGCTGTAGCTTTTATCATAGTTCATTTTTGGAAATGCTGTAGCTTTTTATCATAGTTCATTCTTGGAAATGCTGTAGCTCTACATCAATTGCTGATTTTATTAGAAAATGCTGCCTAAATTATGTATTGAGAAAATACTTTCTTTCTTTGGAATCTTGCTTTTGATGCATTGGGCTGTGAAGCTTTTAAAGCTGTAGGTATTCTGCATATAAAACACATTGCTACCTGTGCCATTTTCAAAACTACAGTAATTGAAACTATCGTAATTGCTGACTCATCTAAGCCTGCCTTATATTTAACAAAAAGTCGTTACTATTGATGTGAAACTAAAGCATATTTAGGTTTTAAAGTCATAATGCTAAGTGCACTAACAGTTTCATGTACAATTATTTTCTTTTTTTATCTTGGTGATTGATTTTTTGG
The DNA here is from genome assembly GCA_030141615.1 of Unio pictorum. Taxonomy (NCBI): domain Eukaryota; kingdom Metazoa; phylum Mollusca; class Bivalvia; order Unionida; family Unionidae; genus Unio; species Unio pictorum. Next base: position 2,604,110 of record JARLTB010000062.1, on the reverse strand, counting down.
TGTTTAGAATCTATTCTAGTTTTTGTGTAAGATCTTTCATTGTTTTGCTAAATCTTCTTCTGTCCAAACTGGATTGAACTACATCAAGTTTTTCAAATAAAAGATGATACCGGTAATAGATATCCAGTTTTCATTACTGATATTGTCAATTTTATTCAATGTAGATGTTTCATGTGTTAGGCATATCCCAATTTTAGTCATCTATACTATTGTCTTCCTCCCCCTCCTCCTCTGCCTCCTCAAAATGAAATGAAATTACTTACAAATGGCTTTAGTACTTCATTCCTGAATATATTGATATGATTTATCAGATACCAATCTTGGGGGTGGGTGGGAGATACAGTAAATACCATGCCCCTTTTGGATTATTTACAATGATATAGATACAGTTTGATTCCATTCCTTGAATTGTTCACATTACCTAGATTATAACTTTATTACATGACATTTATTAACTGGCTCTCAGGCAAAGTGAACTTATAGTATTGTCCTTTGTCCATTGTGTCAGTGGTCATTCCTTCACATTTTTAACTTTTTTTAAAAGTCACTTGACAGAATTTTGCCACTTATGAATGAAAGGATCCTGGCTTTTTAATCAAAGACAGACTGGCGTCAAGTGTACACTGGTAGGTGAACATGTGGAAAAAGTAGGATATGGTGGGCATTTGTAATAAAGAGTGGCCTCCATATGAAAATTGGGTCCATTAAGCAAAAAAAAAAAAGAACTCCGACTTTTCACCTTCTGCTCATACGCAAGCAAAATATTCAATGGAAAACATTGTTTTTAACACAACTAGGCATTGGGCTAATGGAAAATTTCTTGGAAGTCGATGTATTAGGATGTATTCAGAATTTCTGCCTCCTCTTCTGCACTCTTGCACTGTGCCATGCAAGATTGTTTTTGCCAGTCCAGATGATCTTGAGATATGACAGTGCCACTTCAGTTTGCACTTTATTTTTTTACAGTGGTTAAGAGGTCTTTATAGGATCCGATTGCTTGTTGGATCTTGTTTTGTATTTCTTCGTTGGTTACATGGTCAATGTATGAGATGCCCAAGCTCTTGTGTTAGCATCTCAGTTTGAAGGTTTGAATCCTTCTTTGTTGATCTGATGTGAACGTTTATGTTTCACAAGCATACAATAAGATGGATATGACAGTTGAGTACATCAGCCTTATTTTGGAACCAAAAGCAATGTTGGTATCTTTCCATATTGGTCTCAAACTTGTTACTGTTGTCTGGAGAATCCTGCAAAGTAGTTCAGGTTTGGAGTAGTCATCTGTGATAATTGATCCAGCTTAAGTTCAATGACCTTTATTCCTGCACTGATGTCGTTTGTGTTGTTTTTCATCAATTTGGTTTTTCTGCACTAATCTTCATACCGTATGCTGTGGCAATTGTGTGGAGGTGCTCAACCAAGTCAGCCAGTTCTATTTCATCTCTTGCTGAACCATCATAATCATCTGTAAAGCGAAGGTTGGTTATTGTTCTTCCCCCGATGCTGACAGTGTCATAGCTGCCAACCCACATGATTTTGGCATGAATTTCACTTTTTCATGATTCACTGATTCACATCACATGCCAAAAATTCACGAATTCCCAAATTATCAATTATTTTTAATATTTAATAAAAAGTCTTTGTTAAGTGCTAGTCATGATATCCACAGTTATCGAAACAGTCCTGTACTACTGGTCGTGACATTAGTGAACTATAGCTGATTGTTACAGTTGGACTGGTAGCAAGCATTTTAGCATATTTTAATCTGTAAATATAAGAATAGTTTTACAAATGCATTTAAGAGAAACTGGGGCCTATCTGGAATTTTGTTCTACACATGCGATGCCAACACTGATTTGAATTACCATTCATACAATGCATCTTGAAAACGTTTTCACCACCAACGAAAAAGATAGTCTGAGTTTCCTATGACCCTTTTTACCCCATTTGTACTTTAAAAATTTTTTCATCGTCCGTATCACATGACTATATGACCTCATTGACATGTAGGTTGCGAGATTTGTATAGTCATGTGACTCAGACTGAAAATGGCCAAATCCAGGTCAAATTTCAGCGACGACATACTTTCATCTTGTCTGAAATCGGATTAAAGACATGATGAATGATATGCTCATGATTTTGGAGAAAATAAGTCATTCCTATCGATTTCATGCAGGTATATCTTGATGAAAGGTTGTTTAAGTTTGCAGGGCTGGCTAGTAAGTGGCTACCACATGCTGACACCAAATATTGTCATCAAATTCCAACTTTCTAATAGGAAATGGGCTCTGACCCTACACCCTAGCATAAATGTCCAAATATAAAAAATGGGATGGCAAAGGTCAGAGCAAGATCAGAATAAGAAATATATATATATATATATATATATATATTACACAAGAAGTGAAATTTAATTTGGTATTCATGTATACCAATAACTTGCCATGCAATCGGCCATCAAGCACTAATATACATTATGATCTTTGCACGCAGTGTGCCACAAATGTTAGCTTTGGGCATGGTGGCAAATACAATGTGAGGAAGCACATTGGTAGCAAAAAGCACATAAAGGTGGGAAAATTAAGAACTTGCAGAAGATTTCATCTTTGGGATATTTTGCGCCATCGACGGAAAAACTGCAAGGTACCAATGCTGCAGCATTGTTTGTGAGTTTGGAGACCATGCTAAATATTTGCTTCAACAAATATTCATGGACATGATGATCACTTCACGAATTCTAGTCAAAATTCACTAATTTTTATCCCTATTTTCACTAATTGTGAGCCTGGTGGGTCGTCGGCTATACAATTTCATTGTAGTCATACAAAAGCATATGTCATGATCCTTTCCAGGAAAATGTTGAAGAGTGTAGGTGATAGTATACATCCCTGTCATACTCTGTATTTGATACACCCCCACCACTGGCCAGTCCATGTCTGCTGCTTCAGTATGTCAATGAGAAAGTCAGAAGCTGGCACATGTCCACTTCCATGTTCATCTTTTCTCGTGATCCTGGTTTGACTTTCCATTGCATAGATCGTGATGAAAATCGAATTAGGTCATTTGAATTACTTCAGTCTACTGGCATGTCATACTGGCTATTTTAGTAATTCTTGGGGTGAGGTTATTTGCCAGCATGGGATAACTTTCTCAGGTTGCCCAAAATAATACTATCCAGTTGAATTTGTCTTCATATCTTAATTTTAAATCTCGGAAAGAAATTGAGTGGTTTTAAGTCAGCAGTTGTGATAAGGTTATCCTATCTTGGTATGAATGTTTTCAAAGTAAAAATATGTCTAATTTGCATAGGGCAAAGATAGTTCAACATAGTACTGGTCATTTTTAAAAGATCACATTATAGATAGATGCATGTACAGTGATTATCGTTGATATGTTGTTAGGTCTTTGCCTTTTAAAATGAATTAAGGTTGCTGTCCAGAAGATTTTTCAATAGTGAAAGGAACAGTGATAATGACCATACACACTAATTACTGGCTGGCACAAGGGTAAAGTGCCCTAGTAGATTCAATTTATTTTATAAAATTAAAGGAGCCTTTGACTTGACAACATTATGCCTGACAATCTTCATTAACCACATGAGGCCTGATTCTCATGATTACTTATTGCTTGATTGTCTTAACCACATTAGACCTGATTCTCATGATTACTTATTGCCTGATTGTCTTAACCACATTAGACCTGATTCTCATGATTACTTATTGCCTGATTGTTTTAACCACATTAGGCCTGATTCTCATGATTACTTATTGCCTGATTGTCTTAACCACATTAGACCTGATTCTCATGATTACTTATTGCCTGATTGTCTGAACCACATTAGGCCTGATTATCTTGTTTACTTATTGCCTGATTGTCTTAACCACATTAGGCCTGATTCTCATGATTATTTATTGCCTGATTGTCTTAACTACATTAGGCCTGATTATCTTGATTACTTTATGCCTGTCCTAACCACATTAGGTCTGATTACCTTTACATTAGGCCTGATTGTCTTAACAACATTAGACCTGATTACCTTAACTACATTAGGCTTGACCATCTTTAACTTGCAGTCCTTCATAAAAATCTAAGTATGATGGGGATTATGTTGGATAGTTACTTTTGTTGTATGTGGGAAAAGTGCAGATGTTATAGTACAATGACATGTCACAGTTGAAGAAATTATAGTTTACATAGGGACACTAATTACCAGAAAACAAAGGCATATTTCATTAAAAAATAAAGCAGCATAACAAAATTGTCTATCAAAGTCAGATCTGATTTCTTTTAGAAAATATAAAAGGCCATTTGCAATATGTCCCAGAACCCAAGATTGAACCCTGGATCATGAATTGTGTTCTTCTTTAATATGGTTTATTTCTTAAGACATTTATAATAATAATAATACATATAATAATAATAATATTAATAACAACAACAACAACAATAATAATAATAATAATAATAATAATAATGGTGATGACAACAATAACAATAATAATAATAATAATAATAATAATAATAATAATAAATATATTAATTTAGGTAACACGTGTATATAATGTTCATTGTAAGTAGAACTAAATCCCAAGGTTTTTGTGTGGTTCCACATTGTGATAGTTTTCAAGTTTCACTTCTAGTTGCCTCTGACCAGTTGTATAAATATGCAGTACAGTTCTGTTTATTGAATGAAGCTAATACAGTTAGGTTGATATATTGACATTTAATGGGTGTCATTGACTTTTTATGGAACATGTACATGTACTTCCACCGTTAAACTGTTCATCAACAGGTAAAAATAAGCCACCTTTCACTTATTAACAACTCCAGGTGAGTTTTGTCTGGCAACCATTCGGACTATACTTCCTGATTTTTCTACACTATAAAACCAAGAGCAGATATAGAATTTACCATGCAGATTGTAATTATATCATTTTCTAAAAGACATAATCCAGATTTTAAAAAAAAAAGTTTATTTATGGTTATAGATCAGTATTTATTTAGTATTTATTTCAGAGAAATATAGCTGGAAATCTCCAAGAGACTTATCACTTTCAGTATAACAATAAGCAAGACAATTGTTAAGATGAACAGATCTGATAAATATGAATGAAAATCACTTTACGATGCATTACTTTGCTTTATATAAAAATTGGTTGCATTGGTATATTCTTTTTAGTGTCAGATAATGGTTATTTCTGGTCATTATTTATAAGGCGATGAAACATAACAATCTGAAAGGTTGAGGATGGTACAGGATATCTGTTGAAGAGGAGATGTGATTTGATTCATTATGCACCTGACATTCAGTAGTACATGTACATTCAATTGGGAAAACTTAATTGCATTCATTAAGGTGATGATTTGTATCTACATATCCAGTCAGTTGAAAGAGAATTCTCATTCGTATTTTTGTTGGTCGATTATTATTTTCATATATGCAGTAGTTATCATTGTTCTTTCTACATGATATAATTCTACCTTTATCAGATTTAGAAATATGAATGCCAGGTACATTTTTTGTTGTTTTTGCTGCTTCTGTTCACAATGCAAAAGCCAAGGCACATACACACAGCCTTGCAAATACATAGGCATTGTTTACCTAGCTTGGTCTGCTCTGTTTGAATGACCAGCTTGAGCCTATAACATACATCACAATCAAAATATAAACAGTTGACTTGATAGTATTGTACTTATTCAAGGCAGGAGGCAAGATAAGAAAGAATGGCAGGTATTTCCCACTAATCACCTAAGGAATGATTGCTTTACCTTGAAATTTTTTATAGATTGCTCAGGTTATTAATAAATTGAACTTGGGTTAAAACAAATAGGTAAATTACAGATAAATCTGCAGGTAAAACAGGCTTCTTATTGCCCTTGCACTAGTAAACTTGATATAAATATATAAAGCCACTCAAGGTTGTATAGACTTAACTTTCACCTGGACTGAATATTTTGACATTTGAAACAGTGTATGTGATGCATATCAAATCTTAACAGTCTGTGCATGGATTTTGCCAGGATAGCCTGTCTTTTTATACTGTATGTATGTCATCTCTCCATTTATTTGGCTCAGATTCTCAGCACTGCATTGTCAATCTTTTTTTAGTGACTTCTTCTCTGTGTGTGTATATTCAGTTTAATGCATGTTTTCAGAGAATGGATTTCCCAAGGATATTGAATTTATTGGAAACCCAGTCATGGTGACAGAGGGTAAGCATGAGAAATTATTTTGTTGGTTTGCACTGGGTCTACTTTTGGTGGCTTTGCTTTATTTAAACTGCAGTTCCAATACTTGTCCATATATAGTGTGTACCATATGTAGCTGCATATAAGACATGTCCATCTGCAAAATGCACGTACCTAGATTTGCCATTGCATAATACACAGGCAGATCTGGGTATGTACAGTTTGTTAGGAGTAATGAGTGGAATAAATGAGATAGACCCTGATCTGAAAGCGCATTATGATATGGCAGATCAGGATCTTTGTTGTTTTGCATATGGACTTATAAGTGAGTAAAGATGGTACCTAACTGTGAACATTAAAATTTTCCAGTAAATCAGGATCTATGTACAAATGGTTCAACATATAATTTCCTTTGGACATCATAGACCCTGATGTGCCAGTATATCATACTTGGACAGGTTTGGGTGTTTCATTTTTGGGCATCATTTATTATATGAATAAGTCTTTTATTTGCATGTACTTATGGATTTAACTTTTTCATTTAGCTGTTTGAACTCTCTCTGTCTGCCTTTTTTTAACTTGCATTTTCTGCATTTTTCACAGCTTTGTGTGGTTTTCAGTACTTTTGAAAACTTCATCTCACATGGTATTGTATATGATTCTCATTCGTGTTCAAAGTTCATTTGCATGATATATTCTTCGTATATTTTCTTTATTAGCCTTCAGAGTTTTTTTTTTTAAATATACACCCACCATAAGGCAGAGTGTATTTCGTGTTAAGATGTCCCTCATCTTTCCATCCATCCATACATCTTTACATTTTATTTGGGCATTATAACTCAAGTTGTCCACCATCTACAGTTCTGGCTTGCATTTGGATAGAACACTATGAATTGTGGGGTTAAAAGTAAAAGTCACTAATGCTGCAAAAACAAAAGTGGTTTTTGTGGAGAAATATCAGTTATTTACATAGAGGGTTATTAAACTGAGGATGGGAACATAATGTTATATTTACAGCACACTTGTTACAATTTTCCAAGTCTGATATATTCCATGTACTGTATTTTCCAGCCTATAAGTCAATACTTTTTTACTTGAAAGTCAGGTCTTCGTCTTATACTCCGAATCGACTTGTATATGGATTGTGTCATTGAAAGTTTATATAAGTTACATTCGTAACTACAAGTAATAAAATGAACTTCAACATGGATGTGCTTTCATTTATAATAAAACAAGCATGGACTGTTTATTCAGCAGTGTCAGTTGATAACAGAATATAGCAGTGATTTGTTCAAAAATAAAATCACAAGCATGTTGGCATCAGTAATGCAATTTCACGATTGCCGGTAATATGGAATATCGTACAATGATACCATTACTAGTGCAAAATATGAAGCCAAGATATTGACCTGACCTCGTCTTATACTCCGAATCGACTTATATATGGATGAAGGATAAAAAATTTACAAAATTGGTGAATTTTACTTTTTCTCCAAATCAACTTATAGGCCGGAAAATATGGTATTTATAATTGTGTATTAGACACCAAAGTTTTGTTTTTGTTGCACTTTCTAGTCAAACTTGTATACAAGTTAATATATTCCAGTATTGATCATAATATTATATTTATATTGTGAACATTTGTTATGCTATGCTGGCTGAGTAGTCAATAAACTGGACTCTTGACCTGATGCCAGGGTGCAAGTTTGAATCCTGCTTAGGACGACTAGTGTGTGCTGTGCTCATGGGCATTAGGTGCTTGACTTAAATTGTGTTGGCACTCAATTATGTACATTTGTTGTTCTGATGTACAACACCAAAACCAATGCATACCCCAAAAAAAACTTTGATAATAGGTTTGGTAGCCTGTAAGCCAATGCAAACCCAAAAATACCTTTGATAATAGGTTTGTAAGCCTGTAAGCCAATGCAAACCCAGAAATACCTTTGATAATAGGTTTGTAAGCCTGTAAGCCAATGCAAACCCAAAAATACCTTTGATAATAGGTTTGTAAGCCTGTATGCCAATGCAAACCCAAAAATACCTTTGATAATAGGTTTGTAAGCCTGTAAGTCAATGCAAACCCAAAAAAAAACTTTGATAATAGGTTTGTAAGCCTGTAAGCCAATGCAAACCCAAAAATACCTTTGATAATAGGTTTGTAAGCCTGTATGCCAATGCAAACCTAAAAATACCTTTGATAATAGGTTTGTAAGCCTGTATGCCAATGCAAACCCAAAAATACCTTTGATAATAGGTTTGTAAGCCTGTAAGCCAATGCAAACCTAAAAATACCTTTGATAATAGGTTTGTAAGCCTGTATGCCAATGCAAACCCAAAAACTCTAGTAAAAACATTGTAAACATGACATACTCTTCGAGAAGGTTGAGCTTAAATGTACATGTACACTCTATACCTATATAACATAATACCAGCTAAAAAGTACATCTCACTGCTGTAATCACCTATCAGACAGGGAAAAGTGGTCTTAATTGGGAAGTGTTCTCATTTCTAAGGACAATATTTGGTGGGTTTTTTTACGTAGTAAACAGGCAAACCCAAATATTGTTGCAGTTTGTAAATGGTCTCATTGTTCTTATTATGTAGGTGGTAACAATATAACTATGAATTGTACTTGTGGTTGAGAAGATGATGGGGGGTATTTAAGAATTACAAAGTATTTACCACTTGTCTGAAGTGTCTGACTTAACCCTTTGAACCCTAATCTCCCTCATATTTCGGCACCCTAACCCGAGCCTCCCCGGCAAATTTTGACAATTTTATAGGGAATCTAACGAATAACATAACACAGGCCGGTATACTGGCCTGTCAGGTTATGACGGTAGATAGCGAGGCCGGTATATCGGCTTTTCTTGTATATACACCATTACAACAGGCCGGTGTCAGGTTCAAAGGGTTGACCTGTGCATCCATTTTCAGATATAGTTTGCTTGAATATACTATATCACTTTAATTGTGCATAATTGGTGTCACTAGCCCATTGGCTGATACAGGTAAATTGACAAGCACAAAACCATACAGATATAGTAATTAAAGACAAACTGCACAGACCAAGATAGTGTACTGACAGATTTTACTGTACATGTTTGTCAGTAAAACAAATATAGAACTTGATCTGTATGTGCTTTATGCTCTGGCAGATTAGAGTCTGTGTATTTTGCAGTTGACTCGGCTTATAAGCGACAGCATATGGGCTGTGTCTGAAATGGTCTTTGGGGTTGCATTGCACTAATTATGTTAAAATTAAAGGTTTAAAAATTAAATTTTCAGTAGAAGCAAACTTAAGTACTTTAAAAATGAATAATTTAAAATCATTAATCAGATTTTTTGGTTGTTTGGCCTTGTTCTGTCCAATTTTTGTGTGAGTAATCCTCAGTCTACTACAATTCTCGTATATATACATTTGTTAATGAGGAACAATTTTAAGATCAAAATTAATATATTTCTTCTTTAAAAGTATACAGCATAATTATCATGTAAATTAAAAACAGTTTTAAAAACGGGAACTGTCTTTGCTTGTCTCTGTTTTTATTGAAATTTAGACCTTGTTAGATCACTGTAATGATTGCATAGTCTAGATTAAACAGGTATCTGCTACTCAGTTGTACATTAAATGTATTAATGATGAAAAATACTAAAACCTGAATTTCATTCTTGCAGTAGATGACTTGATGCAGGCATTTTTTTTTATCAGATTGGTATAATCAGTGGCAAAAAATGAAGCTAAACATTACTAAATTGAAACTTGATATTTGAACTTTTCTTACTTCCCACAAATTTGCTTGAAAATGCATTGCTAGGAGACAACATTCTTGCTTCCACATTTTAATCTGAAGGAAAAATGCCCAAAATAACCCTATCACTAAAATACAAGCTGAATAAAAAAAAAATTGCACCTTATAAACAAACTTCCTATTAACTACTGGTTCATTAAACTACTCTTAATACAGTTGTTTGTACACCATGTTTAAGTCTCCATTCCAGGATGTCAGAAAAGGTTATAGACTGGCTTCTGGCTATTTTCGTAATAGATGTATTCATCTCTCCAGACATACCTTCAATGTCAATGAATCAGACAGTAATGACACTATATATGTCAGTTACAGGATCAGTGGTGATATTGTTTTTTTTTTCTTCTCTAGTTTTACATGTAAACAACGTTTCAGGTCAACTTGAGGTTATTTTTAATAGTACAACCAGTATAGTTTATGACTTCCACCCTTGGATAATGTGAATTCAACTGATCAACTTTTATACAGTGTACCATCAGTGAAAATCTTAGACTTTTTGATCTACTTCATTAAGATAAAAAAATTTGACCCTTTTTAAAAATGATTTTAAAAATTAGTTTTACCTTGATTTTATGTTTAAAAAAAGTATGCCATTTTAAAGTTATTCTTAGCCTGATATCTTTGATCTTTTTTGTTGTAGTGCTTCATGTTCACATTTGCATCAAAGGGTTTATGTTCCTGAAACTTGTTGCATTACTTTATAGGTTTAGTTTTACCTTTGATCTTTTATCTAGTTGTACTTCAGGTTTATGTTAAGTTGTATTTTGAAAAGGTGTGTCTTCCTCCAGTTTGTCTGTGTCCAATTCTCTATATGTACATCTTTAATTGGATCTATCTAGCAGCCATTACTATGCTGACAGTGTGTTAAATGGTACATTACTATATGCTGACATGCCATTTAGGGGTATATTACTATATGCTGGTATGCCATTCAATGGTACATTACTATATGCTGACATGCCATTTAGGGGTATATTACTATATGCTGGTATGCCATTCAATGGTACATTACTATATGCTGACATGCCATTTAGGGGTTTATTACTATATGCTGGTATGCCATTCATTGGTACAGTACTATGATGACATGGTGTTAAATGGTACATTACTATATGTTGATATGCCATTTAGGGGTACATTACTATATGCTGGTATGCCATTCAATGGTACATTACTATGATGACATGCCATTACATTCCAGTAATGGTACATGTACATTACAATGCTGAGATGCCATTTGATGGTTCATTACTATGCTGACATGTCATTATCAATGCTAATATGCCATTAAATGTTATATTACTATGCTGACATGTCCTTATCAATGCTAATATGCCATTAAATGTTATATTACTATGCTGACATGTCCTTATCAATGCTAATATGCCATTAAATGTTATATTACTATGCTGACATGTCCTTATCAATGCTAATATGCCATTAAATGTTATATTACTATGCTGACATGTCCTTATCAATGCTAATATGCCATTAAATGTTATATTACTATGCTGACATGTCATTATCAATGCTAATATGCCATTAAATGTTATATTACTATGATGAGATGCCATTTGATGATAATACTTGTACATATAACATAAACTAATACATGAATTTGTAAGAGTAATGATGCAGTGACTCTGATGATAATTCTGTTTGCATGATTTGTTTAAATACAATATATAGGGGCAAAGGACCCACACTCAGTGCACATTTACATCTATAAAACTTAATAGCTGACCACTACATGTTTGTCTCCACCACCCCACCCCCCCGGACATAATTATATGGGCACCCCAGTAATCATGGTTTGATATTTCTTGGATTCTTCTGCATTATTTATATACTGCATTATTTATATACTATACTGCATTATTTATATACTGCATATAAATTTGAAGAAACTTTTTCACAGATCATACGTTACACTTTCTAATGGGTCCCAAGTTTGTTTTGAACTTTTTTATATTTATGCAATGTTCAGATGCTTACCATTCATAACAAATTGATAATTTTACGTACATAAGGGTCCAGACATTCCAAAAATGCTACAAACACTTTAGGTTGTGTGAGAAATATAATATATATCTGGTAATATAAAATATAAGTAGTGTGTGGCTTGTTTAAACATAATTTTCACATGTCTCAGTTTGAAATATTAAGTTTCTGTGATTGATGTCTATATCAATGGTCAACAAAATAGGATATAATTTAATACATACATGAAAGGACTTAAAGAGTTGTTTGGCACGATAAATAACTGTAAAAATGTTTTAATATCTTGTTTAGTGATTTGGGATTATCAATATATAATATATTGTTAATTTGGGTGATTGTGATTGACACATATTTATATGGGTTTATCTCTGATTATCAGTGTTGGTCCAAATTGGTCTTTTTTTTTTCTTTTTTTTTTCGGCCTCTTTTAAATTCTTTAACACAATTGAGTGTATAAACAATACTAGAGTTTCTGAGAAACACATTTGTGTGGTTTCATTTTTATGTGTTTTATAATTCAGTTTGTTTTTGGTTGTACTCTTCCCTGAGAAATACATTGATCATTTTCACTGATTATTTTATTATGTGCTATCTTGACTTTAAACTGAGCCACACATTTGTGTAAAGATAAAATTTTAGGTGTCACAACTCATTTAAATTTAATTCAGATTTTTTTTACTTATACATTATGATTTCATTCATGATCTGTTTGTACATATTGCACAGTTAATATTTACCATTTATTAAATTGTTGAAACTTAAATGTCTTTCTGTCTTGTGATTAAAATCCCAAGTTGACATTTATGGTCAAAACTGACCTTGTGCTTAAGTAAAGGATGTTACAGATTGAAATACATTTTCAGGTACTGCATTTAGTTGAATATCTATCCCACATGTAAGGATATTACATAGAAAAGTACCAATACACTAATTGAAATACATGTAAGGATATTACATAGAAAAGTACCAATACACTAATTGAAATACATGTAAGGATAATATTACATAGAAAAGTACCAATACACTAATTGCCCATAGGTCCATAAGTATTTCAAAATTTATCAATTTTCCACAGGTTTGAAAATCATATCCCATAATAGTCACAAAGAAAGTGTTGGTTAGGGAACATTTTCAGTATGACACGATTATTGAGATCAGATCAGTTTTTTGCAACAGAAACCCTGCACAGGCAATGTAGGATACAAGATAAATTGCAAAATATTTCAAAAAAGATTATATACCGTAAGTGACGTTATGCGCTGTGTAAGTACTGTACATTATAGTTCAGTCTGGTTTCCCAGCTAAACTCGGCCAGCCCACAAATTTTGAAGTCTGTATTTTGTGTTGGAGATATCAGACAATATGCACATGCAAAATAATAAAAAATCAATTATAGTACTTTATAACAGTGTCGGGACACCAAAAATGATTTTTGTTTTAAATGCATATGTCTTAAAACATGGAAAATATTTTCATGCCCCAAGATTTACATCCATTACAGTAGTCAAGAAAAAGGCTTAAAACTCAAGTTTTGACATTTGCCCGCGTATTAGCCAGGGTTTTATTTTTTCCTAAATTATTTGGCTTATACGCAAGTATATACATGTACTGTACTTGTTGTTGACTTTATCCTTTACTTTCACAAGACTGTTGCTATGATTATTAAAATTGTTTTTAAAAAAATTGTTTTTAATTTAAATTTTAAAAAAAAGAAGCAATATATGACATTATTATTTGTTCAGTATCGCTATGTTTGTTATGCTATAATACACCTTAGGTAAAATGTCATGTCATATGGATGATCACACCATTCTGAGCTGTATAGTAAGTATTTTAGTTTACAAAAGCAGACTGCCTTAATTGTAAGTTCAGAGTACAGCACATCTTAATGAACGTCTCTAAATAATAATAATAATAATAATAATAATGAGGACTTTGTTTAGCGCCGAATCTTTAGAAGCTCTAAGCGCTTTACAACATCTATAATGATAAGAATACAAAAAACAAAAAACAAAAACAAACCCCATGAAATTGGAAAACAAAACATGCTGAGAATTTTTAAGGTAGGAAACATTTTTAGGTCTTGAAGTTTGTTCTTGCAGTTCAAAAAGGTACTTTATAACAGTGTTGGGACACCAAAAATGACCTAAATTTTTAGGTCTTTAAGTTTGTTCTTGCAGTTCAAAAAGGTGAGTTTTAAGAGCACTCTTGAAAGGGATCACTGTGTCTTTGTGTCTGATTTCAATCGGCAATTCATTCCACGTTGCTGGGCCCTGCTATGCAGAAGAATGTTGTCCATATGACTTCGTTTTCATAGTGGGAATAATGAATATACGATTGTCAGAAGAGGATTGTAAGTATCTTGTTGGTGTGTACACATGGGTGAGGCCAGACAAGTATGCTTGGCTGAAGTTTGTCAGTGAAATGTAGCACAGAGAACAAATTTTGTGTTTGATTCTGGATAAAATGGATATCCATTGTAGGGTACAGAGCAGTGGGGTGGTGTGCTCAGATCGTGGTACTCTAAGGATGATCAGAGCAGCTGTGTTTTGAACTTTTTAAAGTTTCTGGAGTAGATATAGAGATTAACAAGACAGAATAGAGTTACAATAGTCCAGTTTTTAAGGGTATTGTTAGTATTTATATTGACTTTATGATGCCAAAGAAATTGGAACTATTTGCTTTTCCTATGGGTATAATTTGGGCTGGCTTGGGCTGGTATTGAACTTGCAAACCTTTGAGTCTGGCACTCTGCCAGTATAGCTACAGTGGGGGAATGAGTGTAGCTCTGTGGGGTTGGATAATAGTGGTGTTGGGGGAAATAGTGTGGTACAGTAAGAGGGGATAGGGGATGATGTCAGAGAATAGGTGCTTACTGTAGGGGTGAATAGTGAGGTGTGTTGGGATGGGGAGTGACTGGTAGGTCTGGCAATAATACATGGATACATATCTAAATATGTTTTATTACCCTATTAAAATTATTGTACTTAATATTCTTGTAATAATTTTATGTTATGTAAGTTAAAAGTGGTAAAAATTAAGTGTTGTAAATTTTATAAAAGTTGATTGTATGTTGGTTTTAGCAATTCTTTTAACACAATATTGGCTGCATCATGAAGATAGGAACTAAGTGCCTTTCTGACAGACACAGAGAGGTAAGCAACATGGGCTAGCCTGAGGGGAGGGAATATTGAACCTGCAATCCTTGGATTACAAATCTGACACTCGACCAACCAAGAGTAGAAACTTTCTGTATAGTTAAGGCATATTCCCTAATTAACACTCCTGGGGTTGGGGGTGGGAGGCGTTTGAGTTATATTTTCCAAATAGTTGTGTTTATTAGAGCACAATAATGAAAGTTTACCTTGTCATTCTTTAGATGTACTACTTATAACTACTACACGTACATCTGGGGGTCTGTCTGCCTCTGAATTCAGTCACTGTAAATATCGGCACATTTTTTCACTCAATAACAGGGTAGAAGTAGGAATTGTAAGTCTTTGAATTTGCCACCCAGCTATTGCATCATATAACACTACATGTATACCTGTGACATTAGTAATTTATATATAGACATATATTGTATATTGTAACACTGTGATCAAATAAGACTGCTGTAGTATTTTGTTGTAATCATGGAACTGAAAGAGGCAGGTATTGACAAGCACAGGACTTTGCACTACATCTTTTAAATGTTCTGTTCTTAAAAAAGGAGGGGGCATTAATTTGAGAGAGGTGCCTAGATGAGGAAATATACAGTATCAAATATTTCCCATGGATCTGATTATATATGGATTAGTGCACACATAAATTGTTGGGATTAGATAGTCCTTAGGTCTTAGTTCAATTTAGATACTAACATAGACAAAATAATAAACACATGTATATTAAAAATGGGAATAAGTAATTAAAACACTTTCTCAATAAAACAAAAAACACTGCAAGAAAATAAACATGGACACACTGTATCAGTCAGAAGGATTTCCTAGCCAAGCTAGCCAGGACAGGAAATCATTTTCTTTACACTAATCCTTGTGGGCTAGGTCAGAATCTGAATAGTCAGATCCTGAGTGATTATTGTTGATTTAGGATTTATTTAACTCCTTTTTTTAGTGGGGCCCCAAGTGGATGAGTGGTCTAAAGCGATCTCCATTATGGATAACTGCCATCTCACCTCTGTCTGCGTGTGTTTGAGTCTCTTATTTGGCTAATGTGAGTACATGTATGTAAGAAAGTTTGCCAGTAGCTTCTCATGGTCGGTGGTTCTTTCCGGGGGTTTTCCCGGGTTCTTCCTCCACCATTATATACTGGCCGCCGTGTATAGCCTATAGTGTGCTGGAAAATAGTGTTAAACCCTGCAACAACAACAACAACAACAACAACAACAACAACAACAACCATTTCTCAGCCCAAGATGGGCAATATTTAACAGCCAGAATAATGGAGGAGAAAGAACACCATCTGGAAAACCTAGTAAGAACTACTGACCCATGGGAAGCTACTGGCAAGCTTTCTCACTTTGCATGAGACTGAGACTCTAACCCACATGGATCCTGAGGGTGATATAATGGATATATAATCTACCACACTACATTTGATTGCCTTGAGAAAGGTAGATTGATGCAAATTTGTCACATTAAAGTTACACAAAAAATACAATAGCTCAGCTGGAAAACTTTTTTCTTGCATTAGTTGAACAGTTGCTGGATATTCTTGGATATAAATCAAATCCACCTGCAAACTGCATAGAACCAAATCTGCTATTGCATAATGTGCTGGCAAATCTGGATCTATGGAGTTTGTTAGGGATTAATCAGAACAAAAATAGAACCTGATCAGCAATATGCAACAGCAAGCAGATCAGGGTCTCTGTTTTTTTGCAGTTGGACCCAAGTTATAAATGAATATATATGGTGTACCTACACCATGTGTAACAGTTTCAAGTCTGCTCCTCGATCTACTGACAAAATTGACCTCCATACGATACCAAAACAAATCGCGTCACATTTAAATGAACTAGGCCAAATGGGTGTTTGTTTCCGAGAAATAATGGGTATCAGTATGCATGCTGCACCAGATACATGCCATAACATGAACGCCATTTTAGTGCATACGTCGCATTATTGCATATCATAGCATCAGTCCCGAGGGCATGCATATAAGCGGAGCCGACTGTATAACACTTTTCTAATTGAGAATAATGACCTGTGACTCTGATGTTCCATCACATATTGTGATGGGTGATGTGGATATATTAATAATTTCTTGCAAGCCATGGACCCTGATCTGCCGATGTATTGTGTGCAGGCAAAACATGGTCTAAAGTTTTTTTTGCAAATGGGTACACATTTTTCCTGACTTAAGTATGGTTTGTGAATACAGAGTGCAAATATAAAAAGTGTCAATATCAGGTTGTACCACATTGAATTCATATGTACATAACTTGCAGTGCTAATGTAAATATTTTGTTAAATCATAAAACTCAAAGAATAAATAACCATAAATTAGTATATTATGTAAAATATGGAGAAGTTACTCTATGAATTGAATTTTTCAAGATCAAGTACATTGATTTATGCACCATAGATGCCAGTATCATTGCATTTAGTGATGCTTTTTAGTTTAAATTTGTGTTTTTAATGTCTGACATGTACTTTGACACCAAACCTGTGTTTGTTCTTAGCCAAGAAATGGCCAGTCGCCAATGTTTGAATAATTTCAGTCATTTATCTTGTGCTTACTGTAATTTTCCAGTCTGAGATTTTGCTTAAGAATACTCCTGTATATATGCATTATATTTTTATGCTTAGAAAGTCATGCAGGTATGCTCAGACGTAAACTTGTTGGTAGATGGCATGTTATTAGCCTGCTATTATTTACATACATGTACTTCTGAAATTACAAAATGCTTTTGTAGGTGGTCCACCTTTCAGTATGGGCCTTTCATTTTGGAAAAAAACAACCCAGGAAACATTTTAGTTATTTGTTTATTTATTTATTTTTTGTTTGTTTGTTTTGTTTTGTTGTTTTTGTTTTTTGTTAGACTCCATGTTTTCTCTCCCTGAAATTTGGAAACGGCCCAAGCTTTTTTTCTAACACAATACATGTACTTGTTCCAAGTTTATTGATGATGAATTAGAGTGGAAACAGACTGAGCAATTCCTCAGTTTACTGGCCAAAAGAATGACATTTTAATTCATAACAAAATACCAGTTGAATACACCTGCCGTATATACTTGCTTATAAGTCAAGTCAGAGTGCAAACAGACCCATATGTGGTTGCTTATGTATGGCAGATCTGGGACTGTGCACTTTGTTGTTAGGATAAATCAGTAAACAAACAACATACAACCAGGTCTGCAGGCATGTTATGTTACGGCAGATCAGGATCTTTGTTATTTGCAGTTAGACTGGACGTATAAGCAAGTATATATGATATGTATTTGTCAAGCCACTAAAATATTGCTAACATAGACCTAGATTTGCTGTTAAATAATCACTGGAGTAGAACAAACAGCACATACCCTGGATCTACATAGACCCAAAGAATGCCATCACATACATAATGCACCAGGAAATCCGGGTCTGTGCGGTTTGTGAGGGTTAATCAGTAGAACATTGAACATAGATGCTGGTCTGCAAGTACGTGATGATAGATCAGGATCTATGTTGTTTACACTGGGAGCCTACTTGTAAATGAGTAAATATGGTAATTCTAAACTTTATTGAATTTATTACTGTGCCCAGTATATTTGCCACAATTTATTTGGATATTAAAATAACTTTTACCTCTGTTAAAATAACCCATGTTAGGATATTATTTTAATATATGGGCATTAAAGATGGAATAAATAATGGACAATACCTGCTAGATGGCGATTTTTAAAAATATTTAATGTTCTCATTACACTAAATAATTTCTTTGTGTTTTTATCTGTAATGTGTGATCATACCCTTACTATTTCTATTTTTAGAAGGGAGAATCCCAAAAGGTGCAATATACCTGGGGAAATCCACGATGGTTGAGGGAGATGTTAAACACACAGATACTTACTATGCTGTACCCACAGAAGAGAAAACCACAACAACAAAAGTCATTGAACAGGGGCAGAAAAAATATGATGGAATAGGTCCAGTTGATGATGACTCTGGAATGCCACTTTCATTTAGAAAGGTACATTTGATTACTGTATGTATTTGCGTATAAGTGAACTCAAACTGCAGAGATCCTGATCTGGCACAGCATTTCAATCTGCAGATGTTATTTGTTGTACTGATTACTAACTAGCAAACTGTACAGACCCAGATCTGCTGGCACATTATGTGATGGCAGATCTGGATCTATGCAGTTTACAGCTGGACTCTTCTTATAAGCAAGTATATATGGTAGCAGTAATTAAAATATTTAAGCCAAATTAAATTGTATGACATTCATTAGATCACACTTTTAACATCACAAATTTTCATGAGGTAAGGAAAATATATTTTCTGTGAAATGATTTGAAAAACATAAAAACATCGGTAACTAAGAATAATTTCTTGCACCTGTATGCTCTGTCGACTGGATCGGCAAAACTATAATGTTGACTATAATGATTTGTGCAGTAAATTTTAACAATGCAGATCAATCTTTCGAAACATTATTCAACTTATTGCTTTTATTCTTCTTTGCTTTCACCTGAAAGTCACAGATCATTTTTCTTTTATAGCTCTAACAGGGTCATCTGGTTTTTTCACTGAAAGACTTGTGATGTCTGTAAATGAAAATGGTGCAGTTCCATCTTCTAATATGACGGCAATCTTTACTTCCCTTGATGACTGGTTATATCAGCTTCTTACAGTTAGTACTAAATTGAAATGGTGCCAGTCTGATATTGAATGTGAACACAATAGCAACCATAATGAAAATCTTGTTAATTTTTTAATCACAAAAATGGAAAGATAAATCAACATTGGGTTTCCACCATTACAGGAGATAATTTGATAATCTTGTTGCAAATCAAGGAAGAAATAGTCTTGTATTCAATTCCTGGCAATGTTTTTCAGCCTTGCAAGTGTTAGTCGATTCACAGGACTCTTGTATGTAGATACGTGGACTCTTATTTGTAAATACTATAGAGCGTGATCAGTCCTTATTTTAAAAAAGCAAAACATGCCAATATGCTGCCCATTTATTTTACTTCAAGTTTTGACAGCACAATTACTGTATATGTATGTATATATATATATATATATATATATATATATATATATATATATATATATATATATATATATATATATTGTAAAGGTTTCCCTGGCTTGTTTTGGTCAGAAATTGAAATAGTGATGGAGAAATGCAAAGCTCTGAGTTTCCTGTCAGCGGTGCCGACAGTTAAATTAATGAATACACAAAATGTAAAATTCAAATAACAATTTAATATAATTCAATAACAGTCATCTCTCAAATAAAATTCAACTAAAACCATATCACTTGACCAACATATTTTATTCTTTGAATTAGTGTGTGAAATTTTTCCTCTGTCCTAAGTTCCTGCTCATCTGTATGCTTCTTCCTTCTCTTTTCCTTTGTCTTCCTCCATTCTTCCTTTGAACTTCTCCCTCCCTTCTTCCTTCTCTTTTCCTTTGTCTTCCTCCATTCTTCCTTTGAACTTCTCCCTCCCTTCTTCCTTCTCTTTTCCTTTGTCTTCCTCCATTCTTCCTTTGAACTTCTCCCTCCCTTCTTCCTCCATTCTTCCTTTGAACTTCTCCCTCCCTTCTTCCTTCTCTTTTGTCTCCCAGAGACTTGGACCACTGCACTGGGTAATTCCCTCTTGTCCCTAAAAGCTTCTGTACTGAAGCTCCTTGTTATTCCCAGAATCAATTTTACCGCCAATATCAAATGGCGTCGGAGTAGCTTTCCTTACTTTCTGCACGATGATTCCAGCATACTGGCTTTTGGTATGTTGGTATGTTTTACCTTAGCCTTTAGTGGCATGATGTACCCAGTCCAATATTGATATGATTGACCTTAGCCTATAGTGTAATGATAGAGCTTAGCCTATAGTGTTATGATGGACCTTAGCCTATACTGTTATGATTGACCTTAGCCTATAGTGTTATGATTGACCTTAGTCTATAGTGTTATGATGGACCTTAGTCTATAGTGTTATGATAGACCTTAGCCTATACTGTTATGATTGACCTTAGCCTATACTGTTATGATTGACCTTAGCCTATAGTGTTATGATGGACCTTAGCCTATAGTGTTATGATGGACCTTAGTCTATAGTGTTATGATAGACCTTAGCCTATACTGTTATGATTGACCTTAGCCTATAGTGTTATGATTGACCTTAGCCTATAGTGTTATGATGGACCTTAGTCTATAGTGTTATGATAGACCTTAGCCTATAGTGTTATGATTGACCTTAGCCTATAGTGTTATGATGGACCTTAGCCTATAGTGTTATGATTGACCTTAGCCTGTAGTGTTATGATGGACCTTAGCCTATAGTGTTATGATTGACCTTAGCCTATAGTGTTATGATGGACCTTAGCCTGTAGTGTTATGATTGACCTTAGCCTGTAGTGTTATGATGGACCTTAGCCTATAGTGTTATGATTGACCTTAGCCTATAGTGTTATGATGGACCTTAGCCTGTAGTGTTATGATGAACCTTAGCCTGTAGTGTTATGATTGACCTTAGCCTATAGTGTTATGATTGACCTTAGCCTATAGTGTTATGATGGACCTTAGCCTATAGTGTTATGATTGACCTTAGTCTATAGTGTTATGATTGACCTGGTTCAATACAAAAATAAATAATATGCATTCATATTTATTTCATTTTAAATGTATAGATAGCATCATCATTTCCATCCATTCATCACACATTGTTTCTGTTCCATAACTTTAATGCCATTTGAGATTAAAGGATGATTCTTGACATGCTCCTACATTATCATTAAACGGTGTCTCATACCTCATTGAGGTTCTGTCTTCAAGGTCATGGCTCATTATTTTATGCTTTTCCTTTCTGCTCTGCAATTTTTGTAACTTTCAAGCCATTTAAGATCAAGGAATAAGTTTCTTTTAGTGTATCTTACATGACCTTGAAGCTACAGAGCTTGGCACTAGGCTACTACCTCCTGCTGCTTAAATGCAGTGACAGGGGTTAATATGTTAAGAGGTTAGTGTTACAACTGGTCAGCCCAGTGTCAGGATAATGTGACTTGTTGGTACATGTTGCTACATGTCTGAGGCATGATGACCCAGTGCAAGACATCACCATAAACTGTCACACTGCAGACATAGTAATATAACTAAAATTGTTGTAAGTGACATTGAAAATAATGCCACCCACCCCCACACTCTATATTTAATGGTACATCATTCATCACATCACAATAATGCCACCCACCTCCACACTCTATATTTAATGGTACATCATTCATCACATCACAATAATGCCACCCACCTCCACACTCTATATTTAATGGTACATCATTCATCACATCACAATAATGCCACCCACCTCCACACTCTATATTTAATGGTACATCATTCATCACATCACAATAATGCCACCCACCTCCACACTCTATATTTAATGGTACATCATTCATCACATCACAATAATGCCACCCACCTCCACACTCTATATTTAATGGTACATCATTCATCACATCACAATAATGCCACCCACCTCCACACTCTATATTTAATGGTACATCATTCATCACATCACAATAATGCCACCCACCTCCACACTCTATATTTAATGGTACATCATTCATCACATCACAATAATGCCACCCACCTCCACACTCTATATTTAATGGTACATCATTCATCACATCACAATAATGCCACCCACCTCCACACTCTATATTTAATGATACATCATTCATCACATCACAATAATGCCACCCACCTCCACACTCTATATTTAATGGTACATCATTCATCACATCACAATAATGCCACCCACCTCCACACTCTATATTTAATGGTACATCATTCATCACATCACAATAATGCCACCCACCTCCACACTCTATATTTAATGGTACATCATTCATCACATCACAATAATGCCACCCACCTCCACACTCTATATTTAATGGTACATCATTCATCACATCACAATAATGCCACCCACCTCCACACTCTATATTTAATGGTACATCATTCATCACATCACAATAATGCCACCCACCTCCACACTCTATATTTAATGGTACATCATTCATCACATCACAATAATGCCACCCACCTCCACACTCTATATTTAATGGTACATCATTCATCACATCACAATAATGCCACCCACCTCCACACTCTATATTTAATGGTACATCATTCATCACATCACAATAATGCCACCCACCTCCACACTCTATATTTAATGGTACATCATTCATCACATCACAATAATGCCACCCACCTCCACACTCTATATTTAATGGTACATCATTCATCACATCACAATAATGCCACCCACCTCCACACTCTATATTTAATGGTACATCATTCATCACAATCAAGGTTTTGTCTTTAGGACAGGATAACTGGTCAGTTCCTTCCCCATTTCTGCATTTGTTATACTCTAATGCTCTTGCATGAAATGCAGGTAGGAAACACATTTTGGGGACTATGTCTGAATACATCCTAATACATTGATTTCCAAGCAATATTCCATTAGACAAATGGCTAGTCGTGCTAAAGAAAATGTTTTTCATTGGTTAGTTTGCTGGCACATGAGCAGAGGGGCAAAAATTGGACTTGTTTTTTTCTTTTGTTTTTTTTGCTTAACGGACCCATCATTTTCGTATGGAGAAGACTCTTTATTAAAAATGTCCACCTTATCCTACTTTTTGCACAGGTTCATCTGTCTGTGCGTTTCAGACCGGTCTGCCGTAGATCTGAGGTCATAAAGTCTAAAATCTGGACACAAATTCAGAATCCGACCATGGGCGATTTTTGGGTTAACAAAAAAAAAAAACGGGTCAGAAAACTTCGTTTTTTTTCCTCTGTATTTTGTAATGCAACTAAGATGTCCAGATTATTTGGTATCATTGTAGAGCTACATCAGTCTACCTTTCAATGATACCACCCACTTTAGTGTATCATGTATGACCTTGATGCTACATACCTTGGAAGTAGGCTACTACCTCATGCCCCATAAAGTCGTCGCTAGGGGTTAATGTGTTATCAAGAATTTTTAAAAAAAAAATAGAAAATTGTCTTGGAATGGCAAATGTGTAATTCATGTGCTGTGTTGATGCACAAGTGATTAAATATGTGAGGAATATTCAAATTTTGTGGTATCATGAAAAGTGACTGTTTAAGATGGAGACCTGGAACTTGGTTTCTTTCTGTGTCTGCCTTGTCGTACTGCAGCTCTGTAACAAGGGTTAGAGCCAGTGTTTATGTATTAGATTTTAGTGATACATCAACTCTGTCAATAGGGTTGCAGCCAGTATTTATGTATTAGAGTTCATTGGCACATCAGCATGGTCATGGCTATTAGATGCAAATTAAAGTAAAAATGACACAAATATAAAGATAACCCAGTGTCATTACTGTTTACTTTTGATGAACTTTTTGTTTTGTTTAACTTGCATCCTTTCAACTGTCAAAACAATTTTCCATGTTTACAAAGATTTTCCTTTTAAGAAGAAAACTGCCAACCTTGACAACATTATTTCTTCACGGACCTTGTTTCAAAAGAATACGTAAACCTAAGGGCTCAGTTTTTTAAAAATGTCTTCCTTTTTTGTCAACGAGATAGATCCATAAGGTTTTGTTAATTGTTTAGCATGTACTATATTCTCCTTTTGTGCTGGTTAAGACTATTTTCTTGTTAAGACTGTTTTCTGGTTAAGACTATTTTCTTGTTAAGACTATTTTCTTGTTAAGACTATTTTCTGGTTAAGACTTTTTTTCTGGTTAAGATTATTTTCTGGGTACTTGGACTCTCTTGCACCACAGGTTCTTTAACACATCTATCTTTCACCATCAGTACCAGTGAATAAATGGTTTACATTTTTCTATTTCAGAATGTTGATGAGCAGAATCAACGGGAATGGTATAAACAAATGTACAAAAGTTTACATAAAACCAAGAAGAAAGAGGGTGAGTTTATTCAGCTGTCATGGAAAATGAGCCTTTTTATTGATTGGCTTTAATTTGTAGAGGTGTCATGTGATGTAAGAAAGAAAATCTTTCTTCAGATTCGAAGGTCCTACATAGAAAATAAATTGACTTAAAGTTTGCTTGCATACAGTGTGAAACATCATTATATTTTGAAAATCTTACCCCCTACCATCACAATACACATTGTAAGCAGAACTGCAAGAAAAACATTTCATATTATCATATTATGAAAACATTAGCATAAATGTCATTGAATCAAAAATAAGAGGGAAGCAGGCCTAATTTGACTACCTGGTAACTAATACAAAAGAAATTTGATGCTTTTGCATTTTTCAATGTTTTGAGACAGTAATAAGCACCCTGAATCAATCCATTCACAATGCTATGTCGGCATGTTTAACCATTTTTAATTTGTTTTGATAGTTCTCTAATTTCATAAGATCATAACATGAGAAGGTTACGAATAATGGTCATGTCTATTTAAAGCATTTCTTACAGGTGTCATGTCATACAGTGTATCAGTGTAATGTATCACTGCCAAATCTGTATAGTGGTAATAACTTGATTTGGCTTGAATTTGCTTTACCTTTAATTGAGACATCAAAAAGAGACATGGATTCTTATCAGTCAAGTTACAGGTATTATCTTGGATTGAATTCATTGTTATCAATGTACCATATATACTTGCTTATAAGTCAATTCAGATTGCAAACAACAAAGATCCTGACCTGCAGTATCATATAGATGCCTGAAGGTAAAGGTCAGTTTTGCTTGTTCTACTGATTACTCCAAGCAAACTACACACAAGCAGATCAGCACGCACATTAAATGACAGCAGATCTTGGTCTGTGTAGTTGCACTTATCTTATAAGCAAGTATATATGGTATACATATTTTTGTTGATTTTGTTATAGGCTAAGGGTGTACAGCACTAATGAATAGACTTAGAATATGAGTACAACAAAAGGTTAACAGGGCATATATTTACAGTATGAATGATACAGGTAGAATTTGAGTTTAGAAAGACCTATAGATGGACATAGAATTGATTGGAACCATTAACACATTAACCCCTGGAGGTTTTTGCTGTTTTCGCATGAAATGCGAGTAGGAAACACATTTTGGGGACTATTTCGGAATACATCGTAATACATCGATTTTCAATCAATAATCCGTTAGACAAATGGTTGCTAATGATACAGGAAATGTTTTTCATTGGTTAGTTTGCTAGCGCATGAGCAGAAGGGCAAAAATCGGACTCTTTTTTTTTTTTTGTTTTTTTTTGCTTAACTGACCCATAATTTTCGTATGTGGAAGACTCTTTATTCAAAATGTCCACCTTATTCTACATTTTGCAAAGGTTCACCTGTCTGTGTGCATCTCAGACCGGTCTTCCGTAGATCTGAGGTCATAAAGTCTAAAATCTGGACACAAATTCGGAATCCGACCATGGGCGATTTTTGGATGAAAAAAAACCGGGTCCAAAAACTTCAGTTTTTCCCTCTGTATTTTGTAATGCAATTAAAATGTCCAGATTACTTGCTATCATTGTAAAGCTACATCTGTCTACTTTTCAATGATACCACCCACTTTAGTGTATCATGTATGACCTTGACGCTACAGACCATGGAAGTAGGCTACTACCTCATACCCCGTAAAGTCGTCGCTAGGGGTTAATGTGTTAAGCATTTCATGTTAACACTTCAACCTGCCATTAAGAGACCCCTTGTCTGTGTGTGTGATACTCTTAGTGATGTAGAACATCATGTTTTCTACAGTGATTATGAAATTGAAAGGCATATACCATATCTGAAATTAGATCAATAGATTGTTTTGATATTTTGTTAGTAAGGCCCTTTTTTATTACCAGCTGTATTATAGTTTACTTTGATTCAAATATAATCAAGTCTTCTAATGTTGGGACTGGCTTTTTCAGAATATAGCAGTAGTCTCTTTGTAGTCTCTTTGTGGTTATCTAATTTATACCATTGTTACTCACTTATAAGTCAAGTCCATATACATATTGCGAAGACCCAGATATGCTGTCGCATAATGTGCTAGCAGATCTGGGTCTTAGCAGATTGATAGGAGTTATCACTAGGACAAACAACATAGACAATAATCTGCTTGCTCATTATGCTATGGCTCATTATGCTATGGCTCATTATGCTATGGCAAATTAGAATCTTTGTTGTTTGTAGTTGGCATGACTTATGAGCAAGTATGTACTGTATATTATGAGAAGCTAGATTATTGTCAGGTACATCAGGTAGTTAATATCCATGTAAGCTTAGAAGAGGCCTTAATCCCAACTAATTGATTGGCAGTTTGTCTCCCCTTATCTTTATGGTACATTATGATGGAGTATTTTTCAGATAAGAATAAGTATTTTTGTCCCAGTCTTATTACTTAAAGATGACAGATTTCATAATATGAATGCTTACAGCATATATATAAATAAAGTGGTCATTTCATTATGATGACATTGATATACATCATCTGTGTTGTTTTATAGTGCTTAGAATTCAGATAGGTATTGGATGTAAAATGGCATGGTTATTAAATAATAAACATGGAATAATTGCAGTAAACATTTATGGTTCTGCAAAGCATTTGGAAAGTTTGAATCAGAAAATCCTTCTTCTAAAAGATGGAGTCCCAGCCCAAAAAATAAAAGTACAAACGAGACCTGATTTCCTGTGCAATGTACTGGTGTGTTACCAATATAATTGTCATTATATTGTTAATACTCATTGTGTAATATTTAGTATTATTAAAAGAGAATACAAATATTAGGCATTTGAGAAGGTGTTGATTGAGATCATAATGTTACAGCCATAGCAATTTTCATTGGCTTAACCTTGCCATTCTTTTATTTTGTTTGCAGCTAGAAGGAATTTCTTGTCTGTATTAATTTATTTAATTAGCATAATTCCATTTTAGATCTATAATCTTCCAATACAAATGAGAAAGAAACAATGACCATATACCATTCACTTATTTTCATTTCATCTTTTAGCAACACAGCTTTAAAGACATTTTATTTCATCAACAAACTTAAACTTCTCCACATAGGTTCATTGTCTTCCTGCACCCTCCCATCGATTGATATAGTACAGTATATACTTGCTTATAAGCCAGGTACACTGAAATGAACATTAGCCCAGATCTACCATTCCATAATGTACTTGTAAATCAGAGTCTGTGTAGTTTGCTCTGTTGATAAGTCCAAGAAAATTGCATAGACACAGATTGGCCAGTGCATACTGTGCCAGCAGATCTGTGACTTTGCAGCTTGCAGATTTACTGAATTTATAAGCAAGTATAGATGGTAGTAAGTAGTTCACTTGCACTTGGGCAAATTTATTTGAATGGCAAAATAAATGATTCTTTGAGCTCTTTCTGACATATTGTGCTTCTAAATACAGAGTTCCGTGGGCTGCAATTATTTCCTTCCCCATTCACAACACTAATTGCAGACAGCTAATAATCCCATTGTTTACATATTTTGCTGCCCTTGGAAATTTCAAGTTCTATGGTTAATTTCATGCATGTCTCAGTCTTGTAGACCTTGTTATCTTTAACAACTCTTCAATCATTATCCATTTGCTATTGGCCAGCTTTGCCAGAAGTCAAACATTCTTTACATGCCAGTATATGTATTCATTAATAGTAACAAAAAAAGGAATAAGAGCTTTCAAGGAGTAATATGTGGTAATTGTCACTTTTACTGAACTGTGGTGGTTGGGGTGAGGTGCAAGTTAGCAGTACCATATCTTTGCCTATGTAAGTCTCACCCACAAGCACAGTAGATCCAGCAGTACTGATGGCTCATATTCTGTTTGGTCACTTGAAATCAGAGATAAAACATTTAAAAAACAGTATATCTTGGTTTGTACAACATGAAAAAATTATTTGAATTGAGGGGTTGACATGAAATTTCTTTGAATTTGAAAAACGTTGGTTTTTAAACCTTGTTAACAAACTTGAGTTCTTCTAAAACATTTTGAATGTATCACAGGGAATGTAGAAATTTTAAACTAAATACAATATAGAACTTATTTAATTCAGAAATTTGTAAATTTACATGCCATCAGTAGCATAGACTTCTCATGTCAGCATAGAATGAATGAGTGGAAGAAACCAAACTGGCTTTTGTACACATTTGATAATCAGATAACAGGTTTCACCTATCAGACATGGTTACCTAACAGATACCTTGCATTGAATACCAATATTATTATTATTATTATTATTATTATTATTATTATTATTATTATTATTATTATTATTATTAACAGATTTAGTTTAATATACTATTCAACAAAAATGTAAAATATATAAATATGTTGTTCCCTCATATATTTATCTAAAATCACTGTATCCTGCTTACTTTAACCAATCTGAATTAAATCATTACTGATTCTTTAGAAAACAATCACTGTTAAAAATCATTTGTGCACCATAACACAGAAAACCCCAACACAAAGTTTGACTACTAACATACAGCTTTATGTGTAGCTGTGTAAATAATTTCCAAATCTAAATAAATGAAATGGGATACAACTTTTTGCATCAGATAACACACAACTTATTTCAAGATAGATTATCATCCCTTTGTTTCAATCGCGTGTTAAACTTTCAATGAGGTCTACTATTGTACCTTTTTATGCAGTGATAAGCAAAGCAACATGCAGGAAATGTTTTATTTATTAAGAAAATTGCTCCTTCAACAATTTGAATGTTATTGAAAAAACAAATTTCTGAGACTTTACAAGCCATTTAGACTGTTTGGCTGGTGTGTTATGCAGTGCAGATCAGAAAGTATTTGTTTGTTGTTAGGTTTGTGCTGTGTATTAATACATATATTGATGGACTTACAATGCTTCTTATAAAGGTTTTGTTGGCTAGTTGGTTGGTTCTTAATGGCAATTTCAGTATTTTTATTGGCTATATCATGCAGTGAAAATTGGAGCCAATTGATTTCCCAAGGGCAAATCATGGCAACTGATCATGGCTGGTCTGGATGGATACCAAACTGCCAACCTTTCAACTTGATGTCCAGTGATCTACCTACTGATTTACCATGGATCACTACTGTAAACTGAAATCAGAATAAAATTTAGTACCTTTATTGAAAGATTGAAATTAAAGTTTAAAGGCTTGATCCCTTAGCTGCTGTTCGTTAAAACAAATAAAATATTTTCTCATAATGTGCTTGAAAGTTTGGGAGGTTTAATTAAGTACTAATTAGGGCTTTAAAAATAATATAATTTTTATTTTCTAAACCCCATTATATAAAGTTTGAAATTAAATTACAGTTGGTAAAAATAAACTTAAAAGATGCATTACTATATATAAACCCAACTTTCATTATGACACAATTTACTGGTATGCATGTTATGCTTTTCCTTGTACATTATTTATCCTCACTTTTATAGCAGAGAAATCTCATAGATTTATGTAATCTCCATATTTAAAAAAAAAAGGCATTGGGATTAAAAAAAAAAAGTCCTTTAGATGAAGATAGTTAACTGGCAGTCCATTACTAACCTTACCGTGTTCAAGCAAATGATCTGACCATAACTGTGTGTTTGCTGTCAGATGATTGACCTGATTATAGGGTGAAATAGACATACTCATAGTTTAACTACTGCTGTCCCAATAGGGTAAAATAGACATACTCATAGAGTTTAACTACTGCTGTCCCAATAGGGTGAAATAGACATACTCATAGAGTTTAACCACTGTTGTCCCAATCGAGTGAAATGTCTGTCCAAATTGGGTGCAGTAGAATTATAGTAACTTCTGCTTATCCTATGGAGAGTGATATGATTATAGAACTTAACCACTGCTGTCCGTCTTGGATACAATACATATGACTATTGAGTTGAACCATTATTGTCCTTTAAAGGAATATAATAGACATGATCCAATATGAAATTAACATATAAAGTCATCGATACTGAATTTTTATGAGAGACATTATACAATTTGCTCAATGGGCAGAAGGAAGACTTGTGATTATCATGACATTTTTTGCGACAAAATGTAATTTCCGTTTTTGTTAAAATTTTTGGGTGGTTTCCAATAAATTTGGGAACATCCCTTCCGCTTTTGCTTTGTTTTTTATTTTTAGAAATAGTGTGGATGGTCTATATCTCTTCTACAGGGATACTAGAGATTAAAATTTCAACTAGATTTTTCTTTAGCTTCATTTCATGTTGTAATAAATTATGTATACTCTTGTCTGTCCTTGTGTTTGTGTGAATATTTTTGTTGTGATTACTTTTCCTGTTGCAGATATACTTGGCATAACACAGCTTATGGATAAGATTTACAGAGAAGCAGGTGGTTATTTCTGCATCGTGTTGCATGTTTTAGATACAGTTAAATTCTCAATGCCTTTCCCATAAAATATTTTGTGTTATGTAGCTTGACCAAAATGACCTGTTACACCATGTACCATCAGTAACAAAAATATGAATGCTGTCCCGAATACTTTTGTTTCAATGTACAATTGTCTTAGTATAAACTAAACTCCTATCCATTTAGGTTCATTGATTGATCTCTTTACTGATTACCAATTTATTGATTTGATCTATCTCCACTGCCACTAATTGGTACAATGTATAATCTATCCCCCACTGCCACTAATTGGTACAGTGTATATTCTATCCCCCACTGCCACTAATTGGTACAGTGTATAATCTATCCCCCACTGCTATTAATTGGTACAGTGTATAATCTATCCCCCACTGCCACTAATTGGTACAGTGTATAATCTATCCCCCACTGCCACTAATTGGTACAGTGTATAATCTGTCCCCCCACTGCCACTAATTGGTACAGTGTATAATCTTTCCCTCACTGCTACTAATCAGTACATTGTGTAATCTGTCCCCCACTGCCACTAATTGGTACAGTGAATAATCTGTCCCCCACTGCTACTAATCAGTACAGTGTATAATCTGTCCTCCACTGCCACTGTGATTGGTACAATGTATAATCTGACCTGCCCACTGCTGCTAATAAGTACAGTGCATGATTTGAAACAAAGAAAAAAGAATTATAATATTGTTACATATGTTGCAACAACATCACCCAACAACAGTATTGTAATTCATGAATTTTATACAGATATATAAAATATTACTGATATTTATTGTTTATTATCCATCTTGACTATATGAATTGGATTTGACAGTGTTGGACAATATAAAATTAGTGTTTTTGGAGAAGTGATGTGTTATGCATGCTGTGTATGAAATGCCAGGTTTAAAGATAGGGATAATTGTATACAAGAATCCTATAATGGTCATTATTGTATTTGAAAAAATATGTTTTTATGATAGTGAATAATCCACAATGCATTCTTAATAGCAGAAAACATAATTTTGAGTCAAAACCATTTAAATAATTTTTCTCTCGTATTATTTCTGCTAGATTGTATCTCAAATTTTCATGGACTAGAAAAGTTTATGGGATGGTCTGTTGTCCATTGTCTGTGTCAATCCCTACACTAGCACAATTTTTCATTTAAAGACTTGATGTCTAGTTTGTTAGAAATGAAAATAGTTCCAATCTGATGTCCAATTTGGCCATGATGGCAGCCATCTTTAAAATATTTTTATTACTTCTACAGAAAGAAGTCATAAAATGGGATTTCACTAAAAGACTTCTTTTGATATTTAGTTGGTCCTAAAGGAAAATGATGCCAATCAACTTCAAATATGACCATCACAGCAGTCATCTTTATAATGTTGTCATTGCTGCTATGTCTACTCTCCAAATGGATGGCTGTACATGAAGTTTCCACCAATAAACTTCATGTGATACCGATTTGGTCCAATATGGCTGTCACAAAAACTATTTTTAAAATTATGTTATCAATACTCCCAATAAATGGATCTCAATATGATAAAATTTTCATGGAGTCCTAAATGAAAATGTTGCTAATGGTAGATCCAATATGACTGTCACAAAGAATATTGTATAACTCTTGTTGTCACTGCTCATCCTATATGAATGAATGATCATTATGACATGGGGTTTTCACCAGAAGTCTTTTACTGATGTCTACCTTGTCCAAAAATGAAAATGGTGCCAAACTGACAGCCTGTATATGTACCACAGTAAACGTATTTGAAAATCTTATTGTTGCTGAACAATATCAGGAATGGTTTCAACACTCAATAGAAAAGGAAGGAATTTTCTTGTCCTGAATTTCTATAAATTTCAATTAGTAGAGCACCACTCCCCTTGAGGTACTATTGTATTAAGTCAATATTTTACCACAAAATATGTTGCCAGACTTTAATAATGTTATCCCCCCTTTGTTCTTTGTGCATCATCTGTTTGTTTTGGCTGTGGTGTCATCCAACCATCGATAATTGCATGTTACCTCTCTGGAGCCCATGTTTCAGATCCAGTTTTCAGATCCAGATCCATATTTCAGATCCAGTTTTCAGATCCAGATCCATGTTTCAGATCCAGTTTCAGTCAAGCTTGCAATATTGGCTGTAGCATCAAAGTTTATAAAAGTTTGATGATAAGGTCTTGCTTCTGATCAGCTGATTTTGTTACCAATGTGGAGGCTATATTTCTGATATTATGATCAAACCTGAAATGTGAGCGAATATCATTAAGATTTGGATTAATTTAATAATGAGCAAGATTCATGCATATTAATGAGTGTCCTGCATCTGATTGGCTGATTAAGTTACTACCTTGGTGGCCATATTTCTGATATGAATTTGATGATACTTGTAGTAGTAATGAAGTGATCTTGCATCTGATTGGCTGAGCTTGGTACCACTCTGTAAATCATATTTCTGATCTGATTTTGATTACACTTGGAATATGGGCTTAGATCGTGAACATTTTGGATGAGTGTGATATTTTTCCTTGCACATTATTACTTTTTATCTAACCACAATTATTTGCTTTTATCATCAAGTTCTTGAAAGAATTTAATTTAGATTGATGGTGATCTGAAATGTAGAAGATATGAAAATGGCAGACAATATCGTAGATACTGGAAGCTGTGTTGCATCTTTTAGTTGTTGTATGAAATTGTTCACAAGGGAGAATACTCTTACTGTTGCTTTCTTAAGTCCTCTTTTGGTATCAATCATTATCTTTCCTTAAAGCTGTTAACTGTGCTGTTGGAATCCGTTCTAGGGAAGCAGCATGAATTGACAAATTTGAAGAATAATTAAACCACAATACAGGTTTACCTTTTTGTTATTAATGAAATACACAATATTTTTTTAAAATTCTGAATAATTTGAGTATCAATGTTGATATATTTTAGATCTAATTTTGTTTATAATGTACCATCTATACCACATAATTTGTGAACTCATTCTTATTTTGGTGCAGATATACATATGATTATAGGTAAATAATACAGTTTTGAAAATGTTCAATAGATTTGAAGTACAAATAGTTACAAATCAGTATGAACTAATTAGAGTATATTTGCTTGTATCGAGTGAATAAGGGATATATGTCATAGAGTAAGTGGTGAGTGAAAATACTTTATTTCACCCACAAGATGAAATATATCTACAGTTTACTAATAACAAGGAAGTTTCATTATATTTTATGCTCAAATATATCAGCAAGAAATAGGTTTAACAAATTGTAGTAGCAGATTTCGTACAGTATCCCATGGGATATTGTCAGCTGGTTATGTTCAGCTGTGTTTTGCGTATATATGTATACCTACCGTATTTTGTTGTGTATAACGCGCACTTTTTTTACCTAATTTTCTTATCCAAAGTTGGGGGTGCGCGTTGTATAGAAGAACTAAAAAAAAAGATTTTTTCCAGGTCGATCTGAAGAGGATGAAGGCACTCACTAATTGTGAAATATTAAATCCATTGTACATTGCATTGTAACTAAAATGTAAACCGGTACTAGCCGTATTAAAGAAATAAATAATGCTTACAAATAGTCTTGTTCTTTGATTGCTTATGTTAATAAACTGGTTTCATTTCACGTCACTGTCTGTCAAGTTTTGTTCTGTGCCACGGCCGGAAATACATGTACATAACGACTGGCAATTTGTTCAAAAGCTGTGCAAAGTGCCGCATTGGAGCGGAACAAATACCACTGTGTGGATTACCGTACTTGTTCCGTAAATGTTCAGTACCGTATTCCATAACTGTTGATCTAATCGAATTTTTCTTCATTTATTATTGGTCGAATTGAAATATAATATGTGTAGAATTCAACTAGTGTTAATGTTCTCATCAGAGCATCTGTGGGAACATATATATTTTTGCGACTACGGGTTCTTTCTTACGGGAACACTGA
Source organism: Unio pictorum (assembly GCA_030141615.1). Classification (NCBI taxonomy): domain Eukaryota; kingdom Metazoa; phylum Mollusca; class Bivalvia; order Unionida; family Unionidae; genus Unio; species Unio pictorum. The sequence goes on along the minus strand of JARLTB010000062.1, from coordinate 2,568,647 downwards.
TACGTTGTGGAACAAAATAATCAATGTATGAAGTCGGGAAACATTTTTTTCCTCTTTGGAAAATAAGCTTGTTACTTAGTTTTATTTCTCATCTTAAATCATAGTATTTGAGATATCTTTGCGATTATACAGTGATCAATGGCTTCAATGCTTCATCGACTCGGTGTGGTCTTTTCACGGTAATCGGCGCCAGGTAAGCTTTGATGCGCTCAACATAGTTACAATGCTTTGTCTCGGTGAGCAGTATTTAATTGATTCAGGACATACAGCGACTTTTCGAAAGTGATGAAGACAAAGTGGAATTTGAGGGATTTGATGCAATAGACTGCGTCAACTAGACGAACATTTAAAGGGCCCTTTTAAGGGCCAACAATAAAATCGGAAAGATACAATATCAATATTGCCACTTTTTCATTCACTATCTAAAATGACCAACTGTTGTTGCACTATGAAAACGGAGCGAAATAGCGGTAGTCAAAATTTTAAAATGCATTATATCACATGCGCGTTATATGGCAGAACTACGTTTTTTTCCACTTATTTTGGGTCGAAAATCGGGGTGCGCGTTATACATTGGTGCGCGTTATACACACCAAAATACGGGTATGTAAAATGACAGTAGTAACATAATTCTATTTCCTAATTGAAATAAATGAAACACATAAATAACAGAAAAAGAAACCCAAAAAAACAAGCATGGGATTTGAGTCTGTTACTGTTGTGTGACTGGTAGCTATACTTTTTTTTTAGTCACAATGTTTCTAATGCCTATTATAAATGACATTTTTCATAACTCTCTCCAGTAAATTATCAAATTAATTATTTTGAAAAAATACACTATTTCACAGCTAGCACAAAATAAAAGACAATATTCCCAGCATGGTAAAGTAAGGAATAAAATATTTACATTTTTACAATTTTGTGTGTGTGTACAGAATATTTAAAAGGTCTCTACAGTCAATAAGAAACACCTGTATAAAAAAGGTAAAAATAGTGACACATGTTTATTTTAATTTCTTTTTCAGAAGCAAACACCTATAAACCAACTTATGAATTCCCTGAAGATGATCAAACTGAAACAAAGTCCGTAGATGGTATGATCTCTCTCTCTCTCTCTCTCTCTCTCTCTCTCTCTCTCTCTCTCTCTCTCTCTCTCTCTCTCTCTCTCTCTCTCTCTCTCTCTCTCTCTATATATATATATAGGTGTGTGTGTGTGTGTGTGTCCTTCATAAAAGTAATATTATTAATGGAATGATTTTTTTGTTCAATGTATTTCTTCAAATGGTAAATAATACTTGCATGTAATAAACTTATGCTGTATATAATATGAATCAGTATTATATTTTTGTATTGTTTAATTTAACTACTAATTGCTTTATACAGTTGCAGTTGTTGTTGTTGCCATTTTTCAGCACACGATAGGCTATACATGGCGGCCAGTATTATTGGTGGAGGAAGAATCTGGGAAATCCCCCGGAAAGAACCACCAACCCACGAAAAGCTACTGGCAAGCTTTCTCACCTAACTGTATTAGCTGAATCTTAGACATGAATCCACGCAGACAGGTGAGATGGCAGTGATCTGTAATGGAGAGCGCTTTAGACCACTCGGGGCCCCTTTATACAATTGCTTATGTTACCTTGCGATCTTCTGAATTATAGATGTCTTGTTCACATCCAGTGTGTGATACACACATGCACTCACACACAGAGTGAAGATTGTTTATTATGTTATTTGATACAATGTTTCTTCTGTTTTAATATTTGAGCCAATATTGCCCCACCCAACCACACTATATGTATTCCAAAGAATGTTTTGTTATGTTTTTACAGTGTTTAATTGGTTATTGTGTTTGTTGTGTGGTTATTCCCCCCCCCCCCAGAAAATTAGGTCAATAACAATGTTTTTATCACATGATGCACAAAAGTCAGATAAACAATAAACAACGCTGGTCATTTAAACAACAAAGGCATCAGGTAACAATAGCACAGTAATAACATATCATACACTTTACAATAGCACAGTAATAACATATCATACACTTTACAATAGCACAGTAATAACATATCATACACTTTACAATAGCACAGTAATAACATATCATACACTTACAATAGCACAGTAATAACATATCATACACTTTACAATAGCACAGTAATAACATATCATACACTTTACAATAGCACAGTAATAACATATCATACACTTTACAATAGAGGCCTAGTAACAGTTTACAAAGGCAAGATAATCACCTCATTCATACATTCTTAGCATGTGTTACTAATTGAATGTAATTGAAGCATTAAAGCATGAAAAGAAATGATTTTTGTTTTGAAATATACTTTGACTAAATAATTTTAAATTATCCTTGAACTAATATTCGCTGCACATATGTTGACTATTCATGTACAGCATCAAATTAATCATTGTGAATTCTGAAAATGGCTAAAATATTGTTGGTCAGAAAAAGAAAATGTCTCCTTAGACACAGCGTTATATGAACATTTGTATGTCACTGAAAAAAGAGATCAATAAAGGCTCACAAAGTTATAGAAAACCGACGATTATTGATGGTATCATTCCATCCAAGAAACATAAAGGAATTGTTTACTAATCTTTGAGTTATTAAACAAACAAGATTCCACATATAATTTATTTTTATGATTCACTGGCAGATAGATGTACACGTATATTATAGCTTTCAACAGATGTACATATATGTTAACACTTTCAACAGATTTACATGTATGTTAACACTTTCAACAGTGTACATGTATGTTAATGCTTTCAACAGATAGATGTACATGTATGTTAACACTTTCAACAGATTGATGTACATACATGTTAACACTTTCAACAGATAGATGTACATGTATATTAACACTTTCAACAGATTGATGTACATACATGTTGACACTTGCAACAGATTGATGTACATGCATATTAACACTTTCAACAGATAGATGTACATGTATGTTAACACTTTCAACAGATTGATGTACATGCATGTTAACACTTTCAACAGATAGATGTACATGTATGTTAATGCTTTCAACAGATTGATGTACATGCATGTTAACACTTTCAATAGATAGATGTACATGTATGTTAATGCTTTCAACAGATTGATGTACATGCATGTTAACACTTTCAACAGATAGATGTACATGTATGTTAATGCTTTCAACAGATTGATGTACATGCATGTTAACACTTGCAACAGATTGATGTGCATGCATGTTAACACTTTCAACAGATTGATGTACATGCATGTTAACACTTTCAACAGATTGATGTACATGCATGTTAACACTTTCAACAGATGGTAAAACTTATTTCTCATTATATCTGTATGATACATGAGTATGGTTTCTTTAAAATTGTATTACTGTTACATACAAGTTCTGAGAGTAATTATTCCAATATAAATTGTTTACTGTATGTTTGTAAAATGTCATTAACATGGACATGTACAATTCTCTGGATAATTATGGAGCATTTTGAGTGAATTATTTCATGACAAAATATTTTGTCTGCTGCTGTTAATGATACAATACTGATACTTTTAATTGGAATTTTTTTCTTTAGAAAGCAAACTTTTATACAGATAATTGCAATCAGAATGCATGTAAATTATACTTGAAATTTTTTTTCCAATTTACCGTACATACCTGCACATAAGTCTGATCTAGCTGCAGTCTGCATAGTTCCATATCTACTATGACATAATGTGCCAACATATCAAGGTCTGTGCAGTTTGTTTGCAGTAATCAGTAGAGCAAATAACATAGACCCTGATAAGTATGTACATTATTCAGTGGCAGATCAGGATATGTGTTGATTGGAGTTTGACCCAACTTTTACATGAAGGTAGACACAGTAGATTGCGACTAAATTATAATGTAAAGATTTTTATGATGCTAATGGCTTTTTTTAAAAAGCATATTCATTTGGAGTTGGATTGTGGCACATAACTGCATGGTTGATTAAAGTAATTCACCATAGCAACAGACATATTTTGTGTCCAAAATATGAGTATTTCATTGATAATATACTTATAAATTTGTTCATTTTTTCAATGAATCTGTTTTGGCAAAAAAAGACCAGTTATTTATTGTCAGCCAACCATCAAGTTTTCACAACTGTCCCCTAGGGTAAATTTTTTTCCTGAAATTGATTTGTGCATCTAATTAACTGCTTTAGCAAAGTACACAAAGTGATTTGTACTTTATATAATCTAATCTTTATTATATATATGTTTGTAAAGTTATTTTCAATAAAAAGCACAAAAAACTTTTTAACTAAAAAAAAAGTGCAATGGAAACACATATTTCCGTTTGGCCTTCTTAATTTCAGTAGATTTAATGCACTGATTGTATTTGTGTAAAAGATCAGAGTTTAGGCCCAATCTGTAATTGTACCAACATTTAAACGAAAAAAAAAATGATTATATATATATATATATATATATACATATATATATATATATATATATATATATATATATATATATATATATATATATATATATATATATATATATGAGGAAAGAAAAAGAATTGATACATTACTGAAGGTATATTTTATACACAACCTTAAAATTTTGGGCATAAATTCTTTCATGAGGCAGGGGCAATAACTCTATCATTGTAATGCATGAAACCTTTGTTTAGAGCTAACTGTGTATTTATGTCCTGTGTTTATTTGTAGTGACCACCAGCAAATCCCCTGATAAAAAAAGTAAGTTATGAAATGCCTGCTTCATAACTGTTCTAATAATTTAAAGTTATATTACAGGAATGTTTTTTGTGTGTCTTGTCTTCAAATCATAGACCAGTACTTTTTTTCCAAATTCATTCTTGTTGTCATCAGTTTCCATACGCATTTACTCTGACACTTTCTCCATTTACTTCCATGTTTCAAAAACTGTTCATGTTTTTTGAACCCATTGAATAATTTTGTTTTTAGGAGCACTGCTCCCAGCAAATTGAAGTGGGTCACAGTAACAGTTTTAATTTAATTGAAAATTCAATACTTGCTCTTTTCTCATTTGTAGATACGGGTCATCAAACATGATAAATGCGCTCATTTAAACGACTCATATAAACCTTGTAGATGTAGTTCACAGGATCTTTCTAAATGAACTCCATGTGCCTTAAATGAATAGAAACATGATGTTTGACTGTATAGTAAATAATGAAGATAAATTAATCATGAAGATAGATGAAGATAAATGTATGCAGTCTATTGCTAGAACTTACTACTCAGTCTTCTATGGCTATCTACTCTGTTCAGCCTGCTATGAGAATCAACTGCTCAAGCTCCTGGCAATCTTCTCTGCTCAATACACTATTAGAACTTGCTGCTCAGCCTTCTCTGGTTATCTACTGTATTCAACATATCATAAGAGCCTACTGCTCAACTTTCTCTGGCAATCTACTCTGCTCAACATACCACAAGAGCCTACTGCTCAGCCTTCTCTGGTTATCTACTGTATTCAACATATCATAAGAGCCTACTGCTCAACTTTCTCTGACAATCTACTCTGCTCAACATACCACAAGAGCCTACTACTCAGCTTTCTCTGGTTATCTACTATATTGAACATACAATGAGAGCCTACTGCTCAGCCCTCTTTGGCTATCTGCTCAGCTCAACCTACTGTGGGAATTTACTGCTTGTCCACAGCTTTACATGAAACACTTGTTTGCTGCATTATACATAGAATCAAACACAAGTTTAATCCAACTGCAGACATAGACACTGATTTGCCATCATTTACCTGCAGAACCAGATCTTGCTGTTTGTTCTGTTGATAAGTCATGCACACTGCATAGTATATTACATAATTGTGGATCTGGACTATACTGATCTGCTGATTTGTCACAGTGAATAGTACATTATGTGATGGTGAATCTGGTCTGTGCTGTTTGTTCTACTGATAAGCCTTGACAAAATACATCATATATTATGTGATGGCAGATCTGGACTATGCTGTTTGTTCTACTGATAAGCCTTGACAAAATACATCATATATTATGTGATGGCAGATCTGGACTATGCTGTTTGTTCTACTGATAAGCCTTGACAAAATACATCATATATTATGTGATGGCAGATCTGGACTATGCTGTTTGTTCTTCTGTTAGTCAAGGCACAGTGCATATTGTTATATGTGATGGTGGTTGTGGTCTGTGTCATTTTATTGGTTAATCACGACACACTGCATAGTATATTTTGTGATCTGAACTACACTATTCTATTTATTAGTCATGACATTGCATACTACATTATATGTGCTGTTTGCAATTGGATTCATCTTGTATGCAAATATGTATAGTGTTTAAAACAGGGACAGTACCACAACATGTATAACAGAATCTTTCTTTTCAGGTTCTCAGTACACATGTTTACTACATTTCAACAATGCATAATGATTTTTAGTATTGCCCATTTTGAAACCTTTGGGAAACAATGCAAGATAGAAAGATGAGATTTATGTTCATGTATAACAATCTGTAAACTATTCAAGATAGAAAGATAAGATTTATGTACATGTATAAATCTATCTCTGTACATTTCAACTGCATTGTGTCAGGTTTTATCAGTCATGAATGCATTGAAACATCAGAATGTGTTCTTGTGTTGTTTCAGATATTAAACCATACAAACCTAGCTGGGAGATTCCATCTAGTTCTGTCAAAGGTATGTTAGACTATTTAATTCTTCCATCTAGTTCTGTGAAAGGTATGTTAGACTATTTAATTCTTCCATCTAATTCTGTGAAAGGTAGGTTAGACTATTTAATTCTTCCATTTAGTTCTGTCAAAGGTATGTTAGACTATTTAATTCTTCCATTTAGTTCTGTCAAAGGTATGTTAGACTATTTAATTCTTCCATCTAGTTCTGTCAAAGGTATGTTAGACTATTTAATTCTTCTATCTAATTCTGTGAAAGGTATGTTAGACTATTTAATTCTTCAATCTAGTTCTGTGAAAGGTATGTTAGACTATTTAATTCTTCCATCTAATTCTGTGAAAGGTATGTTAGACTATTTAATTCTTCCATTTAGTTCTGTCAAAGGTATGTTAGACTATTTAATTCTTCCATCAAGTTGTGTCAAAGGTATGTTAGACTATTTAATTATTCCATCTAGTTCTGTCAAAGGTATGTTAGACTATTTAATTCTTCCATCTAGTTCTGTCAAAGGTATGTTAGACTATTTAATTCTTCCATCTAGTTATGTGAAAGATATATTAGACTATTTAATTCTTCCATCTAGTTCTGTGAAAGGTATGTTAGACTATTAAATTCTTCAATCTAGTTCTGTTAAAGGTTTGTTAGTCTATTTAATTCTTCCATCTAGTTCTGTCAAAGGTATGTTAGACTATTTAATTCTTCCATCTAGTTCTGTCAAAGGTATGTTAGACTATTAAATTCTTCCATCTAGTTCTGTCAAAGGTATGTTAGACTATTTAATTCTTCCATCTAGTTCTGTCAAAGATATGTTGGACTATTAAATTCTTCCATCTAGTTCTGTCAAAGGTATGTTAGACTATTTAATTCTTCCATCTAGTTCTGTCAAAGGTATGTTGGACTATTTAATTCTTCTATCTAGTTCTGTCAAAGATATGTTGGACTATTTAATTCTTCCATCTAGTTCTGTCAAAGATATGTTAGAAAATGTAATTCTTCCATCAAGTCCTATCAGATGATTGTTTGACAATTTAATTCTTTTTTGGCTTAAAAGTAAAATGATAAGGTAGTTGTTTCACAGTTTACTAGGGATTGTTCTTAAGTCTTTGACCTATTATTACTGTATATACTTGCTTATTAGTCAAGACAAACTGTAAGCAAAGCTTCTGATCTGCTTTTGCATAATACACCAACAGAACAGGGTCTATGTCATTATTCTACTGATTACTCCTCACAAACTACACAGATCCAGATCTGTTGGCATGTTATGTGATGGCAGATTTGGGTCTGTGCAGTTTAGAGTTTATTCAGCTTTAAAAAGGGGTACATATGGCCAATTGCATTTACAGGTATCCTGGATAATGCTTGAAAGTTTATGTAATTAAGCCAATGAAACATTCCCAAATTAACACTGACCTTTGCCCACAGATCTGCATACACCTGTTTACATAAGAATATTCTTTTGAATGGATAAAATATTTTTCTTTAAAATTCAAACGTGTCAAATTAACACATTAACCCCAGGAGGCTTTTGCTGTTTTTGCTTGAAATGCGAGGAGGAAACACATTTTGGGTACTTTGAATACATCCTAATATATAGAATTCCAAGCAATTGTACATTAGCCTAATGTCTAGTTGTATTAAAAACATTGTTTTCCATTGGTTATTTTGCTCGCACACAAGCAGAAAGGGAAAAGCTTGATTTCTTTTTGTTGGTTTTTTTTTGTTTAAAGAACCCATTATTTTTGTATAGAGACCACTCTTTATTTTAAAAAAATGTCCACCTTATCCTACTTTTTGCACAGGTTCACCTGTCTGTGTGCAGTTCAGACTGGCCCATCTTAGATCTGAAGCCAAAAAGTCTAAAATCCTGATGCAAAATTGGATTCCGACCACATGCAAATTTTGGGTGAAAAAAAACTGGGTCCAAAAAATTATGTTTTTTCCACTGTATTTTGTAGTGCAACTAAAACGTCGAGATTTTCTGGTATCATCGTAGAGCTAAATCTGTTTACCTTTCTATAATACAACCCACTTTAGTGTATCATACATGACATTGACGCTGCAGAGCTTGGCAGTAGGCTACTATTACCTGCTTCCCTGTAAACGCAGTGCCAGGGGTTGTGTTAACCAAATGAAAGAAAATATTTAGATTTGAAGTGAAATCACAGCAGTAATTTTGAGATATTTTGGCTTGAGGTTACTATATATTTCCTACATTATGTAACTCGATACTGCGGCCACACCAGACATAAGATAATAGCCTTCTCCTTTGTAATCAGATAAGCATGTCAGACAGGTCTGTTAAAGGAGGAGTAGAGAAACTGGGTCATACTTCACTCTGGATAGTTTAGTAATGATACACTTTTTTTTGCATCTCAGTTATCTTAGGCTGGATTATGCGAGGCAGTATTTGCGAAAATTAGTGCCAAATATTGCTGTCGCTATTCATGGGAGATGTTATAGTGACACGTGATGTGAGTCTTACAATGAGAGGTCTTATAGCAAGGCACAAATGGGGGCAGGGGGTCTTAAATATACACTTTGATTTGACACATTGATTTATCCATTCGAACATAACCTTAAATTTTAGGCAATCAGATTACAAGAGTCTGGACCAAAATTTAGACTTGGAGTTTTAATCTAAACCTTATCCTTGTTTGTTTCTTACTAGGCAGACTTTGTATATTTTTTATCTTGTTGACAAACTTTTCTATTTTGTATACCTTCATTCATTTGTTTTCCAGCTGACATAGATGCAGGGTACAGATCTGAACCAGAGTACCGTTATAGATCAAAACAGCGAAGTAAAAGTGCGTCATCATCTTCAGTTAATAGGGCAGGAAAAGCGTTGTAAGTATATTGAGTGGCATTTTTAACTTAATGTTCTTGTCAGTAATCTTCACTAACAGAGAATGCCATAATTATCGTCCATGCAGGAAATGATGACGAAGAAGAGTAAATGACTTTTCTAGCGTATATACAGACGACTTCATCACCACTTGATGTAGTATGACTAAAGCAAATTAAGGACCTGTTGATTTTTTTTTCCTCGTTTCTGGAAATCCTTAATAAAAAAACACTAAAATCTGAAATAAAGACCCGGAAAAATTAACTCATTTGATATACTCTTGTACACAAGTACATCAATGGGTCATTCTACCTCTGAAATCAGTCATTGTAAATATGAGCACATTTTCTCACCACTCTGCAGCTAGTCAAGTCTTTGAACTTGCCGCCAAGCTTGTGGGTTATGTTCTCCAGATGTACTCTTACAATGACAACATGTACATCTTGGGGTCTTTCAACCACTGAATTTTCTGATTGTAAATATCAGCACAGCTATGAACAGTTGATCAACACATTTCCTCACTCAACAGTTGGTCGAAGCAGGACTAGGAAGCCCTTGAATTTGCCAACCGGCAAATTGGTGCATTCGGAGGACTCCTGTATAAGTGTTTTTCTGCGTCCCAGATAACAAATTTGCGTCTGTAGTTTTAAAATAATTTTTATGATAAGGTAATGTTTAAAGAGTTTTTTTTTTTTAAATTTCTACTGGAAACACCACATCCCACCCAGTTACTTATTTTGGTTTCAAGTTCTGCTGAAACATGTAAATGATGATTTCTATGCTTATTCACATGCATTCAAACCAGTGGCGAACTTCTGCCTAGGCAACTTGACAGCTGCCTAGGGCCCCAACCATGGAGGGGGCCCCAGCCAGGGGCTGAAATGGTACACATTGAGGTCACTAGTTTTTTTTGTGCTAAATTACCAAAAAGGGGGCCCCGACTGTTAACTGCCTAGGGGCCCTGGGGCTCTATGTCCGGCTCCGATTCATACTTTAAACTATCTCACCCCCCCCCTCCAAATGCTTGTTAATAAATGGCATATAATTTATATCAATGTATGATTTGTTTAAATTTAAAATACTTTTTTTTGTTCTTTTCTTTAGGAAGTCATATATGTAGCAGTTTAATATGTGTTTAAAATATGAAATGCTTTTTAAAATTTGTATTGAATATGATAGAAATCACATGTCTGATTTCACAAATATTCTGTTATTAGGATCATTAGTTGTGGCTTCTAGATTCTTGCTCTTAAGAAAATATATTTTTGGCAAAATTAATGATTTTGGTTTCAAAAATATGTGAAAATTAAACTATAACAGAAGCTAAATGTTGTATGCAGCTTTCATGAAATACAGGGAGAGCACTAAATTATAGATGAGGCTTCTCTTACAAGTTTGACAGATTTCAGTTTATTATATACAACACTAGCAATATAACAAAGAGTTTGTGAATAATATTACCCCACCTTGCATGATGACTAATTCATGTGTATTTTATCTTTCATCTCACCTTAATTAAAAAGATGGCAGTTTACAAATGAGAGAATATACTGACACTAGAGAGTGACATTTTTGACACTATACAAGAAACTGTACTGTATATTTAAGTTAGGTAAATAATCAAGGGCATATCAATCAGTGTCAGTACATTAGATGACCAATTATGTGACCCTTGCATTAGTACCATACATACTCACTTAAAAGTCAAGTCAAACTGCAAGCAACAAAGAGCCTGATCTGCTATAGCATTATGCACCTGCAGATCAGGGTCAGTTTTGTTTGTTCTACTTATTACTTCTAACACTGCACAGACCTAGATCTTCCAGCACATTATGCAATGGCAGGTCAGGATATTTGCAGTTGGACTCCTCTTATAAGCGATTATATACGGTACTATAAATGCCTATTAAATGTATCTACAGACTATGATGAGTTGTATCTGTGTGCAGGGTTTTTCATTTTTCTGTTCATTCTTCTCAAATATTATAAGTATTCAACTTCACTGATAAAATTTCATTGGCCTGTGACATAATATATGCCTATTCACTGTTGATAAAATATGAAGGCTAGTGATATAGTATTCAATGTGGTAAATTTCAAAGGCTGGTGATATAATAAATTCCTATTCAGAGGTAAATTCAAAGGCTGGTGATTTAATACATTCCTATTCACTGTGGTAAATTTCAAAGGCTGGTGATATAATACATTCCTATTTACTGTGGTAAATTTCAAAGGCTGGTGATATAATAAATTCCTATTCACTGTGGTAAATTTCAAAGGCTGGTGATATAATAAATTCCTATTCAGTGGTAAATTCAAAGGATGGTGACTTAATACATTCCTATTCAGAGGTAAATTCAAAGGCTGGTGATTTAATACATTCCTATTCACTGTGGTAAATTTCAAAGGCTGGTGATATAATACATTCCTATTCACTGTGGTAAATTTCAAAGGCTGGTGATATAATACATTCCTATTCACTGTGGTAAATTTCAAAGGCTGGTGATATAATAAATTCCTATTCACTGTGGTAAATTTCAAAGGCTGGTGATATAATAAATTCCTATTCAGCGGTAAATTCAAAGGATGGTGACTTAATACATTCCTATTCAGAGGTAAATTCAAAGGCTGGTGATTTAATACATTCCTATTCACTGTGGTAAATTTCAAAGGCTGGTGATATAATAAATTCCTATTCAGAGGTAAATTCAAAGGATGATGACTTAATACATTCCTATTCACTGTGGTAAATTTCAGAGGCTGGTGATATAATAAATTCCTATTCAGAGGTAAATTTCAAAGGCTGGTGATTTAATACATTCCTATTCACTGTGGTAAATTTCAAAGGCTGATGACTTAATACATTCCTATTCACTGTGGTAAATTTCAAAGGATGGTGATGTAATAAATTCCTATTCAGAGGTAAATTCAGAGGCTGGTGATATAATACATTCCTATTCAGAGTGGTAAATTGCATACACCCAGATCTACAGTTGTACAATGAACTAGCATATTTTTTTTGTGTTCAAAATAACAATAATTGATGTTTTCATCTGTCTGTCTCTGTTCCTTTTTAAAAAAAACTATTTACCTATTATTTTGTTGGATGATTATATTTACTTTATCCCTTCACCCTCAATTATTTATGATTTTTAGCTTACCTTTTAGAATTTAACTGTTTAATATCAATTATTATTATTAGTTATAACCAAACATCTGTAAAACTTTGTCTTTATTACTACCAGTCTCATCATAACAGGCTTTCTTTTTAACAGTAAGAAGTTATTTACCTACTTCTCAATTCATTTTGAATAAGGATTAAAAAGTACTTACTCTATTAGTAGATTTAGGAATACATCTAGTAAAAAGTACTGACTGTATTAGTAGATTTAGGAATACATCTAGTAAAAAGTACCGACTCTATTAGTAGATTTAGGAATACATCTAGTAAAAAGTACCGACTCTGTTAGTAGATTTAGGAATACATCTAGTAAAAAGTACTGACTCTATTAGTAGATTTAGGAATACATCTAGTAAAAAGTACTGACTCCATTAGTAGATTTAGGAATACATCTAGTAAAAAGTACTGACTCTATTAGTAGATTTAGGAATACATCTAGTAAAAAGTACTGACTCTATTAGTAGATTTAGGAATACATCTAGTAAAAAGTACCGACTCTATTAGTAGATTTAGGAATACATCTAGTAAAAAGTACTGACTCGATTAGTAGATTTAGGAATACATCTAGTAAAAAGTGCTGACTCGATTAGTAGATTTAGGAATACATCTAGTAAAAAGTACCGACTCTGTTAGTAGATTTAGGAATACATCTAGTAAAAAGTACTGACTCCATTAGTAGATTTAGGAATACATCTAGTAAAAAGTACTGACTATTAGTAGATTTAGGAATACATCTAGTAAAAAGTACTGACTCTGTTAGTAGATTTAGGAATACATCTAGTAAAAAGTACTGACTCCATTAGTAGATTTAGGAATACATCTAGTAAAAAGTACCGACTCTGTTAGTAGATTTAGGAATACATCTAGTAAAAAGTACTGACTCTATTAGTAGATTTAGGAATACATCTAGTAAAAAGTACTGACTCTATTAGTAGATTTAGGAATACATCTAGTAAAAAGTACCGACTCTGTTAGTAGATTTAGGAATACATCTAGTAAAAAGTACCGACTCTGTTAGTAGATTTAGGAATACATCTAGTAAAAAGTACTGACTTGATTAGTAGATTTAGGAATACATCTAGTAAAAAGTACCGACTCTATTAGTAGATTTAGGAATACATCTAGTAAAAAGTACTGACTCGATTAGTAGATTTAGGAATACATCTAGTAAAAAGTGCTGACTTGATTAGTAGATTTAGGAATACATCTAGTAAAAAGTACTGACTCTATTAGTAGATTTAGGAATACATCTAGTAAAAAGTGTGTACTTGATAACATGATCAGGTATGCATACTCACTGGAAAGATGATTCAAACTGCAAATAACAAAGGTCCTCAACTGCCATCATAATGTGCCTGCAGATCTGGGTCTATGTTGTTTATTTTAATGATTACTCCTAATAACCTGCACAGACCTAGATCTGCTGGCACATTATTTTATGGCAGATCAAGATCAATGTAGTTTAAAGCAATGGTCTTGTGAGTTGAGTGATCATAATATAAATACATATAATATACTACAATAATGGTCTTGTCATTGATCATAATATAAATACATATAATACACTACAATAATGGTCTTGTCATTGATCGTAATATAAATACATATAATATACTACAACAATGGTCTTGTCATTGATCGTAGTATAAATACATATAATATACTACAATAATGGTCTTGTCATTGATCATAATATAAATACATATAATATACTACAATAATGGTCTTGTCATTGATCATAATATAAATACATATAATACACTACAATAATGGTCTTGTCATTGATCATAATATAAATGCATGTACTATTATAATAATGGTCTTTTCACTGATCATTATTTAGGTATATTTATACATTATGATAAGTGTGAGATGAAAGATCACTGACCTGTTATCCAGAATAACCAAACATTGCATGAGTGTCAATGCATACAAATGGAATACCACTTTACACCTAATCAGCCTGAAATCTTTAAACATAATAAATTGTTTGAGGAATTTCTGCTGTGCATATAAACATAGGATATTGCATTGGTGTTATATTATTTATATTTCAAAATGTGTAATTTCTGCATTTTGTAATCCATTGGGGAGAATAAATTTAATAAATTTCATGTGAAATGTCAACATATGTAGGTGTAATACTTATAACATGACTTTCTAATATATCACATGATGAGACAAATGTTCAACAAACTAAAGGTTATTCTTTCCTGATTTGCGAATTAACATTTGATAAATACATTAATGGGACATCTTATTTGAATATTTGAAATTTTGAATAAGGTTATCCCAAACTGTAAAAAGATGGAACGCAATAAATGAACAAATGGATGTCAGGATCCATGCCAGGGATTCAATATTAAATTTGTAGGATCTTGTACAATTCTGTTTAGTCCAATGCATTAAGAAATCTATTGGTAAGTATAATCTTTGTTTGTCCTGCTTGATTTAAGACTGTGCCTAGGGGAAAATACTGTGTAAGCACTATTGTGCATCATGGGAAATAACTCTTGATCTCTTGTGCATCATGAAGGTCTGACCCTAATATTCCTTCAAGGTAGGATAGCATGTTCCATTATTGTTGTAGACAGTGCCTGCATTTTAAGTGTCCAGTCACCAAGCATGATTGATGCATTGCTGACATTTATACTTATATTCAATTATCATTGGTCCAATATATGTCATGCCTATTTAATGATTTAATCAATTCTGTGTTTGTTGAACTGTATGACATTTGTATTGCATGATACATGTTATGTATACCATATTTGTTCATTTATAGGTCAGGTCAAACTGCAACATAATAGGCTCTGGTCTGCCATTACATTATGTACTAGCAGATCAGGTCTATGCAATTTGCAGTTGGACCTGACCTCAGTGATGTGTGTGTGTGTGTGTGTGTGTGAGAGAGAGAGAGAGAGAGAGAGAGAGAGAGAGAGAGAAAAATAGCCCTTTTGCCTAAACTGTTTCCAGTATTAATGTGCTACACAGAATGTTTAAAATTGTTGTAAGTACAGCAAAAACATTGGTGTACAGCTGTTATTTAAACTTCGTTGGACTACTGAAATATGGTAGCACCTTTTCAGTAAAACACGTAATGTAGATATCTGAATTTTTGGAAAAGATTAATAGCAAGAAATATAGTTTTGCCCTTTGACCCAAGTACAAGTGTCACGTCCCTTACAATATAACAGAAACTTTGAGACACTAATGGCCAAGAAAAAGTGAATCACAGTTGAAACTAATAATTATTTCTTATATATCAGTCCAGTAAGTTAAATGTATTACATGATAATGTATATTCTCAACATGTTAAAGCTGTAAAAGTGTGGTGCTCGTTTTGGGATAAGAGAAAAATTGTGGCATGTTTAAGGGCTAAAAAGGTTCCCAAATGTAATGGATGGTGCTCGTTTTGGGATAAGAGAAAAATTGTGGCATGTTTAAGGGCTAAAAAGGTTCCCAAATGTAATGGATATCATCGCTTAAGCAGATTAAGGAGATAAAAGATAAAACCTAAACTAACTTTCAAAGCTTTCAATTTTAAATTAATAAGTTATATAGTAGAGTGTACACAGGGAGAAAATGCCTTCAAATCAGTTTGAAGCACAATGCGTTAAGATAATAAGAGCAGTAGTGAAGTAGGAAAAATGCTGTTTTCAGTCATTGAGGTTATGTTTTGTAACATATTTGTGTGCGAGTCTGTATTTGTATTTTTGTTCACTGTTTATCAACTGTTTCATTTCTGTGTATTTCATTTTCTTCATCCTCCACTCATCTATATGCATCCACTTTTTGTATATAATCATTGGTCTAGTTTTGTCATTTTCACCAATCTATATCTTTATTATCTATTCCTTACAAACATCTACATGTTTTCAATTTCTTTCAGTACATGGTCATCTCTTTTCTTTGTCCATTATCCCTTTTATCATTTCCGAGAATTTTACTTTGCATGGCAGTGTATTTTCCTAGCATGTTTTGATACTATTACATTTATATTGGAATGATTTTCGTAACTAAAATTCTCTTGACCTTTTATTACTTAATTGATATTTGCATTATATTTAATATTTATTTTATATAAGAATAACAACAGGAATAAATTGAATACGATATATACTCACATAAATTGAATCCAGCATCAAGATCTTTGATCCAGATCTGTTGTAACATAATGTGTTGGCGATTAGGGTTCCTGTTGTTTCTTTTACTGATTGGTTCTAACAAACTGCATAGATTTCAATTGATTGAGTTTATTATTTAGAAATATGATTTATTACTTCAAGTTAATGAAAACGTTTACAACAGTATTTGCTTAAATGCTGTACAAAAAGTTAATTTTACAATATTTTACTTCTCATCCCCTTATAATGGGAATTGTAGATATTGCAAATCTTTAAAATTCTCTTTCTTAGGCAATCAGATAGTAATTTATTAGTCAAATTATACTGTATTAGTCAAATTTCATAACTTATGACATAATTCTTTGAAACATAAGGACATAATGCTCTAGTTACGTAAACACACATCAGATGTTTTTGTTCAGAGTAAAGTCTTATGAAAATTAAATTAAATAAATTAAAGTTGGAGCATGCAATATTACAAGGAAATTTATATTTTTATTTATTGATGTTTGACTGCCATGTTCTTGCACTTGCAGAAATGTTGACCCTCTGCCCACTGACCTTGAAGAGTTCATCAAGTATCTTGAGTAGGTTTTACTTTATGCATTTCACATTTGTCTTTAATCCAGTCTGATTGTTTCTATGCCTGTCTCATCAATTCTATATCAGTGATGTACCAGTCTGATAGTGTCTAGACCAGTCTGATAGTATTCTTAGTAAATGAATTAAGTCTGATATTTTCTATACCAGTCTCATAGATTCTCTACCAGTTTTTATACCAGATGCATCAAGTGTGGTAGTTTTTATGCCGAATGAGTTCTCTTTTTCTTATATTTCTGTCGGTTTGTAAACTTTGCTTATTTAGGTGATTTGCAACATATACATTTTTGCAACATGTACATGTTTGAATGGCTCAAATATTGGAACACAGTAATTAAATTGGAGCAACAATCCCAGAGGTTTTAATCAGCCCAGAATGGGTGTTCACTCACCTGTACATTTGAATAAACTTGGACTCAAACCCTGGACTGCAGTGGTGCAGAGGAAACTATTATCACTGCATTATCTAGGTCCATATTTGGAAATATGAAGGAATAAGACTAAAAGGTTTAGTGCTAACAACTGTGTACAAAATACTGACAAATACAAGGTCAGATATATACCAAAGTATAGCCATTTTTGTTTTTATTAGCTCAACTGGTCATAGACCACAAGAGCTTAAGGGGTCAATTGTTCTTTGTACATTCATTGTTCATCTGTCCCATAGCATTAGTTTGTTATTGCTACTGATTCAAAACTACTTGAAGGATTGCCTTGAAACTTTAAACACACACACACACACACACACACACACACACACACACACATCCATCCCATGGTCTATTTGGACCTAAAGAAAATGGTGTGGCACAGACATCCAGTATGGCAACCAGAGTAACCATCTTGAAAATCTAATTGCTACTCCTCCTGAAGGGATGGCCATATGAGCATGGGATTTTCACCAGTAAACTTGTTATCATGTCTGATTGGTCATAAATGACAATGGTGCCTGTTTGAGTCCAAGATGGCCACCACAGTGACTATCTTGAAAATTTTATCACTACTCCTTCTGAAAAGAAACTCATATCAATATGGAGTTTGCACTGAAAGAGTTTTGATGATGTCTGGTTGGTATACAATGGTGCCAACTTGATTTATGATATGAAAATTTTGTTATTGTGTATTATTGTCATGAGTTTTTATCCAGAGGAATTCTTAAGACATCAAGTTGTTCCATATTGAAAATGCTTACCTAATGTCCAACATGGTCACCACAGTAGCCATTTTGACAATCTTATTATTGCTAATTGACCTCACCAGCAGACTTCTTTGATATCTTATAGCTCCTGAATCAAAATGGTGCCAGTCTGTTATCAGATTATAGCTCCTGAATCAAAATGGTGCCAGTCTGTTATCAGATTATAGCTCCTGAATCAAAATGGTGCCAGTCTGTTATCAGATTATAGCTCCTGAATCAAAATGGTGCCAATCTGTTATCAGATTATAGCTCCTGAATCAAAATGGTGCCAGTCTGTTATCAGATAACAGTGACCATCTTAAAAGTATTGTTATTGATAATCTTCCTGAATGGAAAGTAATATTGCTATGGTGTTAACACCAGGAGACCTTTAATGATGTCTAGTTGGTCCTAAATGCAAATAGTGGCAATCTGATATGCAATATAGCTACCACAGTGGCCAGCTTGAAAATATTGTTGCCACTACTTCTCCTTAATGGATAGTTATATTAACATGGATTTTTTTCTAAACAATTTATTATAGTATCTAGTTGTGCTTACTGGTGCCATTCATTCAGTATGACTGCCACAGAGTTCATCTTGAAAATCACTGTTTATCCTGAATGTATTTTATTATCATTATGGGATTTTCACTGAAAGACTTTCTTATCATGTCTAGTTCGTCATAAAAATGGAATGGTGCCAGTCTGATATCGAATATGGCCATCATGGCATCCATCTTGAAAATCTTGTTATCACATCTCCTCTAAAATGAAAAGGCAGAACAGGATTTTCACCAGAAAATTTCTTTCGTTCTTTGTTGGTCCTAAATTGAAATGGTGTTAAGTTGACATCCAGCCTGTCCACCAAAACAGCTGAATTAAAAAATCGTGTTATTGCTAAAGAATATCAGAGATGGTTTCAACACTCCACAGTTGAAAGGAAGAAATGGTCTTACCTTTGAATTCCTAGAAATTCTTTTCAGCCCTTAGAGTGTCAGTCCCTTCAGTGGGATCTTGTTTCTTATGTCTCTCATCATTTATTCTTTCTGTCATCGTTTCCATCATCATATTTGGTGTGAGGAAAAATTATCTGATGCATTTACATGTGAAACCAATTGTGGATGTTTACGGAGCTGACCCTTCAGCAAGCTGGTAATTGACACAATTAATGACCAATCAGCAAGGAGCATGCTTGGGCCACTGTGGAATGAATAAGTATAGCATAATACACCCACCCACCATCATGCAAATCAAACTGTGTTAGAATTGTGATAGAGAATGTAGAAAACTGGCTTTAGAATGGAACTAACAAATCAAATTGTGTTGTCCATAGTTGCTTAGCAACAGCATTTATTGAAAATCTCTTTATTTTAATCTATAAATTATATCTTGGGTTGAAATTAATGTATATACTTACTTATAAGTCAGGTCCAACTGCAAACTACACAGAGCTAGATCAACCATCATATAATGTACTGGCAGATCTGGGTCCATGCAGTTTATTGGGACTGACAAGTAAAACAATCAACATAGACCCTGATCTACGAGGCACATTATATAATGGTAGTTGGGCATGGCATATTTGTGAATGTATATGGTAATTACTTTAAAAGCTTTCTGACGCTGTTGGTTAGTGTACTAACCTTTAAATTTCTCAATAAACTGTCAAACAATCCCTGTATGGGTTATATACATGTATACTCAATCCATCTATGGGTTATACACTAAATCTATCAATTGGGTTCCATTAACTAAATCCATGTATGGGTTATATTCACAGAATCCATGTACATGTTTTATACACTAAATCGATGTATATGTTATGTACACTAAATCTATGTACGGGTTATTTTCAGTAAATCCATGTTATATACACTGAATGACATGAATCCATCATATAGCGTATATACACTAATTCCATGTTATTTACACTAAATCCATGATGTTGTGGAGTATGTACACTAAATTCATCTGTGGGTTATATACACTAAATCCATGTTAATAAATACACTAAATCCATGTTAAGTACACTAAATCCATGTTAAGTACACTAAATCCATGTTAATAAATACACTAAATCCATGTTAAGTACACTAAATCCATGTTAATAAATACACTAAATCCATGTATACACTAAATCCATGTTAATAAATACACTAAATCCATGTTAAGTACACTAAATCCATGTTAAGTACACTAAATCCATGTTAATAAATACACTAAATCCATGTTAATAAATACACTAAATCCATGTTAAGTACACTAAATCCATGTTAATAAATACACTAAATCCATGTTAAGTACACTAAATCCATGTTAATAAATACACTAAATCCATGTATACACTAAATCCATGTTAATAAATACACTAAATCCATGTTAAGTACACTAAATCCATGTTAAGTACACTAAATCCATGTTAATAAATACACTAAATCCATGTTAATAAATACACTAAATCCATGTTAAGTACACTAAATCCATGTTAATAAATACACTAAATCCATGTTAAGTACACTAAATCCATGTTAATAAATACACTAAATCCATGTTAAGTACACTAAATCCATGTTAAGTACACTAAATCCATGTTAAGTACACTAAATCCATGTTAATAAATACACTAAATCCATGTTAAGTACACTAAATCCATGTTAAGTACACTAAATCCATGTTAAGTACACTAAATCCATGTTAAGTACACTAAATCCATGTTAAGTACACTAAATCCATGTTAATAAATACACTAAATCCATGTTAATAAATACACTAAATCCATGTTAAGTACACTAAATCCATGTATACACTAAATCCATGTTAAGTACACTAAATCCATGTATACACTAAATCCATGTTAAGTACACTAAATCCATGTTAATAAATACACTAAATCCATGTTAATAAATACACTAAATCCATGTTAAGTACACTAAATCCATGTATACACTAAATCCATGTTAAGTACACTAAATCCGCATTATAAACACTAAAACCATGTTAAGTATAATAAATCTGTAAAAGTTATATACTCTAAATCCATGTATGGATTGTATACACTAGATCCATATATGGGTTACATAATACTAGATTCATATATGGGTTATGCATACATTAAATCCATGTATGGTTGTATACACTAGATCCATGTATGGGTTACATACATGAAATCCATGTCTGGTTGTGTATGGTTGTATACACTAGATTTATCTATGAGTTATATACACTTTGATCCATATATGGGTTTTTATACAAAATCCATGTTTGCGTTAGATACACTAAATGGATTACACTTGGTATACACTAAATCCATGAATAAGCTACTTGCACTGAATTCATGTATTTATTATATACACTAAGTACATGTATATAAGCAGTATACAACAAGTATACAAGATTCTGAATAAAACATACAAAAATATAGTGCAAGTTAAACTTTTCCCTATGTCTACAATAAGTTGGTTCCAAAATTGCTTGAAGGGGTGGGTAGAGTTGCCAGAAAATGTTTATGTGAAGCAATATGGTTGGGGTTACATCCAGTTTGCTGAAGGATCATTTGGGTCTTTAACTGTTTACCAATCATTTTTCATCTGAAATGGAAAAGCATTGATCCACTACCTTGAGCTCTTGTATTGGTGGATAAAAAGTCATTTTATTTTACATGTAGACCTTCTCATGGACGCTTCATGGCATCCTTTTTCTTTATTCTGTACCTAAAATTTCAAAGATTTCTCACATGCAAGACATGATTCATTACACCATTGACTTATTCTTGCAACCTTGCCTTGGGACAGAAACCTGATTAAGTGGTATGTGTAATTTCTTTTATAAATTTTCTAAATTTTTTCTCATATTTGTGTTCATTAGTGTGTGATGGTTTTGTCTTGTTTTGTTGTATTCTTGTGTTGGAAATTGCTTGACATTACTTCCAACTAAATGTTTACCAATAAGACTATATTGTGCATCAGTTGCACAACATTTATTTAAAAATAGTAATTCTTATAGTGGATAGGCTGATGTGAGCTTGTTCTAATAATGAAGGAAACTGGAGAATTAAGAGAAACCCAAAGTGATCCCCATATGACATCATAAACAATGCCACTGCCTGCACAAACCATTTGACCACAGGGTCAGCCTCATTTTTTTTCCATTAGTGATGAATGTTTGACATAAAGATCTTTATAACTAGATCTGCTAACTTAAGGTTTAAATTTTTCTTTCATTTATTACAATACATGTCAACCATTGCACTTTTGGAGTAATCAGTATGTTTTTTTTCCCACTTAATTATGTCTTACATTCACCTGTGTGTTTATTATGCTTTTCTGATTCATTAAAAGATAAAATAAAATAAGATAAATGAAAAGTACTGTATGAATTAATTTGTCCATTCTAGACCTACATGTACTTTCCTTATTTTCTGTTTATAGTAACTGTATATGACCCAATTCCAAGAAAACATAATTTGAAAGTTCATCTTACAGATTCATGATATTGCCAATCAAGTTAGTTATTGGAGGACTTTGTACTTTTAAAGAAATGTGTGCCAGATGTGAAGTATAGTGAACTTTTACAGTTTTACATGTAGATTAAAATTTATTTGAGCATAATGGTATTTTTAAAATTCAAAACATGTCCGGATAGAAAAAAGACAAATCAAAACTGCTTTACAAATTTAAAAGAAGAATCTGTGATTGAGGATATTGTGATGCTGACTGCAGAATTTGTTTACTTCACGATCATTCTGCTAAAACTAGACATACAGACTATTTAAAGTGAGTGTTGAATATAAACACTTTGTCAGTGTGTTCTGTTATATTCTGGTCCTAATCTTCATGGACTTTTCCATTTTTGCCAAGAATTTTGACTAGCTGCAGGTCTAGGTTATTAGTAAATATAAAGGTACATTTTGCATACAGTGTACTGTAATTATAGCATGTAATAGATTAAAGTTTTTATGCTCAGATTACGTTTTATTTGCCACTTCAATTAGCACAAATTTTGCTTATATTTCACTCAGGCTGGGCATGTATGCATTAGTATTGGTAAGTTCTTTTGAAAGCATTTTTAAATTGAGAAATTGCCACTCTGCAAGTTTCTAGCTGATTTTAGTGTGCAGTGGTAGTGGTTATATCGGAGTTGTCAAAGAAATTGACGCACTGTGTAGTATGAAGAAAACTACCAACTTGCCATGAACACCCACATGGTATGGTCAAATGTTGACACCTGACTTTAATTAAAAAAACATTATCACCAGCACAGAAATCACTACACTCATTAAGTTCCTTATATCTTTAATTTTTTGGCTACATTTTTGGTGAAATTCAGTGCACGAGCTCAAATACTCTAACATGGCGTTATTTATGTTGGGCTCGAACTTTGACATGACATATACTTATATCAGGCACTAACTTTCATACAACACACACTTACATCAGACATTAATTTTCACACAACATAAAAAAAGATAACATTTGTACTACTTTTTTTCCCCTTCATTTTCAAATAATAGTTTCATTTGAATAAAATGACTGGAATTTTAGTGCAGATTACCTCACCAGGATGGAAATCTTGTACAAAGCAAATTAGTTAAGCTCAGTAACCATTTTATTTTCTGTTTAGGCTTTAATGCTGCTTTCTGCTGAATGAATACAAGTAACAGTCTTTGCAGTTTGGCAAATCAATACAGGGATATCCCTTTGTTTATTCAAATGGAACTGATATATATTCGTGGAGTTTACATTTTTTGTGCTAGTGTGTACAACAGTGCACAGCTGTCTAGCAGTATGACATACATCACAATTTATTTTACTATATGTTCTCTACATATATTTCTCAGTACTGACCTTTCAACTGTGTGACAATCAATACAAATCATATGTTAATCTAAAATACCTCCAAAGATGACTTCACTGTGAAGTTCTTGTGAAAGGTTCACCAGCACTTTTTTGAGAGGCTGCACTGTAAATAGAGCAGCATGTAAACAGAACACAGTTTTCACTTCTTGATCATCTCCACGGCCTTATTTCTCAATGTGCACTGTTGCCGAAATACACATGGAAAAATACACCATGAGCTCATATTCTGAAGAATAAATAAGTACCTTTAAATCCCTACCAAAATGCATAACTCTAACTCTTCTATCACCACTAAAATGAGAGAAGAAAAAATGTTCTAAAAATAGACTAACTACATTTGTGGGTACTGAACCTGAATTATTAATTGTGACCTGATTCCAGTAGTGTCTACCAAAGCAATATCTATGAACTATTAATTGTGACCTGATTCCAGTAGTGTCTACCAAAGCAATATCTATGAAATATAAATTCTGACCTGATTCCAGTAGTGCCTACCAAAGCAGTATCTATGAACTATTAATTGTGACCTGATTCCCGTAGTGTCTACCATAGCAATATCTATGAACTGTTAATTGTGACCTAATTCCAGTAGTGCCTACCACAGCAATATCTATGAACTATTAATTGTGACCTGATTCCAGTAGTGCCTACCACAGCAATATCAGTAGTTCCTACCAAAGCAATATCTATGTAAAGCAGTAACTTCAGTAGACTTGAAATTTCTTTATGAACTGTTCATTTCATAAACAGATAGCATTCAGATTATGTAAAATAAAGTGTAACATTCTACAGAAAAAAGATACATTGGAAACAATGGGATTTACACATATTTTGTCAAACAGGCAATGTGTAACTTTGGCCACTGAAGAAACCTGAAAGTCACCAGATGATTAATTCCAGCCAGTGGTGAACATAACCAGTACTCTTTGTGTTACTTTTTTGTTTGTTATGCTAATGATGAAGTTAATTAATGTATTTTGAATGGATATTGTTACAAAGCCTTTCTTCATTTGATACTGCTACTAACTAAAGAATTAAGCATGAGCTGTCTTCCTTGACAATAGAAGGGTGAACAGATTACAGTAATGGCAGTCCTGGGTGTTACTCTACTTCCCTAAATATCAACAAAACATAGACAAACATAAATCGGCACATTTTTTCATTTGCTGATGCAGTGTGGAACTCTGATTACTTCTGGATTCAGCAGTTTACTGAACAAATGAAAACTGCATCAATCTCAACAAATATGAAATTTGGCTGATATCAAAATGTTTGAACAGTTTATTTTGAATTAACCCTGCACCACAACTTTTTTGCACAAACTATCATTCACCACTGTAGCGTTCTGCAAAGGTTGGGGTGGGGTACTTCCAAGGTATGAATTAAAATATTATGAAAGTTCCACCTGGCTCGTGAATTTAAATTTAAATTAAAGACCAAATAGGTATACGGCTCTGAGCCCCCAGTCAGCACTGCCGACGGTTAAATTATATGCATATATGAAATTTAACAATAACAATTTAATGAAGCCTATAAATTTAAATGTCACACAATCACTCATCCTTTAAGTGATAGCCTATTTCATCTTATGATTTTCAGTGTGAGTTCGATTTTCCACCTGGCCTTTGGTTGTACTCATCTATTTATTCGATCCTCTCACTCCACCTGGATTCCACCTCTCCCGACTCCTCTCCTCCCTTCACTTTCCTTCCGTTCTTTATCACTACTATTGGGACCACTTTCCCTGTTCTGTTCCCCGAACTTCCTCTCCAGATTTCCCTCTTTCCTTCTCTTCCTTCCGTCTATAACGGAGACACTGGGACCACTCACTAGTCTGTCCCTCGAAGCTTCCTGTGAAAATCACAAGGCGTTAACATAGGGTTTATCACATCTCACCTCACACTAAATCATCAATTAACCATCAGATAAGGCTATTACCTTTTAGGACACACATACATACACATCGAAATTCCCACACACTCTTACAGGGAAACAATGGCGTAATAGCACGATATCATACATATATCCATACATCATATCACATAAGTATATCTAATATATATATATATTTAATATCATTGTACTTAACAATATTACGATAGCCGGACGTATGTCTGTACACTACACTCCCACAAGCGTACACAAATATTCAAATATTCATATTATTAATTTCTCACAGTGAAATCATTTCAAAGATACCATTCAATTTCTATAATTACATGGATAATGTGCTATTGTACCATAAAATAACCACATAGCGAATTATAATAGTATTAATTCTTACGACGGCTAGCAAGCAATACGATTCTTTACAAATAGGAACCCATTCTTCAAAATATACAAACATATCAACATCACAAAATAATTACTCCTACTACGATTTTAGTAATAATACGTATATACCCGATCTACAAATAAATGCAGTCGCAGACAGCAAAGATCGAACAAATAGCTCACTGACCTTTTTAGAAGCTACACTTAGAATTCTGTTCCTAAGGTTTTCCCGCCAATTAACGTATGGCCTCTGGAGTTCCAATTCATGGTGCTTTCTATAACAACTATGGCAACTAATGCTCGATGGCTGGGTTAAAGATATATATTTTAGAATAAATCAGGGTCCCACCCCTATCTCGATTCTGATTGGGTAGCGCTGGGACCCTATCCACTCGACTTATTCAATCTGGCGGTCCGTCAGCGTATCCAGAAGATAAGGCACGCCCACTCCTTCTGGCAGCTTCTTTGATGTACAAAACATCCTTCCAGCCCAAGGTGCTAATTACACTTCTGACGGGCTTTGGTCAGCTTCCTCTCTTAACTATGGCAAACTTGCGTAAGGGATGGTGTTAGCCTGCGGTCATGTGTAACAATAAACAGTGGCTTGTCCGACTTACTTGATAACACATGGTTCTAATTTAATTTTTGGGTCGGGCAACGCCACAACCACTTGTATTTTAAAGTTTAATATCTTCTTATTGCATTGGTGGCAGGCATCAACATACCTTGTTCCCAAAATCTTGCATTTTAAATTGTCTAGGGATTCATAGTGCTAATGTTTTATCTTTGCTCAGCAGGTTAAATAAAATTTCAGTTCTGCCTAGCATAATTTATTATATCATTTTGTATGTGCACGAGACGGATCAAGATAACTCATTTTTAATGTTGGGCAACACATTGCATACTAAAGCTTCTGTCAGCCCTTGTTTTGGTGTACAGCTACCAATTCAATGTAATCAATTCAGTCTCGGGTTTTAAAACAGCTGCATTTTCAACATTTATAATGAAGGTTAATTATTTTTATGTAAATTAAGATTGACAGATAGTTTGCATCAGCAGGTATCAAAACATAGAATGTAAGCACATCTCTGTTCAGATGATCTGTTGTTATTCATGCAGTCCAATGTGAAGTTGGGGTGTTAAATTCAGTTATGGATAGTTTCCAGGCAAAGTTTAAATTAAGGATTTATAATATGCAGTATTTGGAGTAAGGCGTGACTAACCTTTGCTGACTACCTGTGGAGCTTTAATTCTGCAAATGGAGATTTGCAGGTACTTAATTTACAAAACCCCTTTGTGCTTTAGCATCCAATTTCATTGATTAACTGTATGCATTGGTAATGATGTTTCTGGGGATGATGACTCATCAAACATGATGCTAGAAATTTAGATTTCATTTTATCTTGTTTTTTTGAAGTTCTTTTTTTCCTAGAATACAAATTTTGTTGTCCTGTACTTGTAAGATATGAAAGAATGAAATTATAATGATAGACTTTATAATATGTATATAATGTTTGTCTATGAAATTTAACATGGAAAACATTTCTTTCTTTTTCTTTCTTTCTTTCTTTCTTTCTTTCTTTCTTTCTTTCTTTCTTTCTTTCTTTCTTTCTTTCTTTCTTTCTTCTCTCTCTCTCTCTCTCTCTCTCTCTCTCTCTCTCTCTCTCTCTTTCTTTCTTTCTTTCTTTCTTTCTTTCTTTCTTTCTTTCTTTCTTTCTTTCTTTCTTTCTTTCTTTCTTTCTTTCTTTATTTCTTTCTTTCTTTCTTTCTTTCTTTCTTTCTTTCTTTCTCTAGACATTCATTGAACGATTTTCCTTCCCTGGCTAACAAAGTTGACAGGGGAGATAAAGAATTTTGTCAGTTCATGCATATTTGATTTTTTATTTGTTTATGTCGTCATTTGTTTCTTTTGCTGTCAATATCTTAGAAAGCTATTTCATTTCACCCCCACTCGTAAAAATTGTATGCAGATGCATCTTAGCAAGAGTTACTTAACCACACACAAACTAGATCATTGTGAGCTGATTTAACACTTTAGTTTTTTCAGCCATTTATACCCTCATTGTCTTGGACCTTCTTTCTCACCTGCATTGATAAAAACTGTGGATACATCTCAACAAGAGTAAATTGGTAGCACCAATACTAGGTCACTGTGACTAACGTTTTACACTTGATTGACTTATACAGTCATGCATTTGGTATTTTGTCAAATATCTTAAAGCATATTTCACCTACACTTGAAAATTGGTTGGAAGCTGCATCATGGGAAAAAGAATACAATATACAATAGCTAGATCAATGTGGCCTAACTTTTATGCTGTTTGCTTAGTGCACCCTCATTATCATAGACTCTATTTCACTTTCATACAATTTGGTATGGGAATGCATGTTTGACGAAGTAACTTTTTGTCATACCAAACTTGTGTGTTCAAACACTCATAAAAGCTAGTACATGGATGTATCTTTGACGGAGTAACTCTGATATACCAAACCTAGGCTGCTATGACTTAAATTTCAGTCTTTAGTGACTTGTATTTTGATTTATTCATTCATTGTGCCCTTGATTTCAGCAACACATGAAAATTGGTGAAAGAGTAACTTTGACCTAATTTGCACACTTTGAATGGGCTTGATTACTTGATTGATTAATTGCTTGTTTTTTACCCCCATTGTCTTGGACCCTGTTTTATCTTTTACAGACTTGTATGTGGATGCATGTCAAAGAGAGCAACTCACCTGTACTGAAAGCAGGTCACTGACCTAATTTTCAAGATTATTTAATTTGTTATATGTCCTCAATAATGTTGGACTTAGTTTCACCTAGACAGGAAAATAATTATATCAGGATGCATCTCAGTGTCTTGCTCAGCTATTCCAAAACTAGATCATTCTATCCTAATTATCACACTTTGCTATTAATTCATTACACCCTCAATATACTGAACCCTATTTTACCTAAACATGAAAATTGATAGGTGGATGCATATCAAGGAGAGTTACTTGGCTGTACTAATATAGGTCACAGGTGACATTATTTCACACTCTAGTTCATTTTATTGTTTGTTTTTTATGGTTTAAAGCCATTTTAAAACACAATATAGGCTATACATGGTGGCCAGTATTAATGGTGGAGGAAGAACCTGGAAAACCCCAGGAAAGAACCACCGACCCACGAGAAGCTACTGGCAAGCTTTCTCACATAACTAATTTAGCCAAATCTTAGACTCGAACCCACGCAGACAGAGGTGAGATGGCAGTGATCTGTAACCGACAGCGCTTTAGACCACTCGGCCACTCGGGGCCCCCCGCTAGTTCATTTTAATTTTAGCCATTTGTTTTGTTAATCTTATTTATCTCTAACCTTAATTTCATTTCAACCAATCAGATTTTGTTTGAATCCAGCATTGATGAAACTTGGTATCCAAAGCCTCTAAATCAGTGGCGTAGTGAGGGTGTTTGGTGCCCAGTGCAAGGTTCATATTTTGTACACACCCCTCCCCCTCACCCCCAGCATAGCGAAGAGTATTTGGCGCCTGAGGTGACTGGAAAAGTACGCTTGTCCCAGAATCAGTCTGAACCAGAGTTAATCTCAATCATCCAGACATCATGGGACGGACTTAGTTGTTTACTTAGTTGATTCTCCTGAAGTACACTTTTTGAAAGTATACACAAAATCCTCCAATCCTCTTCTTCCGCCTCCCCCCCCCCCCCCCCCCCCCCCCGGACAGTGCCCGGTGCAACTTGCACCCTCTAGCTACGCCACTGATCTAAATATTGTAGTACAGTAATATTTTCTCGTGAACAAAGTGGCTTAGTCACTTGTTTTGACTAGCAACAAGTGGTTAATAGGTCTAAATCCTGCCAAGGTAGGCCTGAATTGGTTGCCATGGCATCTTATTTTGCAAAGTTCTTAACTCACATTGCATTGGTATTAGTCCATCAGTCTGCAAGATACTCCAAAATGTACTTCTACTGGCAAGAGAATTCATGTTTATGTATGGATACTTTGTTTTTCTTGTCAATTTCAACACATTTATACAGTTCTACACTTCTTATATTGTCACTTGTTCTCATACTACATGTATTTCTATTTCACATATATTTCATCGAAACATCCATGTTTTCTTGATGGAGTATTGTATTTGAAATGCATGATCTGTGTTGTGCAGCCTCTAAATGTTATTGTATATACACGTGTCCAACTGCACAGACCCAGATCTACCATTACATGTACTGGCAGATCTGGTTCTGTGCAGGTTATTGTGGATAATCAATAGTACAATCAACATATACCCTGGTCTGCAGGTGCATTATACTATTGCAGATCTGGATCTTTGTTGTTTGCAGTTTAACTCAACTTCTTTTTGAGTATATATGGTAGTTCTTTGTGATATTGCAATAAAATGGTGCTGTTACTGCAGTGCAGAATTTGAAGTTAGGCTTATATTTAGTTGATCTGACTGAAATACATCATCCATCTGACATCAATCATCAAGAATTGTTTCAACCAAACATAGCACCAAGCATCCAGGCATGAAGGGATGTCATAGTTATATAAATGATATTGATGTTCCGTAACAACAATATGGCTGCTATTACTAAGAATACAAAAGCCATAAAAACAACTTTCTATCCAAAACTACTGAACAGAATTTGATCAAATTTGACAGCAAACATTCTGGCTGGAAGACCTTTAAGAGTTTTGCAAATGATATCAGTCATGTATCAAATTTGACTTTTGTTGCAAAACATGTAAACACTTTAAAATTTCTATAAAACTGTATAAATAAAATTTCACCAAACTTGATAGAAAGCATTCTGTCAAATAACCTTTGAATCTTTATCAAATGAAACCAATCTGCCATTAAATATGACCACTGTTATGAAAATAGGAACAACTTCAAAATATGTTTTTGAAACTGCAGAGCCGATATTTTACTAAATTTGACGGAAAGCATTTCAATATGTTGTTTTCACCAGAAGACTTCCTATAATGTCTGATTCATTTTAATTGAAAAAATCATGATCTGATGTTTGATATGGCTGCCATTGTGACCATCTTAAAATTCTCACCTATATTCTTTCTGAACAAAAAGTTATATTGATATGATTTTCCATAAAGACTTATGATGCCTTGTTCGTTATAAATGAAATTGGTGCCAATCTTAAATCCAATGTTGCTGCCATGGTGAGTAATTAAAAATCTTGATATTGCTTTAAAACAATGAAGGTATTATTTCAACACTCAACAGTTAAAAAATGGTCTTATCTTGAATTCCTGGTGATCTGTTTTGGCCACTGGATCATCATTCTCTTTGAAGGACTTGTGTTAATGAATATTTTTCTCAGATCTCAACTAGTTTGAATGTTATCACATATCTTGTATATTTATTTTGTGTATTAGATGTAAGTTATGTGTTCCGTGTATTGTCATTTTCCAGCGATTAAAAGACTCAATTAATGGAATATGTGTTTGAAAGTTTTACAACTTTTAGACCCAGAATTAAAAAATGAGTTCTAAATTTTGAACTTTAATCTAGATGGACTTGTTTTTCTCTGTTGTCATAATCAACATTTAATTTTTGCAGTGAATGGGAACCACCATCAGTAAGGTCAAAGGTTGAGATCTATAGAAACCAGCCAAGAAGTATAGTGGATTATGAACCTGGATTCTCATCACTGGCATTTAGAGAAACAAAATCGGTAAGCAGAATGATAGATTGCAATAGATTTTCTTCTCTGTTATTTTTCAGGGAAATGAAAAACAAGATTTTTTTTCCATTTGTCAATAACACTGGTCTCTTTTCAGCCAACATCTCTTACTTGAATGTTTTATGTAAAAGCAATTCAAACCTATGTCAACAATTTTCCAAAATTTACATACAATGTTTCTTGCAAACCAGTGAAAGTCGTTTTATGCATTTTTATAGCCATGGTAAATGTTATGATAATTCAAACTCAACAAGGGTCAGTCTAAGTTGTACATGGTGTTCACATAAACCTCTATTACAATGTAAAACATGCCCCAGTTACTTCAAAAACAAGTACGCTATGTATTTGCTTATAAGCCGAGTCAGACTGCAAACTGCACAGACCCAGATCTGCTGTCACATGCGCTGTCAGATTTGGGTCTGTGCAGTTTGCATAAATATCAACATTTATTAGAATGTTTATTTTTAATAGCTTAAAAAATAAAATACAAGTTGTACAATCATGGATTCTTTTAAATGCTAGTGCCACTAAATATGCCTGCTGTTAACTTCAAAGGAAATAAATTGGCTTAAGTAATTTAGTTGTGAAAACAATTTATTTGTGAGGGATTTTTTTTAAATACACATTGTTTGGAATCTGAAGCTATCTGACATTTTCATAATGAGGAAATTTATTTGCCCTGATCAAGTACCATAGAATATTCCCAGTCTGATTAAAAGTGAGATCCTGTTGTGATAAGTAGATCTCATAGGCACCATGGTCAAGTTCTATTGTCCTTTTGATTGACAGATAAATGACAGCTTTAAAACTACTGAAAATCAAAAGGGACACCTGAAACATGTTCTGACTATTAAACTTTAACTCTCCCTAATATTATAGGCTACTTGAAAGAAGTAATCCAGGCCATAAAAAACTAGCAGACCAGGCTATAAAAAACTAGCAGACCAGGCTATAAAAAACTAGTAGACCAGGCCATAAAAAACTAGTAGACCAGGCTATAAAAAACTAGCAGACC
Source organism: Unio pictorum (assembly GCA_030141615.1). Lineage (NCBI taxonomy): Eukaryota > Metazoa > Mollusca > Bivalvia > Unionida > Unionidae > Unio > Unio pictorum. The sequence continues at coordinate 2,535,157 of JARLTB010000062.1, read as the reverse complement.
AGGCTATAAAAAACTAGCAGACCAGGCTATAAAAAACTAGCATTCCAGGCTATAAAAAAACAAGCAGACCAGGCTATAAAAAACTAGCAGACCAGGCTATAAAAAACTAGCAGACCAGGCTAATAAATCAAGTAGACCAAGCCACTAAAAACTAGCAGACCAGGCTAATAAATCAAGTAGACCAAGCCACTAAAAACTAGCAGACCAGGCTAATAAATCAAGTAGACCAAGCCACTAAAAACTAGCAGACCAGGCTAATAAATCAAGTAGACCAAGCCACTAAAAACTAGCAGACCAGGCTAATAAATCAAGTAGACCAAGCCACTAAAAACTAGCAGACCAGGCTAATAAATCAAGTAGACCAAGCCACTAAAAACAAGCAGACCACGCTAATAAATCAAGTAGACCAAGCCACTAAAAACATGCAGAACAGGCCACAAAAACAAGCAGACTAGGCTAATAAATCAAGTAGACCAAGCCACTAAAAACATGCAGACCAGGCTATAAAAAAAACTAGCAGACCAGGCTAATAAATCAAGTAGACCAAGCCACTAAAAACATGCAGAACAGGCCACAAAAAACGAGCAGACCAGGCTAATAAATCAAGTAGACCAAGCCATTAAAAACAAGCAGACCAGGTTACTAAAAACAAGTAGAACAGGCTACTAAAAACAAATAGACCTGGTTACTAAAGTTGATGAGAAATTAAAAAACAAGTAAACCAGGCTGATAAAAACAAGTTAACCAGGATTTTGAAATGTCACCTTAACAGAATTTTCATTGGGGTGTGTCAGATTTCCAAAATGTTGTTGAATTTAGATTTAATCAGATTGAGGACATACTAGTCAAACCTGATATTTTTGATTGTCCAAGATGTCAGTCTATGCAGTTTTAATGTGTTACCTTTATCTGTTACTTTATATACACTGTATAGAATTTTTATCTTTATGTTTTATTTTGTGTCATTTTGTTTAAGTATACATTTATTTGGAATGCTTTACCTACCTAATTTTTGTTCAACTCATTTTGAAATGGAACATAACTTTTGAAATGGTGATATATAAGCACATTTGTACTGAGGTGATGTAAAATACCACTACATACATACATTATTGTTCCAACAACCGTTTGGGTTGACATCTACCTGTAAATTAGGTTGCACACCTGTCTATGAACAACAATTTCAATCTGCTACTTGAGTTGTCGACAGCAGCATCAGTTAATCTCAAGAATTATAGTCTATTATTAAGATGATATTGATTTTATCAGAATTAATGTATATCAGATAGACATGCTTGCATAAAAAGGTAAAGATTTTGATAATCTGTCAAAGCTGAAACATGTACATTATTACACAATTCATTTTAAAAATATGTATTCCATGCAGATGTATTATAGTGGAACAGTGTTTGGTCAAATGCCTTGGGTACACAAAACATTTTGGGATAATGTGGAACTAGGGTTAATCCAAAATCTACCTATTCTGGTGGCAGACATAATGATTGCTTTAACCTTGGGATATTAAAAAAAATTGCTCGCATTTAAATTTAAATTGTCCAAAAAGTGGGTTTACCGTGTTGAACCATTATGTGACTAACAATATTTGTTTTAAACAATATTACTTCGCTATGGGTAGAACATCTCCGGTTAAAAAAACAAAGAAAAATATGCAGTGTTTTCCTTAACGACAACGTAATAGATAAATACTGTGTAAATTGAGCACTTCAGCCTTCAAACTGATGCACAGTAAATGTTTAAACAAAATCATTTTTACAATAAAACTTTAACTATTATGGTTTTGTTTTTTTTTAAATAAAAAAGATATGCCTTTATGATTATGACTTATGTATCTACAGTTAAGTTGAAAATATTTTTAAATAGTTGTAATTAGTTTTCTTTTTATCAGTGTCAGGTAACCATTTCAATAGTACATATAACTTGTCAAGGCTATTTCCAATAACATGTAAGCGATTCTCAACTTTCTAAAAGTGATATTTGTCTGTCTGTCTTATCTTGTCACTGTTGTGTTTTGTCTGTCTGTCTTATCTTGTCACTGATGTGTTTTGTCTGTCTTATCTTGTCACTGTTGTGTTTTGTCTGTCTGTCTTATCTTGTCACTGTTGTGTTTTGTCTGTCTGTCTAATCTTGTCACTGTTGTGTTTTGTCTGTCTGTCTTATCTTGTCACTGTTGTGTTTTGTCTGTCATATCTTGTCACTGTTATGTTTTGTCAGTCTGTCTTATCTTGTCACTGTTGTGTTTTGTCTGTCTGTCTTATCTTGTCACTGTTGTGTTTTGTCTGTCTGTCTTATCTTGTCACTGTTGTGTTTTGTTTGTCTGTCTTATCTTGTCACTGTTGTGTTTTGTCTGTCATATCTTGTCACTGTTGTGTTTTGTCTGTCTTATCTTGTCACTGTTGTGTTTTGTCTGTCTGTCTGTCTTATCTTGTCACTGTTGTGTTTTGTCTGTCTGTCTTATCTTGTCACTGTTGTGTTTTGTCTGTCATATCTTGTCACTGTTATGTTTTGTCTGTCTGTCTTATCTTGTCACTGTTGTGTTTTGTCTGTGTGTCTTATCTTGTCACTGTTGTGTTTGGTCTGTCTGTCTTATCTTGTCACTGTTGTGTCCTAACGTGCCAGTCTAATAAATAAAATTGTTTTAAAATGATGCCCCAAACTTACAAGACATGTTAATTTTATTTTGGCCCCAAAACATTTGGTATCTGCAAACAAATAATATATGAAGATATACAAAAAATATAGATCCATGACCATATCTATTTTATAAACATGACTTTAACATCATACAGAAAAATCTTAAAATAAACTCTAGATATAATGATGCCCAGTAAGGTGTCTTTTAAATATTGTTAAGAGGTTTCACTTTGGTTATTTAAAGAACCCACCATATTGAAACAAGCTAATCCATTGGACAACAATGTACTCGTTACATTTGGGCCTGATTCAATATCAGTCATTAACAATCTTTACCCACCCTGTGCACGTGTTCTTTCACAACAGTATTATAGTAAATATTTTATTTTACTAATGTTACTAGATTTTAAAATAGAGCCCTTGAAGTACTGTTAATATGTGCTTACAAGTAGAGTCAAACTGCAAACAACAAAGATCCTGATCTGCTGTATCATAATGTGCCTGCAGATCTGGGTCAGTATTGTTTGTTATAATGATTACTCCTAACAAACTGCACAGAACTAGATCTGCCAGCACATATATGCCAGCAGATCTAGGTCTGTATAGTTTGCAGTTGGACTTCTCTTATAAGTGAGTACATATGGCATATTTACCTAGTACATCAGTCTGATGGCTTCCCATGTCAATATATATGACCAATGTGATTAATGTTTGTGCTGTTGTAGCCTTGTGACTTTTTATGTTGACTATCATCATTGCATGTTTTTGTCTCTGTGTCAGCATGTGAGGGCAAGGGCCAAGTCTTTCACAGACTTATCCATGTCGGAGAAACCGAAAAAAAAGATCAACAGCAAGGTAGCCATGTTTGTATTGCACTGCAGTGATGAAGGAGTTTTAATGCTACTGGCTTAATCTGCAAGCTAAATTTTCTTACTCTATAGCAACCATATTTTACACTATGCTTATAAGAATGGGTTTAGATGTGATAATACACTTAAATCGACAAAATTACACTGGTGAGTCATTTTAGCATATTTTGTAAGTCTGCGTGAATTTTGCAATTTTTTATTTTCTTATTACAACTTAGCTTATGTGTAGATTAGTTTATTTCTGCAAAATATCTAGATTCTCTATTCTGAATGCAAATGACGCACCAAGGTTAACTCATTGACTGATAAATTAATTAAAATTTGGATACATGTTACTTCCATATATAAAGAACTTGTAAGCTATTCAACACTTATTTTTTTTAAATAAGTGATTTTTTTAACAATACACCGACTGTTGTATATATCTTTAACAGGACAATAAAATATACCTAGACAGGTATAAGAAACATTTATAAAATACACTAAATTCATTTACTCAAGTTTTTAGCACTTAATTCATTTATTGGACATGAAGGGAGAGAAGGGTTTTGTTTTCACCACAGAAATTTCTTTGTTCATTGGGTCCTTTTTGTGATTTGGAGCAACCACAACATAAAAATCCTCGATCTTGAAAGTGAATTTAAATTGTACCTTATTTAATTTATCTAACAATCTTATAGGTACAGTCATCTTGGTACTTTAAATTGTAATGTGACAGCCCAGTCCTAATTTGATATACATGCAAATATGCAAATCTCTTCTTTATTTTTAAGCTGAGTATTGCATTTATTTCTTTAGCTATTTGCTATCATTAATTTAAATCAAGCACTAATCCTTGCACCAAATACTAGTTTTGTTGTACTAGATTTTTTTATGCAACCATGGAGAAATGGAATAATTCATATTACTGCTGTATAAAAGCTTAATATATTTTTGTTTAAATTAATTCATTTTATGTTTATATGTTTATGACGGGACACAATATTTCTTTTTAATGAAGGGTACAAACTTACCAAAGTTTTGGACATTATCTTCCAGAAATCTGCTTTAATAAAGAACTTAATTATATAATTATAAAGTCATGTACAAGTATAAGCAAAGGTTTGTAAATTACATAATTATTCTTCTTTGTTTGTAATTTATTTTAAAATAGAATTTGTACATGCAAACATTTAAACTAAAATTCATTTTCTTTTTAATTAGTGTTATTGGTTCAGAGTGATTTTAATCCCTCCATGCCTTATGGCATAGTGTCCATTCTCTTTTACCAAAAATGTATTTTGCATTACTAATAATAGAAGCAACATCATGGTCTTGCTAAAATGATTAACATATTTCCATTAATCTTTCATATCAATTTTGTATGTCAAGGGTCCAACACAAAGAGTCATTTATTAGACCTGGTATATTCCTTCCATATTGTTTTACTGAAACTAATACATTAAACAATAGGAGATAATGCTTTTTAAAGGAAATCACTATAATTTTTTTAAAAAATGTTTTAGATATTGATGTAAATTTTCCAGTTACATTACTTATACAGAAAATGAAATTCAAATATATATATATATATATATATATATATATATATATATATATATATATATATATATATATATATATATATTGCACATTATTTAGACTATTTTTATTATAGTGAAAAGGGACATTAAGAGTTGTGTTCCTTTGATAAAATATATCAGTTAGTATTCCTTGAACTTTTTAAGTTACAGTATTCTGAATACTTTGATTAATATGTTGATGGCTTTAATATCTTTGGCATTTGTATTGTTTACTCTCTGGATAGATATTGACATTGTAAAATCAAAATAGCTCTCTCTCTTTAACAAATCATTGTATAATTTAACTGTTGTTTCTTGCCATTTTTACAATGAATCCCCATGTAGTCATTCAGAAACTTGTCTCATCATATCTTGAACCATATGAAGTTTTTTTGAAGATCAGGATAAACTTTGGGAAAGATTATCTTTTTTAAAACTTGTTCTCATTATTTTTATGATAAACTTTGGGAAAGATTATCTTTTTAAAAACTTGTTCTCATTGTTTTCATGATACAAATTGGGAAAGATTATCTTTTTAAAAACTTGTTCTCATTATTTTTATGACAAAATTTGGGATGTAGATGAGGAACATTAAATTACCTTTATTTTAAGACTTAGTGACCACACTTTTGTTTAAAGATGTAGCGTATATTGTAATGATGATGTCCTTCCATCCATCCGTCTGTCTGTTACTGATTTCATTTCTGCACAAAACTTAAATTTTCCAACAACTGCATGCACCAAACTTTGTGTAAAGCTTGCACTTGGAGTCAGGAAGAAGCTCGTCAATTTTGGGAGCAAAAGGTCAAAAGTCCAGGCATCTGTGGCTGAAAAAGAAAAATGGTTTCTGCACAAAATTGACAGATCTGGACCAGAATTTTTTGATGACTTTTACTTGGGACAGTTGAGAAGTCTATCAGTGTCTGGGATCAGAGTGCAAGATCACTGTGACTGAGCAAAGAAAAAATGGTTTATGTGCAAAAGTTTTGGTTCTCAACCATGAACCGCACCAGAGTTTGTGGATAACTTGTATTTTGTCCAAGAAAGAAATCTATAAATTGTGGGTTAAAAACGTCAAGGCCAGTTTGATTAAAAGTTAGAAGATGGTTTTAGCTTAATTGCTTTAATGTTGTAGATCATCATCTCCACATTTATGAAGAGCTTGCACTTACATTATGTAAGAGACCCATTGATTTGAGGTTAAAGGTCGAAGTCAAAATCATTGTGCTCAAAGAAAATGAGTTAGACCATTGACCATACTTTGTGGGTGATTCACACTTAGGGTATTAAAGGGAGGTACTGGTATATATTCTGAAATATAATGGTCAGAGGTCATGACCTTGGTAGGTCATACAATGTAGATAAAATTGTTAAGGAGTTCAGTCACAAACTTGAGAATTGGCATTTAGAATTCTGATTTCAACAAATGCAGAATTCTGCTTTGCAACGTCCCCACTACAAAATGTTTATTGTTCAGTGAGACAAAACGTATATAAGGAAGACAAAAATGAAGAGTGAAATTTCTGAAAAAAGATCAGAAGATTTCATATCAGACAATGTTATTACATTGGTACATGTACACCAATGACTTTCATTTGTCTTTTTACATTCCATACTGGACCATTGTATTGGAATTTCATATTGGAAAAGAAATCTATCAATATTTGTATCACAACTGCTAATCAGAGACTTCCATGTTGAAATTATATAAACCATATTCATTTTTTTGTGGAAATAGAAGACATGTATGTTTTAACGGGGAAAAAAAAAACATTACAAAGATGCATTGTTGAAAGTTACCCTTGAGTATATCATGTCTGGTTTGTTTAGCATGTTTTTTTTAATGATAGCCCTGAATTTGTACACGTACCATTAATTAGGAAATGTGCTGTGTATATATGATCATTCTCTATAGCAATATAATGTATAGTAATGCTTGGCAGTCTTAATTTGATTAGGTCTTATCCACTTGCATCATTTACCACAGTCTTCATTTTCAGCTTTTTAAAGATCTTTGTCTTGTTTTCAATATCTGCAGAGTAGCAATAGTACCATATATACTCGCTTATAAGACAAGTCCAACAGCAAACTGGTTACACCCAGATCTACTAGTGCATTATGCACTGGCAGATCTGGGTCTGTGCAGTTTGGTAGGAGTAATCAGTAGAACAAGCATCATAGATCCTAGTCTGCAGGTGCATTATGCTATGGCAGATCAGGATCTTCGGGTTTTTTTTGGGCAGTTTGACTCAACTTATAAGTGAGTATGTACATTAGTGACACTAGTTTTAGAAAAGAAACACTTGAATACAGTTTGTAAATTCTGGTGTGTTTATCATTACATGCTTGCTTTCATTTCATAACATAGGTTAGAACCTAGGACCACAAAGGTCTCAAGCAAGCGTCTACTGCATGGTTATTGAGGTTAATTCTGTCTGTACGCCATTATGCCATCCATTCAGAAGATTTTTTAATTCTGTATGTATGTCATTATGCCATTAATTCAGAAGACTTTTAATTCTGTCTGTCATTATGCCATTAATTCAGAAGATTTTAATTCTGTCTGTCATTATGCCATTAATTCAGAAGATTTTTAATTCTGCCTGTCATTATGCCATCAATTCAGAAGATTTTTAATTCTGTCTGTCATTATGCCATTAATTCAGAAGATTTTAATTCTGTCTGTCATTATGCCATTAATTTAGAAGATTTTTGCTCATTGTCATAATCTTCAAGCCCTGAAATTCAATGAATTTTGCAAAACAAACTCAGATAAAATTATTGATATACTCCAATGAATGCATTTAACCTTATGAAGGCCTCTCAAGATAGCACAAGGCTATTTTTATTTTGATGCTTATAACAAGTATAGCCTACCGACCATATGCCATGTTTTTAGGCTGTTTGGTATGTTAAACTGTTTATTACATTTTTTCAAAAAAAGTTCTTCTTTGTTGAGAGGATGATTGCCATTTTTTGGCATTTTGTGATTTTCAGACTGACATTTGTATATAAACAAGATAATGCAGTTGTCCTGAAACATGTGGCTGTACTCCCAATATGTAAACTTGTGGAAGAGGAATGATGTGGCATTTTTGGAGACTACTTCTGCTTGTTAGAAGTTTCTTGGGAGTTATGCAATCCTAACATAAATATTTTTTTAATTATATATCCTTGATTTCTTCAGTTAGCTTTGATCACTACCAATGAAGGCATTTTTAATTCAATACAATTTGTACTATGATGCAATATGGTTTGTAAACTAACTATGCCTTTAAATATTTTTAATTTTTCTTAACTTATGGAGATATATGGCCCATTGTCTATATGCTGTTTACTTTTAATCATTCAGCTGTCCATAGACATACTTACCCATATAACCTATTTGATAGCCGTATTGTGATTTCTATATTTCCCTTGATTGCATCATTCTTTTAGAGTTATGACCCCTTGGTAACTACCAGTTTGGGTTTATATTACACTTTAGTAGTGCCCTTCTTGCTTGTGTTGGTCACCGTTTAAGAATGGAAGCATAACATTCAAATATATATTAGATTTTTTTTAAATAATTTTTTTAATACATCCATGATGATAAATTGGAGATGACAAAAATTTCTGTCTAAACAAGTGTCATATGAAAAGGCCCGATTTTACCATTAGGCACTCCAAACATATGTTTTCAAGAACACTTGTTTTACCTAGTTGGTCCTAAATGAAAATGGTGCCTTCATACATCCTGTATGGCTGCCATGGTGACTTATAAAAATGTTGTCACTGCTTTCCCTAAATGGATGATTACTGTGACTTTTTGTTCTCACCAAAAAACTGCTAATGATGTCTATTTGTTCTAAGCTGACATCTAATACCACAGCAGCTAATTTAAAAATCTTGTTTTCACTGAACATTAGTTGAGATGGTTTTGGAACTCAACATTTGAAATGGTTATTGCCTTAAATTGCATGAAATTCTTTTTGCCCAGTAGAGCATATGTCCCATTTAGGGACTCTTGTTCAATTTATTGAATGATTCCATAGTGGAAACAGAACTTACAATGTACAGGCCATTATTGCAAAGTGTTCCACTGGTGTTTGAGACTAATTTAGCTACAGTCTCTTGAAAGACAAAAGTATATTAGACTAATTAACTTAGATTTGACCTTCATTTCAAAAGGTTTCAGGAAATAAACTTGTGTGTAAACTGTTGTCTGGTTAATAAATTCATTATGATTATCTCCAGGGGTTCCATTAAATTAAGATTTTACTCAATTCACATTAATAACACGATTCTTGGACATCCAGCCAGTGTTATTTATTAGCTAATGGTAAATTCCAAAACATGGATTCAGGGACACTTTTGCAAAACTACTTAAGCAAAAGCTGTGTAGAGATAGAATCCAGTTTCATTTTCATAACTTTGGTACTTTTCATCAGCTGTACTTATCATAATAATTAGGCATTACTAATTATACGCAAGTTGTTGAGCTTCAAAATGACAGACTACAGCATCTACTGATCCGGTGGCCTAGTAGTTAGAACATCCTCCTCGGAAGTGGGAGGTCGTGGGTTCAAATTTCCAGGCCAAGTCATACCAAAGACTTTCAAAAATGGTACTAACAGCTGCCTCTCTGGATGATCAGCATTAAGAGGATCATGTTAGGACTGGTCAGCCTGTGTTATGATCATGTGACTGGGTGCATAATGCTGCATGTATGTGGTATGATTCCCCAGTGCTAGACATCACAATAAACTGCCACACTGTAGACATCGTAGTGATATGACTGTATTTTTATATATTGTTATGTTAAAAATCATAATCACACACACACACGCACACACAAACACACACACACACACACACACACACACACACACTACCAGCATCATTACCACATAATTTGTATACATCTGCAATAAGATGGAACATGTAATGTTATGACATCTCTCTGTACATCTCTATGCCTGTTGTAAAATTTACTTTTCACACACATCAGAGTCCTTCACCATCAACCATTACAACCCTTGTTAAGTAGCTTTCATTTCAGGGTCTAAAAGGTTAAGGGTCAAGGTGACAATAACTTAAAGAAGAAAATTGGTTATCATGTCACAGACCTAAACCAAAAGGTCAGATGTTAAGGTCACCGTGGATAAGAAATGAAAAATGTTTTTTTTAAACAAAAATATTTGCATTGAACATGAACCTTCACTATACATTGTGGATATTCTACCCACTGGCTTGAAAATCTTTCATAACTTCCCGTTTGGTCACCATAGTGTAATACAAAAAAATAATTTTTCAAAATTTTGTCATGCTGTTAATAATATATTTTTAATAATATTATTCGTATTTTTGTACATTCATTATTGATGGAAACTACTGAATTACCAGTGTAATGAAAAAAGGAATCTATCCAGGACATTTCCTAATACCCTGAAGTAAAAAAAAAACTTCATAAAATACACAAAAGTTTCAATATTCTATGTGAAAATTGTGGACAATAATTTAGTATTATTTTCCCAAACAGCTGCCATTCTGTTCACTGTGTGTTGTTTGGTTTTGCATCATTTTTTTGGCACATTTTACTGGTCAAGTCCTTCACTAAAAGGTTTTACACTAGTTCTTTGTAAATTTAGCCATGTATTTTGTAGCTGAACCATATTGCACTATTATTCAGTATACATTGTATTGAACACATATTGAACTATTTTTGTTACAATGAATGTTTCTACACTAAGAAGAAAACAACATAGACCCGGATCTGCTAAGACATTATGAATTAGCATTTCAGGGTCTATTTTGTTTACAGGCACTATGTACTTGATTATAAGACAAGTGTAACTACAAACTGCACAGACCCACATAATATACCAGCATATGTTATGAATAATCACTAGAACAAACATAGACCCTGATCTGCAGGTTTATTATGCTATGGCTTATCAGGATCTTTGGTGTTTGACATGACTTGTCAGATATATATATATATATATATATATATATATATATATATATATATATATATATATATATATATATATATATATATATATATATATATATATATATATATATATACTGTATGTAATGAAATGACAAAATAACATGCTTCATGATTTGGTGATTTGGAATTAACCTTGTTTGCCTTTGTTACCAAGTGGTTACTAACAGATTGTGGGTGAACAATTCTACCAAAACAACTGAAAACAGAAACTCTTCCTTATGTTGGTGTTTTTATTTCCAGTAACGTTATTTATCAGATATGTTAAAATTTGATGATTTTTGTGTGCATTCAGATTTTTCAATTCATAAAAATGAATCTGCTATTGTGTGAAAAAATGGGCCAGTGAGTAGATATTGAAGGAGAGTTATTATTATTATTATTATTATTATTATTATTATTATTATTATTATTATTATTACTATTATTATTATTATACTAGTACTTTTATTGGACATACAGACGTGTGAATTAATGTATTAAAATGTCTGTAATTTTTGCCTATTGTTTGTATTTCAGTCTGGACTCTATAACCCTCCAATAGATCGACCAGGACTTCTCAGCCAATAGTAAGTAGTAATTTTTTTTATGTGCATGGATTGTGCATAGAAAGGAATAATTGATTGCGTGGGTGAGGATGTACAGTAAGAGATAGATTGGTACAAGTCACTTGTGAGCTGAATCTGGCATTTAATTCAAAACCCTAAACAAGTTGTGAAGCCCTTCAGTGCTTAACATTCTTAAATGTTATGGAATCAGTGTTACCTTTTATCTTAAGTACAGTTGCAGAAAATGTTTTGAGTTTTTTAAATATATTTTATGCCAGCAATGTGATGGTTAACTATTATACTGTGTATTAATTCACAATTTTCAGCCATTTGATGGTTCATTTCTAAACCATTACATCACATGATGCACACAGGAAAGATTCACCTGTAAGATTTAAATTAGGCCCCATTAATAAATGTTGACTTTGATTTAAACTAAACTTATTTCAGAATGTATACTGTAGATCCCATTAAGTATTTTGACAGTTCTTTAGTAAATTCTTATGGGGTTTTGACTAGTGTTGTTCCGATTATCGATTATAATCGATCATCAGCTGGTTGAGCAAACCGATAAGATAATCGATTGTGAAACTCCATAATTGATTTTGTGTAAAGGGAGACAACTTTTTAGGTGCATGCAAAGCACAAAGGTTAGTAAAACTCCCAGCCACTAAAGTTGACCTGAAATTTATTAATCCCTTCACAACTACAAATAAAAAGTCTTACGATTCATTATTAGGAACATATAGTCATTATTACATGTTCAAGTTGTTAATTTGTTGAGTTAATAAAATTTAAACACATTTTGTTGATTTGTTGCAATATCTTTTGTAGTATTTATAAACAACTACAAACAAGAAAATCATGTCCGTCTATACTTTAAATTATAGACACATCACATATGAACGAAAGAATTTCTGGGGATTGTAGCAGTATTTCAGTTACATATGACTGATCAGCCATAAAAAGCTGCATTCATTTAACAAAGTTGTAAAACAAAAATAACACAATGTATTTTTGCAATATTATTGTCAGGTTAAAGTATACGTGTCATTAATATAGATTACTCCTGTATATTTATAAACATATCAAATTCTTGATCAAAGATATAACTAACAAAAATTAAAATTTCATCCATGTAACCGATTATAATCGATGATCAGTTGGTTAAGGGGAACCGATTATCGACTATGAATTTCTGACCGATTCCCATCACTAGTTTTGACCTTTTGACCTTCATCTGGCTCCATTCCACTGTGGTATTGCCATGCTTGTGTTGAGCAAAGTAAAGTCATGCTCTCCATCAGCAGTCCAGGAATTGACATCTGTACACAAGTACATTCATTTCCGGTATAAATTCATATCTAGTATATATTCAAATCTGGTATACAATCATATCCTTTATATTCATTTCCAGTATACATTCATATCTAGTATATATTTAAATCTGGTATACAATCATATCCTTTATATTCATTTCCAGTATACATTCATATCTAGTATATATTCAAATCTGGTATACAATCATATCCTTTATATTCTTTTCCAGTATACATTCATATCTAGTATATATTTAAATCTGGTATACAATCATATCCTTTATATTCATTTCCAGTATACATTCATATCTAGTATATATTCAAATCTGGTATACAATCATATCCTTTATATTCTTTTCCAGTATACATTCATATCTAGTATATATTTAAATCTGGTATACAATCATATCCTTTATATTCATTTCCAGTATACATTCATATCTAGTATATATTCAAATCTGGTATACAATCATATCCTTTATATTCTTTTCCAGTATACATTCATATCTAGTATATATTTAAATCTGGTATACAATCATATCCTTTATATTCATTTCCAGTATACATTCACATACAGTACAGCTCTATTGATCTAACTTCCATATATCCTATCTGTTGTTTTGATTCTAAAGCCAAGGGGTGGGGTGGGGGGAATGGTTCGTGATTTACAGTCAGACCTGCATTGAAAAGCCAACTTGTGTTAAGCAATCAACTGACTTGACACATTAACCCCTGGTGGCGTGTTTATGGGGTGTGAGGTAGTAGCCTACTTTATTGCTCTGTAGCATCAAGATCATGTATGATACACAGAAGTGGGTGGTATTATAAAAGGGTACAGAGATTTAGCTCTACAATGATACCAAATAATTTGGAGGTTTTAGTTGCACTACAAAATACAGAGGAAAAAAACTATTTTTGTGGACCTATTATTTTTTTTATTCTTCCACCCAAAATTTGCAGAAGGTTGGAATCCGATTTTGTGTCTGGATTTTAGACTCTTTGGCCTCAGATCTAACGCAGACCAGTATGAACTGCACACAGACAGGTGAACCTATGCAAAATGTCGGATAAGGTTCGCATTTTTTATAAAGTGTGGTCTCTATACAAAACTGCTGGGTCCATTAAGCAAAAAAAGGAAAAAAGAAAAAAGAAGTCCAATATTTCCGCTTCTGCTCATGCATGAGCAAAATAACCAATGGAAAATGATGTATATAAGACAACTAAGCAGGCTAATGGAAAATTGCTTTGAAGTCGATGTATTAGGATGTATTCAGAAATAGTCCCCAAAATGTGTTTCCTACTCTCATTTCATGTGAAAACAGCAAAAACCTCCAGGGGTTAATGTGTTAAACAGTCCAATTGTTCAAAACCAATTTGCTGTAAAAATTAAACTTTTATTAAGCAAATACCCATCATCTTTAGAGGTCATTTTGTCACAGATTTTACCCACAAGCACAATAACTGTTGACCATTGGTCATTTTAACAAATTTAAACACTCCTGATATATATTTACTTCCTATAGCATTAATTCTCTGCACCAGTGGGGACATACTTATTGGTTTTTGCTCCTAATTATCAGTAACAAGTGATTCACTGTAGTCATATGCTGACTGGAAGGTATCATAAAAACCCCTTGAACTGACAGTCCAAGTAATTTAATTTACAGTGAAAATGAATAGTGTTAAATGTTTTTGAAAATTGATAGTGTTACATTAAAAGGAGTTCATGTGAATTTGCTTCAGATACTTTTTTAGGTTCCCAGCACAAAAAACAAAAACTTGCATCTAATGTGTTAAGCCACATGATAAGGAGGCAACCTGGGATATGTTTTAGTTTAGCCCAGGGATTCCATGCCGATATGATGGGAACTACAAGAAATGTGGGAGGACAGGTTTTTTGGAAATGTCTGCCCTATTACAGATAAAAGATCCATATGTACAGATAAAAAAGATCTAAAAAATATACACTTTTGGTTTTAAAAACTGCTGATGCATGTTTGCAGTGCATGATGTTAATATTACTGGGTATTATTAGGTCTTGTGCAAGTTACTGTATACACTCATTTTCAAGTCAGAACCATTTGCAAACTGCATAGACCCAGATCTCCAATTGCATAATGCAGTTAGGAATAATCATTAGAACAAACAATGTATCCCTTTATCTGCAAGAGCTTTATATGGCCGCAGATGAGGGTCTTCATTTTTTGTAATTGGACTTGGCTTGTATGTACTTAAAACTATTATTAACACATATGTACAGGAAGATGGTGCGCTAAGTATAGACCCACATTTTCTTCAAAAATTGAAGTTGTAATGATCTCATATATGGTGGTGGCACTCAATCCAGTCATTGGATGCTTTGTGTAGAAGAAAGTACCATATATACTCACTTAAAAGTCAAGTCAAACTGCTAACAACTGAGATCCTTATCTGCCATACCGTGATACACCTGCAAATCAGGATCTAAGTTGTTTCTAACAAACTGCATGAACCCAGATCTGCCAGCACATTATGTGATGATAGATCTGGGTTAGTGCAGTTTGCAGTTGAATTCAACTTATAAATGATATTATATGGTAAATGTATATTTTGGAGAACCATTTATGTTGTAATATACCCAAGTAATGAGAGTCTTTGGCAGCACAGATACAGGTCAAACAACTTCAATGACAGTGTAAGTCTGAGCATTTGCACCAGTGGTTATTTATTGTAGATCCTCTCATCAATTACTTAGTGGTGACCAGACATTACCTTGTAATGGCTAGAGATAATATAATGTTGAAAATTTTTACAATGATCATAGCTAAAGGGTGTTCAGGTCTTTATGTTACACACATGGTATGTGTACATGTGTATAATGAGGATATGGGGGCTGGTTGGTCATCAACTGTAGATATCAGTTCCATAAAGCATAGATTAGATTATCAAGTTCTAGGTGACAGTAAATAACAATATTTTAGGATCTTTAATTTGAGTAACTCTCTGTTCATAGTATATTGGTGACATAACATTTTAGGGAATTAATGAGGTCAAGCATGTTTAGGGTATGGTCCTTCTTGTGTTATTTTTCCATTTGTCATTGTTATTAATAACTTGTTCTTGAAAGCCACTCAACAGAATTTTATCTAGCTTTTGGGTTACGCAGAGATTTCCCATTGTAGAAAAATTTCAAAGTTTTAACAAATAATTTTAGAATACAAAATGCATTAATTAAATTAAATTAGCTGAATAATACATCTTAGGGATTAAATATAACAATCGCTTATTTAAATATGAACAAAAATAGAAAAGATAAATATAAAAAGTAATACTTTATAAGTTGATAGAATAACCTTTTGGTAAGTTGAGTTTGGAAAAAAATGTAAATGCAATGTTGCAAAACATTTTCTGTATTGCATAATCCAGGCTTTACTCCAGTTGCCTGGGCTGAGTATGTACTACATTCAGTATGCAGGCATTGCTATTACAATGACCAGTCTGTACTAAATTCATTATGTAGGCACTGTAATTACAATCACCAGTCTGTACTAAATTCATTATGTAGGCACTGTAATTACAATCACCAGTCTGTACTAAATTCAGTATGTAGGCACTGCTATTACAGTCACCAGTCTGTACTAAATTCAGTATGTAGGCACTGTTATTACAGTCACCAGTCTGTACTAAATTCAGTATGTAGGCACTGCTATTAGTCACCAGTCTGTACTAAATTTAGTATGTAGGCACTGTAATTACAATCACCAGTCTGTACTAAATTCAGTATGTAGGCACTGCTATTGCAATCACCAGTCTGTACTAAATTCATTATGTAGGCACTTTAATTACAATCACCAGTCTGTACTAAATTCAGTATGTAGGCACTGTAATTACAATCACCAGTCTGTACTAAATTCATTATGTAGGCACTTTAATTACAATCACCAGTCTGTACTAAATTCAGTATGTAGGCACTGTAATTACAATCACCAGTCTGTACTAAATTCATTATGTAGGCACTTTAATTACAATCACAAGTCTGTACTAAATTCAGTATGTAGGCACTTTAATTACAATCACAAGTCTGTATGTAGGCACTGTAATTACAATAACCAGTATGAACTACATTCAGTATGTAGGCAGTCAGTACTAAATTCAGTATGTAGGTACTGCTATTACAATCGGTATTTACGTACCATTACATCTGGCCTATTTAGTATTTACTTGTCATTGCATATCGGGTCAATTCCATATTTACTTATGATTGCATTGGGCCTATTCTGTATTTACTTATCATTACATCTGGCTTATTCTGTATTTACTTGTCATTGCATCTGATCAGATCCATATTTTCCTATCATTACATCTGGCCTATTCTGTATTTAATTATATTGTTACATCTGGCCTATTCTGTATTTACTTATATTGTTACATCTGGCCTATTCTGTATTTACTTATCATTGCAATGGGCCTATTTCTACATTTCATCAGTTCTTTTTTCAAGTAGATACACTCTTCTCCCCCATCCACCTTTGACAATTGATAACAGTGGCTATGTCTTGTAAAATTTAATGGCAAAATATCAGATAGCGGCAGACACTTTCATATTCTTTACCTTAATGAAACGATGAAGCCCCATTTAAAATTGTGGACTTCGTTTTCATGTTTTCATCTCAATCCTAGCGCCAAGCAAGATAGTTATTGATCGAATACTTGGCCTCAGGCTTATCACCTATTATTAGGCTGTTCAACAGGAGTACATAAAAGATTTAAACATTCATTGATGTTCCCATCTGTACATATACATTTCAGGTAAATTTGAACAAATTAGATATCAGCAGTACAATAGTTTCTGCTATAAGGGAACTCTTGTTGGCAAACTAGTTTTCATTATTACACTAACTGATGGTTTAATTAGGTATGTCCTGTTTTGATACCTTACCCAACTTAAAAGTTTCCATTGAAGAGGGACATGTTTGAAAAGGACAAAGGTTATTTAAGACATACAAAGGAATTGTGTATTACTATGTACTTTTGACACTGCCTACTGTATCTGTCAACTTTACAATATAGCATTCTAGCAGATCCAAGGTCTAAGAAGTTGGATATAACACTACTAAAAAATCTAGTTGAATAGCTTATATCAGCTATCACATTGTGGGCTGCCAAATCAGGGTCACTGTTGTTCATTCTCCTTTTTATTCCAAGCCAGTGGCATTGGACTTGTTCTGCCAGCACATTATCCCCATATATATATATATATATATATATATATATATATATATATATATATATATATATATATATATATATATATATGAGTTTGAAATATTGTTCATTTTAGGATGAGGCTATACATACAATGTACAGAATACTTACCATATGTACCTGTTTATAAGTCAAACTGCAGAAAGATAACAAAGATCCTGATCTGCTATAGTATAATATGTACGCAAAACAGGGTCCATATTGTTTGTTTTACTGATTAATCCTAACGCAGTACTGATTACTCCTTGCACACTAGAGATCTGCTGGCGCATTGTGTGATGGCAGATTAGGGTCTGTGCAGTTTGCAGTTGGACTCTACTTACATGTGAATTCATATGGTATAAAGAAGATGCTCTAAGTGATCATATGATGATCCTCAAGGGTCTGAGAGTTAACCATTGTTTTGATGTTGTATTCTCCTCTCATTAGAAATGACTTTTTCCTGCCATGTATATTCTTCAAATGGTAGATTGAAGCTAGACCACCATATTCACTGAATACTCAGTACATCAGAAATTATTATTTGGGTACATTTTGTGTGGTTGAATGACATCATATTGAACATACATTGGCAGTATTAAAAAACAAAAACAATATTCCAACACATACATGTACATACTGAAAGAGTTAGCTCCCTTTGCATATGTTTGGGAGCTCTCCATATTGGAGGTGCATTGTTACACCCATAATGGTTGCAGAGAATATAATATGTTTGATTTGTTTTTGAGTCCTAATACTCATTGTGCTAAGCCATAAGGAGACATCAGACATGTAGTCATCAGTTCCAAAAAGAATCATGATGTTCGAGGCATGTTTTGTGTAGCTGCTTCCCTCTCACAAAGCATGCCAGGATCAGGAAATATGAACATAGTTAGTATGGAACTCTTTTGCTAGAAAAGAGGGATGTGGACTTATTTAGGCATGTCCAGTTATTACATTGAATATGGAACATTTTCATATCTTCAGATTTCGGTTGAAAACTAACTTAATATTTAGTAAGTGGAACATAATTGGACATAATTAACCAATATAAGCTGTTCAATTATTTTTTATTTCAAACAAATTGGATAATATGTTTTATTGTATTGAATTTTGATTGCTAAAACAGGTCAAGGTGGCAGACCATCAGTTAACAAGACCTTTATAGTCAGATGTTGTTATGTACTACATTAAACACAGCCCTGAAGTTTGAAAATGGGCAGGAGAGCCCTGAAGCTTGAGTATGGGCAGAGGAGCCCTGAAGCTGGAGTATGGGCAGGGGAGCCCTGAAGCTGGAGTATGAGCAGGGGAGCCCTGAAGCTGGAGTATGAGCAGGGGAACCCTGAGCCCGAGTATGGGCAGTGGAGCCCTGAAGTTTGAGTATGGGCAGGGGGTCCCTGAAGCTTGAGTATGGGCAGTGGAGCCCTGAAGCATGAGTCTTGGTAGTGGAGTTCTGAAGCTTGAATATGGGTAGGAGGGCCTGGAAGCTTGAATAAGGGCGGGGAGGGGGCCTGAAGCTTCAGTATAGGCAGGTGGTTCTGAAGCATAAGTATGGAGGAGGTGGTCCTGAAGCTTGAATATGGTAGAGTATATTAGAGGATTCCCTGAAACTTGAGCAGAGCAGGGGCAATGGGAAGGTAGAATAACAACCTTTGACAGTCAGCTGATGGTAGCTAGATGGAGGTTCGGATATTCGTCACTTGGCAACTTGGTAATTTCTATTTGCACAAAAGTCCTTTTTTCCAACCTCTCTTCCTTAGAGGATAGAGTTCACCCTATTCCAACTTATGGTATCTTAGGACCGCATAGCATTATGCTGCTTGAATGTATGTAACTAATTTCTTACAAACATTTAATCTTCATTCTGTCAAAAGATTATCATGGTCATTTCATCCATATTTATTAAGAAAATTACCAATTTTTTTGGTGCAAATAACTTTAATAGTATTTGTGTCTGTGTGATTTAGTTTTTTAATGGTAGCTTTTAACCATTTTAGTTTAGTCATATTATTACAATTTCTGCAGTGTGGCAGTTTATAATGATATCTTGCACAGAGGCATCATGCTGCAAACATGTAGCATCATGTCCCACAGTCACATTATTCTGACACCAGTCCACCTAACACTAACCTCTTAATGCTGAATGCCTAGTGAAACAGCTACTAGTACTACTTGTATAAGTTTTTGATATGACTTGGCTGGGGTTCGAACCCACAACTTCATGCATCTAAGATGGACACTGTAACCACTTTAGCCACACCTGAAATATTCTCTCAGTACCAATTTATTCTCTTTATAAATAAATAAAAAATTGACATACCATATGTACTTGCTTACAAGTCAGGTCCAACTGCATACATCATAGATCTTGATCTACCATTGCATAATGTACTGGCATATCAGTTCCTATATTGTTTTTTC
This sequence comes from Unio pictorum, assembly GCA_030141615.1. NCBI lineage: Eukaryota > Metazoa > Mollusca > Bivalvia > Unionida > Unionidae > Unio > Unio pictorum. The sequence continues at coordinate 2,514,568 of JARLTB010000062.1, read as the reverse complement.
TACGAAATACATAAAGTTATATCTACCATTGTGGTGGCAGGTCTTGGCCTATGACATTTGCAGTTGGATCCAACTTATAGGCATGTACATATGGTACATTAAAGCCCATTCAAGAAATATGGCATATATGTCGTTGAGGGGCCCCGAGTGGCCGAGTGACCTAAAGTGCTGTCCGTTATGGATCACTGCCATCTCACCTCTGTCTGCGTGGGTTCAAGTCTCAGATTCAGCCAATGTGGGTATGTGAGAAAGCTTGCCAGTAGCTTCTCGTGGGTTGATACTTCTTTCTGGGGTTTTCCGGGGTTTTTCTCCACCATTAATACTGGCCATGATGTATAGCCTATCATGTGGTGAAAATGGCGTTAAACCTTAAAAACAAACAAAACATATATGTCCATGTTTTACTTCTTGGCTGTCTATGAGGATTTTTAATTTGATGAATACAACGCTTCTGAAGTCATTTTGTACCATGCACTGGCCCTTAATCTAAAAGCAGAACAACAGTTAAAGGGGTGGTTTGTATTATTACTACTGTATATATTTGCTTGTAGGTTGAGTCCAATTGCAGAGACCCAGATCTGCTGCATTATTCCTTGGCACTTCATTAAGAGGAATGAGTAGAGCAAACAAAAAAGACTGATGTGATGCCAAATCAGGGTGACTGTTGTTTGCAGTTTGATTCTATTTACAAGTGAATATAAATGGTGTATTTCATTTTAACATTTGGTGACCACTGTTTCAAAAAGTAGTGGACTGTCCTTGAATAACCTTGACACACAACTGTGATATTATTGTAATTCTATAATCATTTTCATGATACATGGAGTCTCAGCAAGGTACTGGGAGTTTTTTTCTGTTCCTTCATTCAGAAGGCGAGAATGAAAGGATCACCTGGGACAGTTGAACAGTTTAAAAGTGTAATGATTTACCTTGATAGATATAAGCTAATTTATATAGCAACATTTCATAGAAAGGAATAGTGTTCTACAGTGTCAATTTCAGGGGCCATATTGTTAGGTGGATGTTTATTTCAGAAGTCTACTGACAGAAGATCACATCCATATCTAGTTACAGAGCAGCAGTTAAAGGCTGGAAATTGTAGATGACATTTTGACTTCTTGTAACATAACATCTTAGCTGGATGTTGTTCTGTTATGGGCTTATTTTTGTTAGAAAGACTTTTACATATACCTGTGATATTAGTGGCACTGTATATGTAGTACATCATATATTTTGACCTAATACTGTATGATTAAGGTGGTATAAGATTATGACAAATATTCAGATTAAAGGGTGGTAGTATATAAAGTTTGTGACAGGTGTGCATGATAAGTTCAGAGAGCATTAATCTAGTGAAATATTACCTGTATAATTGGGATATAGTTGGGAGTCAACCATGTCTGATAGAATGCATTTGCTTAATTAGCAGCTGACAACTGAGCTAGTTCTCATACTGTTAGCTGTTTCTTCTAAGCAAGAAAACTTACACATAGGCAATCAGTGGAATTGATGGAATTATCAGTGATCTCTGCAGGCATGAAAGGGAAGGGGGGTGCTGTCTACTTGCAGCTTGGCCTTGTGTTATGACCTCAGTATATACAAATGCATATATAAATAATGCATAACTGATTGTTAAATCATCTTATGAGAGTTACTTAATGGATGCTGTGTAACACCAGTTCTTCTACAGGGCCTGTTGGAAGTTGGAAATAGCAAGATACTGAAGTTCACATAAAGATTTGTTTTGTATTGAGCTATGTACAACATGTGCTAGTTACAGCTCTGTTAAAGACCAGACCTAACAGTCACATGTGGTTGGTTGGACAACCAAGTAATTGTGTATTTACCTGTTCGCCTGGCATTGCTTAACACTTTTTCTGTATATTATTTTTTTTATCAGTATTGTTCAACAGTAATTTTTAATAACGTAAATTGTTTTATGGAGAGGAAAAAATTCAGTATTCTGACCACATTTTGCTGAATTAGAACCAGAATCCACGTTACTTATGTGTTGTGTGGTTCTGTCCTCCAAAATGTCCTTTTTCCGAATGTCACAATGTCATTGAGATAATGGTCATTCCTTGCCTGTTTTTTTTTTTTTCTTCATACCTTGGGACTAAAACAACTGTTCATGGAGTCCTAACCTAATAGATTCTAGACTGTAATTGAGTGTTGTGCTGCTGTGTGGTATTCAGGAGAATTGTGATCTATGATTGACAGGCATTGACCCATACCTGTTATTTCAACTGTCACAGAGGTGAGAAGGATCAATAGAGTTGATTAAGTTACAGTACTACTTTCCTTTCTTAATGACATCAATTCTACATGAGTGGTTTGTGGCTTGCAGATGCTGGATATAACAGTTTTAGAACTTTTGTTGCACCTTTATGTGATGAGAACTTGTTTGTTCTGGAAGTGATGCTATAAATTCATGGAAATAAAATAATGGAATAGCAAAGGTCATTCCACAATGATGCAGTTAATTGACAGGCTTTATAGGTAAGTGTTCCTGTACAATACAAAGTTGTTCACTATATTTCATTTTGAAGATTTTTTGAAATATTTTATTAAACATAAGATAGTTTATACAACTGGGTAATCTGAAGTTATCACTCAGTTCGGCAGAGGTTGAAACTTAGTTTATATCCTTGATATAGACCTGACTTTATTTTGCATTGTATTGTTCGCCATTAAATTTATCAATTATTATTCAAAAGTTTTTTCTTCAACAATTTCAAAACAAGCTAGAGAATTTCATTAGGTGTAATGACTGTTGTTGTTGTTGTTGTTGTTGTTATTGTAGGGTTTAACATCATTTTTCAGCACACAATAGGCTATACATGGCTGCCAGTATTAATGGTGGAGGAATAACCCAGGAAAAACCCTAGAAAGAACTGCCGACCCACGAGAAGCTACTAGCAAGCTTTCTCACATACCCACATTGGCTGAATCTGAGACTTGAAGCCATACAGAGGTGAGATGGCAGTGATCTGTAACGGAGAGCGCTTTAGACCACTCGGCCACTCAGGGCCCCTCCTAATTTCTATTTACCACTTCTTTGAGCAGTGGATTACCCATATTTTGTTGCAACCTTCCTATTTGCTGTTTACCAGCCCTGTGATCAGCTGTCCCATTATGCATCTGCAGATCAGCGTCTGTGTTTGCAATTTAACTCAGCTGATTTGGTAGTTATTATTTAGAGCTGTATGTAACGAAAAGGAAAATTTTAATCAGATTTGTGATTATTAAATATGTGTGAAGTCCCATGTGTCCTCAAGCATTTGACAGAACAAGCAGTGGGAGCATTTATTTTCTTAAACACTCTACCTAGAAATGGATTATTGACCCTATATGGGATAGACCATAAGATGTATTACTTACTAGCACAAGTTTACAATCTTCAATTTAACCATGTAGTACCTACAACTTTATTAAATTCTTAACTGCCTTATCTGTGGAACTTAAGCCTCCATCTTTTTTCCTTAAACAAACCATTTTTTCTTGAAATTCAGTTAAAGTTTGTTCGACATGCATTCAGAACGGGTCAAAAGTTTGTTACTTATGTAACAGAATGAAATGAAGATAACGTCAATTTTAATAACAAAGATGGAAAACAAAATCAAGAAATTTTCTACGAATCCCAAACTGAGATATTTTTAACCTTACAGGGATAGAAAAAGTATAAATCTCCACGATTCATATTTGAACATGTTCCTACCTTTCTTCTGCCATAAGTTTGCATTTATACATATTTAGATATTTACATACTCTGATCTCAGTAGAGTTTTCATTTAGAGTGGCTATATGTACATACTCTGATCTCTCTAGAGTTTGTATTTAGAGTGCCTATATATAAATAGTCAGATCTCTGTAGAGTTTGCATTTAGAGTGGCTATGTGTACATACTCTCTAGAGTTTACATTTGAAGTGGCTATATGTACATACTCGGATCCCTCTAGAGTTTGTATTTAGAGTGGCTATATGTACATACTCGGATCTCTAGAGTTTGTATTAAGAGTGGCTATATGAACATACTCTGATCTATGTAGAGTTTACATTTAGAGTGGTTATATGTACATACTCTGATCTCTCTAGAGTTTGTATTTAGAGTGCCTATATATAAATAGTCAGATCTCTGTAGAGTTTGCATTTAGAGTGGCTATGTGTACATACTCTCTAGAGTTTACATTTGAAGTGGCTATATGTACATACTCGGATCCCTCTAGAGTTTGTATTTAGAGTGGCTATATGTACATACTCGGATCTCTAGAGTTTGTATTAAGAGTGGCTATATGAACATACTCTGATCTATGTAGAGTTTACATTTAGAGTGGTTATATGTACATATTCTGATCTCTCAAGACTTTACATTTAGAGTGGCTATATGTACATACTCTGATCTCTCTAGAGTTTGTATTTAGAGTGGCTATATGAACATACTCTGATCTATGTAGAGTTTACATTTAGAGTGGTTATATGTACATACTCTGATCTCTCAAGACTTTACATTTAGAGTGGCTATATGTACATACTCTGATCTCTCTAGAGTTTGTATTTAGAGTGGCTATGTACATACTCAGTTCTCTGTAGAGTTTGTATTTAGAGTGGCTATATGTACATACTCTGATCCCTGTAGAGTTTGTATTTAGAGTGGCTATATGTACATACTCAGATCCCTGTAGAGTTTGTATTTAGAGTGGCTATATGTACATACTCGGATCTCTAGAGTTTGTATTTAGAGTGGCTATATGAACATACTCTGATCTATGTAGAGTTTACATTTAGAGTGGTTATATGTACATACTCTGATCTCTCTAGAGTTTGTATTTAGAGTGGCTATGTACATACTCAGTTCTCTGTAGAGTTTACATTTGGAGTGGCTATATGTACATACACATGTACTCTGATCTCTCTAGAGTTTGTATTTAGAGTGGCTATATGTACATACTCTGATCTCTGTAGAGTTTACATTTGGAGTGGCTATATATACATACTCTGATCTCTGTAGAGTTTTCATTTAGAGTGGCTATATGTACATACTCTGATCTCTCTAGAGTTTGTATTTAGAGTGGCTATATGTACATACTCTGATCTTTGTAGACTTTACATTTAGAGTGGCTATATGTACATACTCTGATCTCTCTAGAGTTTGTATTTAGAGTGCCTATATATAAATAGTCAGATCTCTGTAGAGTTTGCATTTAGAGTGGCTATGTGTACATACTCTCTAGAGTTTACATTTGAAGTGGCTATATGTACATACTCGGATCCCTCTAGAGTTTGTATTTAGAGTGGCTATATGTACATACTCGGATCTCTAGAGTTTGTATTAAGAGTGGCTATATGAACATACTCTGATCTATGTAGAGTTTACATTTAGAGTGGTTATATGTACATATTCTGATCTCTCAAGACTTTACATTTAGAGTGGCTATATGTACATACTCTGATCTCTCTAGAGTTTGTATTTAGAGTGGCTATATGAACATACTCTGATCTATGTAGAGTTTACATTTAGAGTGGTTATATGTACATACTCTGATCTCTCAAGACTTTACATTTAGAGTGGCTATATGTACATACTCTGATCTCTCTAGAGTTTGTATTTAGAGTGGCTATGTACATACTCAGTTCTCTGTAGAGTTTGTATTTAGAGTGGCTATATGTACATACTCTGATCCCTGTAGAGTTTGTATTTAGAGTGGCTATATGTACATACTCAGATCCCTGTAGAGTTTGTATTTAGAGTGGCTATATGTACATACTCGGATCTCTAGAGTTTGTATTTAGAGTGGCTATATGAACATACTCTGATCTATGTAGAGTTTACATTTAGAGTGGTTATATGTACATACTCTGATCTCTCTAGAGTTTGTATTTAGAGTGGCTATGTACATACTCAGTTCTCTGTAGAGTTTACATTTGGAGTGGCTATATGTACATACACATGTACTCTGATCTCTCTAGAGTTTGTATTTAGAGTGGCTATATGTACATACTCTGATCTCTGTAGAGTTTACATTTGGAGTGGCTATATATACATACTCTGATCTCTGTAGAGTTTTCATTTAGAGTGGCTATGTACATACTCTGGGCCCTGTAGACTGATGTACATTGATAGACTGTCTTGAAGTTTGTTATATTTAATCCAATTTTTCTGGTATATTACTAAATGTATGCAACTCGAGAACTGTAAGGTCAGTCAGATTAAGATTGGCTAGAGATAAAACAGCTTTTGTGGTCAGTGATTAGGTACTGTTGGCTATGATACAACAGCTTTTGTGGTCAGTGATTACAGTTGGCTATGATACAACAGCTTTTGTGGTCAGTGATTAAGGTTGGCTATGATACAACAGCTTTTGTGGTCAGTGATTAAGATTGGCTATGCTGGTAGTACAACAGACCTTGTGGCCAGTGATTGCAAGTTTCAAAATATATTTGTAAGTTGAGGAGGGTACAACAATGGTAACCTTTCACCTTGTCAAAGCTATCTGGGTATTGCAGAAAGTATTGTATTCATAAATCTTGTCCCTGTGCAACTATCATGCTAATTCCCACTTCAGATTGACATAGCATGTTATCATGAATGGCTGACAGCAGGTGAATAGCCACTCAAACATAGGTGAGCATTGTCGATTGATGTGGCATGGCTTCCATTACATGTAATCTATTGCCTTTGTTCACTTGTAAACATTGTACAACAAGATAAAACTCGGAGATCTTTGGTAAATAATCCAGAAAGAAATGCATTAACAATGGATTGTTACAGGAGCCATCGACTATTGACATTCGTTGTTTTAAGTCGTACATTACTGTTGAGAGGTTAGCTGTAGGAAATATTTGTAGAGATCTAAATGGTCAGCATAACGTCTTTTCTAGTTTTTTTCTTCGGTGTATGAAGATAGTTGTAACATTATGCTCTTTACCATGTCCTTTTTAAAATCATTTCCTAAACTTGGTAAATGTTTGCTTGAGACTGTTGTTGTTGTAGGGTTTAATGCCATTTTTCAGCACACGATAGGCTATACATGGCGGCTAGTATTACTGGTGGAGGAAGAACCCTGGAAATCCCCCAGAAAGAACCACCGACCCACAAGAAGCTACTGGCAAGCTTTCTCACATACCACATCTTTCCGAAACTGAGACTTGAACCAACGCAGACAGAGGTGAGCTGGCAGTGCTCCGTAATGAAGAGCGCTTTAGACCACTCTACCACTCATGTGCGTGAGACTTTGACAGCAAGACAATTTGTACTAGTAGATGCTCAGGAACAATCAAAATCAAGAAAATTTAGAAAATGAACAAAATAAGTGACAAGAGATTACATATTAAAAAGATATTGTTAGAGATAGCTTCAAAGTCTTTTCTGAACATGATATAAACCTGCATCCGTGTTGCAGCAAATCTGGCATGCTTGCAGCTTAGTCATTCCAACTTGGAACTGAGGAAATTACAGCCATCCAATCATTTTCCAAAATTCTCTTTGCCCACAAATGGAGCCTTGCCAGTTAAACAATAATTCCTTCATTGATTGAGGTAGAAACTTTCATGCACATATTGTACACATGCAAATGTGTAACTGCTTACACAACCATAGTTGATGCTTTCCACAGAATTTTCAAATTTTTTAACACAATTTTCATGCATATCACTTTTATCAGATAAAGCACTTAATTCAACTGAATTTACACAAATAAAAAGAGAAAAAGCAAACAAATCTGTGCATTGATTGAAGCTGCATTTATCACTGGGGTTTTTGGGGTTAATTATTGATGATCTCTCCCCCCACTACCTTCCCAAATTGCAGCCTTTTGGATCTGTCCAAAAGCACACAAAACCCCAAATACACACATATGTAATACAGAAGATGGATCTAGTAAATTCTATATATTTGCCTTAAGTCTGACCATTTACTCCAGTAATCAAAATCATAACATCATGGGAACAGCAGTAGCAATGCAAATCAATAATATGGTATCATAGAGTGCAACTCGATTGTAGTCATGTGATTCTAAAAGTTCCAATATGGTGATTTCTAATAGTTCCAATATGGTGATTACATGTAATAAAATTTATTACTGATAGTTCCAATATGGTTATTACTAATAGTTCCAATATGGTGATTACATGTAATAAAAGTTTAAATATGGTGATTACTGATAGTTCCAATATAGTTATTACTAATAGTTCCAATATGGTGATTACATGTAATAAAAGTTATTACTAATAGTTCCAATATGGTTATTACTAATAGTTCCAATATGGTGATTACATGTAATAAAAGTTTAAATATGGTGATTACTGATAGTTCCAATATGGTTATTTCTAATAGTTCCAATATGGTAATCAATTAATCCAGTATGGTTTTTACTAATAATTATAGTATGGTGATTTCAAATAGCCTCAATATGGTGATTTCTAGTAGTCCCAATATGGTGATGCTAAAGCGCTCGCCGTTACGGATCTCTGCCATCTCACCTCTGTCTGCGTGGGATCGAGTCTTAAGATTCAGTTAATGTGGTTATGTGAGAAAGCTTGCCAGTAGCTACTCATGGGTCGGTGGTTCTTTCCGGGGTTTTCCCGGGTTCTTCCTCCACCAATAATACTGGCCGCCATGTATAACCAATCGTGTGCTGAAAAATGTTGTTAAACCCTACAATAACAACAACTAATAGTTGCAACATGGCAATTACTAATAGTTTCAATATGGTGATTACCAATAGTTCAAACGTGGTAATTACTAATAGTTTCAATATGGTGATTGCTAACAGTTTAAAGATGGCAATTACTAATAGTTTCAATATTGCAATTACTAATACATGTAGTTCAATTCAGTTTTTACCAATATACCTAATATTGTGATTACTAATTGTTCATTATGACTATATATGACAAATAATGTATGTTGAGGTATTCTTCCATCTCAAGAATGACACAAGAAGTTGATAGTGACTAACCCACTTCTCATTGGAGTGTGAGGGTGGGGTTAGATAATAGATTGGTTAGTGTAAGTGTTTTTAAACAACAACCGAGAAAAGTGTATTGAAGATATTGCTTGCTGGCAGATTTCTAGATTTTATATATGTATCTGATAAGGACATATACATGGTAAATTTTCTATGATAAATATTCACCGCCCACCTGATGATGAGAATTTCATGTCCCTGAAATGTACACATTAAATTGATAGGTCAAGTGGGAGTCAAGATTATAGAAGAATGCTAATATTTACACAGTGATAGCTCTGTAAAAGGTTTTTCTTAAACCTATAATTGGTCAAGCCTAAAATGATAGATGTTTTCAAGGACAAAGACGCCCATACAAAATAACTTGACACTGGTGCTTCCTTAATCCTCTTTTGGTAAAGTTTTATTTTTTTTGACATGGTATCCATGTTATAGAAAGAGAAAAAAGAAAAAAAAAATATTGGTTTTTAATGTATTTATTAAAAGAGTCACCAAAATCAAACCATTAGAAACGTGTAATAATTATATTTGCAATATAATTGTAATTGTTGACTTTATAATTTTTAATTTATTTTTAAATATAATACCTAACCATCTAGCCACAGAACTGTGTCAGGATGACCTCCGCATAGTTGTAAATTTTGGATCTTGCCACATTGGTGGAGGGAATGTCATTTTGCAAATTGTATTGTCTGTAATTTGTCAGATAATTTTAATTTTAGTTGTTATTGTACTTGTAATTTTTCATGAATAAATTAATGATGAGTATTAAAGCTGGACATAACAATATCCTTGGCATAATAATAATAATAATAATAATAATAATAATGAGGACTTTGTATAGCACATAATCTCTAAAAGCTCTAAGGACTTTACATTAGAAAACACATATACACTGTTACATAAAAGAACATAATGAAAAAAATAAAAACAACATGAAATCAGAAAACACAACATGCTGAAATATTTAAGGTAAGTAACATTATTAGGTCTTTTAGTTTGGTCTTGCAGTTGACAAGGTGAGTTTTAAGAGCACTCTTGAATGGGATCACTGTATCCTTGTGTCTGAGTTCAATGGGCAATTCGTTCCATGTTGCTGGGCCCTGGTATGCAAAAGAATGTTGTCCATATGACTTAGTTTTCATAGTGGGAATAATGAATATACAATTGTCAGAGGAGAAGCATAAGTATCTTGTTGGTGTGTACACATGGGTGAGGTCAGCTAGGTATGCTGGACTAGAGTTCATCAGTGAAACGTAGCACAGAGAACATATTTTGTGTTTTATTCTGGATCAAATGGATAGCCAGTGTAGGGTACAGTGCAGTGTGTAGGTGTGCTCTGATCATGATAATCTAAGGATAATCCAAGCAGCTGTGTTATAACTCAATGCCAGGGAGGCCTTGAGTGGCTGCGTGGTCTAAAGCACTCATTGTTACGGATCACTGCCATCTCACCTCTCTTTGTGTGGGTTCGAGTCTCAGATTTGGCCAGTATGAGTATGATAGAAAGTTTGCCAGTAGCTTCTCATTGGTCAGTGGTTCTTTCTGGGGTTTTCCTGGTTTCTTCCTCTACCATTAATGCTGGTCACCATGTATAGCCTGTCTTGTGCTGAAAAATGGCATTAAATCCTACAACAAACAACAACTCAATGCTAGGTGGGAACCAATATTCTGAAATATTTTCATCACCATCCTGTGTTGCCTGTGAATTCATGGCAAAGAGATTGGGGTGTGTGCTTTAAATGAATAACCTTAACCCAGTAATCTTTAAAAGTCTCTATTGTGTGCAAGTAGAGTTCATTCTTTCTTGTGGGCCGGTGGGGGGTCTGATTTCTTTCAATGAAATTACTTTTATTTTCACTGAAAAAAATCAGACCCCCACCAGCCCACAAGAAAGAATGAACTCTACTTGCACACAATAGAGACTTTTAAAGATTACTGGGTTAAGGTTATGGTTATTAAAGCACACACCCCAATCTCTTTGCCATGAAAACAAGGTACAAAAGGTACATGACACTTGTCACAAGGGTGCATGCATTCATTCAAGAATGGTATTTTTGGCTACTACTCAATAAATTATTTTTTTTGTAAAATCTTGAATGGCTCATACTAGATAAAAATGAGGGTAGGAATTATAGCAGTTCAAGATTATACTGTGCAGTGGAAATAAAACTTGGGTCTCAAACTGTTACCTTATATTAATAGATTACAGTGATTCTGAAATATTATCTGAAATCAGACATATTTGCTGGAACCACAATGGACTTTGTTTGACACTAAGCGCAGGGGCCCCAGTGATATTGTGTGCTGCATTCCATCAATGAATGGGGAGAGAGACATATAAAAAAAAACTCTTGTCATTCTGAACGAAAGATGGTGCATCTCCTCCTTGAGGGGAGGGAACAATTTACCCATTATTCTATTGGAAAAGAGAGGGTGCATAGCAACTCCTTTCTCATGGATGTGACTATCACTCCCTCGCAAAGAGGAAGGTGCTGCTCAGCTCACAAAGGTTATTTGTAAAGATCTAACATGATTTCCTTTTCAGGCCATGACTACAAAATACTTACCAAAAAAAAAAAAAAACCTAAGATCATTTCTACTGTTTGTACACATTTTGAAGGCCTTTTGTCTTTGTTAATTAGATCAAATTGCTTACTTGATTTGATGACAAAGGGGTGGGTTGAAATCTGCTCAGAATTCTATTATCTGTATTTTAATTTAAGTTTTATGTGTGCAGTCTTTTTTCTCACTTAATACTGGCACCTGAAAAGATTGTATATATTAGTCCTATTTTGTTGAACCTTTTCATCAATGATTTTGTTTTCAACCTTCAAAAGAGGTGTCACAATGGTATTTTGTATCACACTAGATGTACCTAGCATTGTGACATTATACATGTACTGCTGACGTTACAAACCTTGTGGTTTATGGTATAGTAGGTTTCTTACAAACAGTTCAGTATAATTAATCCATTCTGTTCAAATAGTGATATATATGTTAATTTGGATAAATCTAAGATTACAATATTCAGAAATGGAAAAGTAAATGAAACATGTATTATGATGGAAAAAGGGTTAAAACTGTATAGTAGGCATGTGCAGCCTTCGGCCCAAGACCTGGTTTTCATCCACTTATTTACATTATGTGTGATTTTAAAAATTTCTGTTCTAGCCCATGCCCTTGGAGAAAATTGCACATGTCTGCTGTATAGCATCTGGGTATTTATAGATTAAAGATTGTTTCGCGCATCAAAATTCATTTTGATGAAGGCCAAGGAAGAATAGGTAATTCAGGCCAAACAAATTAATAAATGCAATAAATGTCATTAAAAACAAGTTCGGTGTTCTTCCATAATAGAAGCTTTTTCATTATATGATGCCATGATTACACCTGCTTCTCAGGTATGGGGTTATGTACATTCTAATGTAATTTAAAAGGTATTGGAATAGATTTTGTACTAGATACATAATTTATCTTGACAGACATTGTAACCCTTGGTTTGTTGTTTTAGATTACCACTCTGTTTTTCATATTTTGTACATGTATCAGATACTGGATTTGGCTAAAATAGGCATGCTGCTGTGAGTCAGTACACATTTAATGCCTGCATAATCACCACTGAAAAATGTAAAATTTGGCAAAGTGATTGGTCAAAAAGAACTTATATGTCTGCCATACAGTTGAGTATATTGTGTTGATGACATCCTTCTGTTAACTTGGTTCCCTATTTTATATCCTTACTACAATTCCAACTCTGTATCATCAACCATTAGCAGTCTTATCAGAATTAAGTTTGCCAGTTAATGTTGGTGTCCAATAGTCAAATATTATGGTTAGTTTGACAGAAGAGAAATGTTTTTTTTTTTTTAAGAATAACATTGATTCTACATCACAGACCTGGATCAAAGTTTGTGGATTTTAAGTACAGTCGACTGCACTTAACTGCACATCGGTTAACTGCACACTCCAGATAACTGCACGTAATCACGCCGATCCCGATTTTTCCCAATGCTTAAAAATGTACTGTGCCGTACTCCGGTTAACTGCACTGTCTCGTGATCGGCCCGAGGGTGTGCAGTTAACCAAGTCGACTGTAAAGCATAATGAAAGGGGGTGGGGGATAAAAAAGGTCAAAAGTCACTGTGACAATGAAAAAAATTGGTTTCTATTTAATACCTTTAGCTCTCAGTCACTTGCCTGAATTAAAGTTTGTGAATCGATTGTACTGGAGCTAAGAAAAAAGCCTATCCATTTTGGGTCAAAAGGTCATTCAGAGTTTTTCAATCTGAAGGGGAAAAAATGGTTTCCACATAATAATTATAGTAGTGAATGTGTGGTATGGCCCTTCCTCTATCATGTGCTGATAATCACACAATTGTGTTTTTGAAGTCAAAACCTACATGATCAATTTGTACATAATTCTACTTGGAACTTTCTGGCATCAAAACCTTTTGTATTTGTTAAAATGATAACAATCCATTATGGCTACCATTATTTAAAACAGAAAATCTATTTAAACGGCCTGAAGAATTTTGACCAATTTTTTAAAAAAAGCATCCTGTCATGAAAGGCTTTTAAATTTTATTCCAATGGTGCTGATTTGACATCAGATAGGTTCACCATTACTTATTATAGATACATCGTTAAATTACTTTTTGTTTTTAAGAAAACACTCAGTGGAATTTGATCAAATGTAATAGAAGTGAACCATGATATTATCAAATTTGATAGAAAGAATATTGACATGAATGGCTTTCAAATGATATCGATGAATCATCATCTATGGCCACTGTTACTAAAAATAGAAAAACAGGGAAGCAACTTGTTTTTAAAAAGTGATAAACAGGTTTAAATGAAATTATCCTGGCATTATTGGCTTAAATTTTATATCACTGATGCAAATCTGTAATCAAATATAACTCCATTACTAAATATTGGCAGGCCTTGAAAAAACTTTTCTAAAATCACCCAGCCGATATCTTATTTGAAAGAAAGCATCTTTACAGGAAGGGCTTTCAAAATTATACATAATTTTGATCTTCCTAAAAATGTGGCAACCTTTACCAAAAATAGAATAAATTTTCTAAAAGCTTCATAGTATTAAGGGCATCAAGTTTTATAAAAATGATGCTGATCTGCCATATCCAATATGGCTGTCATTGCATAGAATATACTAAGAAAATCAACAGCTTTACCATCTGTACTCACTCATAAGAATAGTCCAACTGCAAACTGCACAGACCCAGATCTGTCATCACATAATGTAATGGTACAGCTGAGTCTGTGCAGTTGGTTAGAAATAATGAGTAGTACAAACAACATAGACCCTGATCTGCTGGTGTATTATGGTAACAGAATGTTATGTTGAGAGCTTTATTATCCATGACGTACATGTATCAGGGTGTACTAAGATCTTCACATCATCAACACATCAGGCTGTGGACCAATATTGGAAAGTTTGTGGGCCTTACATGTATTACAGTAATTATTTTATATTTTTAGATCTTTTTGTATGAGCACGGGCCTGAAAAAAATGACCCACTGGTCTGTAGTTGTACCAGTCTGACATATATGATGCCTTGCAGTTTCAGAATCAAAATTTTTTTATCAATGAAGATTAGCAATTAATTATTATTATTGAACATCTTTCTCTGTGCACCATGTGTAGAAAAGCTAAGTGCTGGGTCATCATAGTCCAGGTCACAAAGACATTTGATAAAAACATTTTGAAATACTAGATACAAAGCATCTTGGTAACAAGACAAGGGGAAAATTTATTTCAATAGTATAAAATTTATAATCTTTTAGCCATACCAGTAAGATGTCTGAAATCAGTGAAATTGTGAGAAATCTTGTTTTTTTATTAAAATAAGAGATTGACTGGGAAACTTGATGGGTAGAAGGGAAAAATATGTGATGTGCCAAGAAGCTTCTGAGTATAAGCATGTGTAATAATGTGGCAATAACACAGGCATACCATATATACTTGTTTATAATAAGTCGAGTCAAACTGCAGATCTTGATTTGCCATAAACAATAATGCACCTGCAGATCAGGGTCTTTGTTGTTTGTTCTACTGATTATTCCATAATTGGACTCAACTTTATAAACAAATATATAAGGTACCACAAGCACTTGTATCCATCAGGGAACCCTTAAGGATAACACCCACCCACTCTCCTCCTTCCAGTCCGAAGTTATCCTCATTATACAGACAGAAGCATGTGCCTGTGGGTAGTCAATCAGTCTGAAGCTCTGTTTGATGATTGGTTGAATCCAAATGGTGATGTCAGAGATCCCAGGAATGTGTATTGCTGGGCCAGTTTAATGATTGGTTGAATCCAAATGGTGATGTCAGAGAACTCAGGAATGTGTATTGCTGGACATTGTATGCACATGCAGTTTAATATCACATGATGTATGAAAATTTTACAAAGTACCTTTTACTTCTTACAGCACTGAAGGCAAGAAGCCAGTTTCGCAGTTGCATTTAAATAAAGATGAGGATGAGGTAGATAGTACGACAGTTTATAAACAAGTTCAAAAAGGAGCAGATATCCCTATAAGGGGTCTACAGAAACCAGCTCCGGAAAAACCCCAAAGTAAGTACGACTGACTTAAATATCATTAATTATCATTTCTGTTTGTTGTTTACAAACTAAAAGCACTGCTATTTTGACATTTTCAACAGGACTTTGGCTTTCTGAGGAACCAGATTGTAAATTTTTATAAAAATCTGGATTAAGTCTTTCGCATTTGTCTGATGTTTGTTTGGTTTCTTTGGCAGCTATCACATGCCTGTAACATTGGCATGTTAAGACTCTGTAAATAGACCCATTACATACAATATAATATTTTTAACCCACTTTAGTGAAGCTAAATATAGCAATCACTTTAACATTCATGTGTAAGTCAGTCTATCTGTATGACAATAGTCATTTTGAAAGTATCACTATTTCTTCTGAATGGAAAGTCCTATTGACACATGGTTTTCACCAGAAAATTTCTTATTTTGTCTGGTTGGTCCTAAATGTAGGTAGTGCCAGTCTGATGACCAATATGGCCACCACAGTAGCCATCTTGAAATTTTTTTATCACTATACCTCCTAAATGGATGGCCATGGTTTTTCACTAAAAAGACTTATTTTGATTTCTAGTTGTTCTCCAATGAAAATGAGCTAATGCCCAGTCCAGAAAGATAAAATATCAGTCTCAAAGCAACCATGCAAAAATCAGACATAACATTTTAAAATTACTTTAATTGTTAACAACCTGTATTGTTTAATATAATTTCTTTTCTTAGAGCATGTTTGTTGCCTTTTTGATTTGACATTATTTCTTTGTTTCATTATGATTCAACATTTGTCTCACTTATCAACATTTGTGTCTCACTTGTAAACATTTGTGTTTCACTTATCAACATTTGTCTCACTTATCACTTTGTTCACTATTTGGATTGCTGTTAGTCTTGCCTGCAACAAGTTCAAAAAAAAAAGAGCATAAACATCCATCATGCATCTGTTGTTTTTATTTTCAATGTCATTAATGTATACAAATATAAACAGAAAAAATATCAGGTGTTTTATTTAATTTTATCTTTCTTTTCTCTTTCACTTCATTTCTCCAAATGTTATAATATGCCATGTTTCATGGTTTCAGGTGCCATTTTAAAAATTGCTATAATTTCTTTTTTCTGTGTGAAAAATTAATCACAGAATGTGCCAATTTAAACATCATATGTGAGATTTAAATTTTCTTTAATTGATGTTTTATTATTGATCAACTGATTCAGTCTGTTAATTTCAATAATAAAAATACTCAATTTGGGCACTTGTGATGTTTTTTTCAGAAAGATATACATAGATATTGATAAACACTGGTAATCTGAAAAATAGACATGGGTATTCAAAAAGATATTAAGATGGTATTCTGAAATGTAGACATGGGTATTCAAAAAGATATTAAGATGGTATTCTGAAATGTAGACATGGGTATTCAAAAATATATTAAGATGGTATTCTGAAAGATAGACATGGGTATTCAAAAAGATATTAAGATGGTATTCTGAAAGATAGACATGGGTATTCAAAAAGATATTAAGATGGTATTCTGAAATATATATATATTCAGAAAGATAAAGATAGACATTGGTATTCAAAAAGATATAGACATTGGTATTCAGAAAGATGCAGAAATAGGCATTCAGGCAGAAAGTTATAAGTAATTTTCTTCATTTTTATGAAAGAGCGCATGCTGTTATTGAAAATGTCATTTTTGACAGATCTTGATAAGATAGAAGCTACAGATATCACATACTTTTTGTTACCAGTGTTATACAGTTACTGCATTTTTAAATTTTTTTTGTCGCTTAATGATAGAATAAGTTGTTTGCAGGCCGCGCGCATGTTGAATACCTTGTATGTGCAAGTTTGCAATTGCGTCTTTAAGCCAATGGTAATGTGAAGGATAAATATGTATTCTCAAGATTTCAGTGTTTACTGAAGGGAACATTTCTGCACCAAACTCAAGTTACCAGTTATACTTGTAAGTCAAGGCAAACTACACAGACCCAGACTATTTGTTGCATTATTCTCCAACAGATTTCTAATGGCTTATCAGGGCCTATTTCATTTTGAGTTGGTCTGACTTGTAATCAAGTATATTTGGTAACCCAATGAGGCCAAAATTAAAATTAAGTTTGTTTCCCCTTACCCGACCGACCCTCTTAAAATCCGCCGACTGAAAAAAATTTTTTGAAAAATTTGCGATAGTATTTTTTTTTTTTTTTTCGTTTTGTTCAAAAGTTCGTTTTTTCGTTTCGTTTCGTTGTGCGATCCGTATTTTCATGCAGTCAACAAAATCGATGTCACTAGCGCGTGAAAAACGTTTGTTGCAAGGTGTTTAAATTAGATAGGAAAAGCATCATGACCGGCATGGCCGGCAAAAGAAAATACGAAGAAGATTTCATTATATGTGTAAGCGTAATCGCGAAATGCGGGAAATCAAACAAAAAAATTTGTAACAACAGAATACTAGAATACTCAGCGGAGTGTACATGGGATGATGTATATCACGACATTACCAATGATACAGACTTTCGCCCTCATAAAGCAGATGTACTGAACGTCAGTTTATCAGACAAACTGGATGGAACGATGACTTTTCATCCAGACCTTCATGAAGGTCTGCATGTGGTGAAAGAGTTTAATCAACGACTGAAATATGTTACATTTACGGTGACCCGTGATGAAAGTGTTGGGTTGGATGATGTTTGAATTGTTTCCTCAACTACTACTAGTACAGAAAATCAACAAGCACCACCTGCACGGACTGCCTTTTCTGTTTTAATGTCTACTTCCGTGGCAACAAAGCTACCACAACTTAAGGACACAAATGCTGAGCGTTTCACTGGTATAAACAATTTTTTTAATATGAAATAATGTTATTTTCAAACATCTGTCTGACAGTTATTAGAAATGAATTCATGCACCCTCTGACAACTGCAATCTTTCTAGAATTTTTACTGCCTTCCTAATAATATATTTAAAGTCTGTTTGTCAAGTACAAATGTTTAAGCTTTGACCGACAATAAACACAGAGCATACACAATATAGCGAAAACTATACATATATAACATACAAAACAAAAGCAGACAATAAAAACATTAAAGACATACATAAACATGATTAAAACATTATTTTGATACCTGCAGTGCATAATGAATATGGCAGTGTTAAAGTCTATTAATTATGAAATCCGTTTGTTGATATTAGATTCAAGGTTTTGAATTTTATCTGCCATGGGGCACGATTGCAAGACAGCCAACAGTAACTGGTGTCACATTGAAGAACCACCTGGCAGCTCTTAGTGACATTTAAAATGATGTTTTGCATTGTTTGTTTCTTTTTTGTTAGTTAGATTTCTACATGTATTTAGTGTTCTGACATTACTTTATTGACATGTTTCTGCATATTTGAGACACTATTCAATGTCTAACTTTATATCTGTGCATTTTGACAGGTCTTGCAAATATGTTGTCTCATTATATATTGAACCCAATGATACTAGTCAGAAAGAATACTCAAGACTTTTAAAATACTTTTATTAATTATTTTAAAACATTTTTATACATTTGACCTAGTCAGAAAAAATACTAAGGGTTATTCCAGCAAATATCTACCGTAACCCAACACTCCTCAAAAACTCGGAAAAAAACACTTCTTGCACCTTTACATGTGTATCTTTATATTTCATTGAAATTACTCTCATTTAATATATGTTTCAAAATTTGAGTAAATCTGTTAAATTGGTACCCTGGCCAATGCCTGCAGGGAGTATTTTTATTGGAATAGCCCATATCAAAAACTAATCTAGTCTATAAAACATTTTAAACTTGTTCACAAGTTACTGTATTTCAGTTCATGAGTTACTGTATTTCAGTATTATTATTAAAGTTGAATTTATCGTTTTTCTGTTTCCTATGTGTCAGTTTATAGTGTCATGAATTTCATGAGAAAAAAAATTATTAGCCTACCTACCTACCCAACTTCAAATTGTTGGGTAGGGTAAGGGGAAACAAAGATATTTTTAATTGCGGCCTGACGATAGCTGTTTCCTCAGAAATTTTACTTCTTGAATGAAAACACTAACACAAATGTTACAAGTGTATTTTTACCATATCTGTTTTTATTATTGTTTTAAATCATATGATCAATTTTTATGGTCGGTGACTTAAGTGGTTATAGCATCCACCTTGGATGCGGGAGGTCCTGTGTTCAAACCCGAACAGTCAACCAAGTACTTCTAAAAACCTAAAATTACAGATGTTGAAGTAGTGTTTGCATTGGTACAGATGTATAGGTACTGTAAAGATTCAGTGTATTTTATACTCATCTCATGAAATATTATACAGTATTTTATACTTTGTCTCATGAAATATACAGTATTTTTTTCTTGTCTCATTAAATATATGGTATTTTGTACTTGTCTCACAAAATTCTAGACAGTATTTTATACTTATCTCATGCAATAAGTACAGTTTTTTAATTTGTCTTGTGCACTAAAAAGACATTTTTGTATTTTGCTAGCAACTGCTTCAATAAACAGACGTGAAGGAAAAGACAATAATTTGGCTCCATGTCAAAACAACAAGCCAAAATAAAATGTAACCTTGAAGACTGGCACATTATCACACAACATAGGAAAGGTTAGCAAAAGAAAATTTGCTTATAACAATACACAAAAAATACAACTGTTTTATAGATGAGATTGCAAAGTTGACTATGTTATGAGTCATCATGCCATTATATCAGTAGAAATAACAATACAAACAATAATAAGAACAAATTAGCAATCACTTTTTTTAATATTTGCAATGTGCTTCTTGTAACAGACTTTAACAAATTGAATTGGGGTGGGTGGGTGGTCTTTTTTCTTTAATTTTCTTGAATATATGACCATGTATTTTTAGTCATCTAATCATTTCTGATTATCAAGCAATAAAAACTACCAAGTATTGTGAAAACATCTAGAAATTATTTCAGCTGAAAATGTCAATATGATGTTCGAAGGGTCCATCCATTGGCAGGAAACAAGTGTTTCTACTTGACTTTAGCTGTTCAGGAAAAAAATGTATGTAGCAAAAGTCTTATGCTTTATCCACTGTCAATCTTTATGGGATGTTATCGTAAATTAGCATACTTTAACAGACAACTCTAAAAGACAATCACTATAAGACATAACTATAAACTGGCTCACTGCAGACATCGTAGAGATATGACTGAAATTTTTTTAAAGCTTCTTTAAAAATCATAATCAAACAAGCAAACAAAGACAATCACATTTTTCAAGACCCCCCACACAATTCTATCCATGCAAAAAGAACATCTTTGTAATGGCCAACTCTGAATTTATTTTCATATCTTTATTATACATGTAGCAAGTTTTAAATAATCTGGAACTTGGTTCTTGCATACATGTTTCACAATACAGGTTTAAACTACCATTACAGAAATATTTACAATGATAAAAGAGTTGTCTTAAAGATGTGAAAATTAAAAAAAACTTTTTTGGGGGGGGGGGGCTAATATGGAACAAACCAAGCAAATGGTACCAGCAGAATTGATTTTACCTAGTCCTAAATAGTAGCCTGCATCTTGTTTTAGAGCCTTCCTTTAATATTTTTTTTGTGCATTTATTTGTCTGTTCTAGAATAGAATTAGCTACTGCTTGGCCTTCTCCTTTTTAACATTTTCTTTCTCTCACTTTGTTTTGGCTCCACACCATTAAACACCATCTGTCCACCTGTCTGTTCGCCCATCTGTCTGTCCATCCATTCACACTTGTAATCACCAAAGCTCTGCAGTCCTTGCACATAATTTGATACCGTTAGGTAGTTGAAAGGCTTATCGTTGTCAGATCTTTTCTGGTCTAATTTTAGGAGAGTTGTTGCCCCTTCTCTGTCAGTTTGTAATAGCCCCAGCAGCCGATCATTGTAACCCGTTATTGACTATATGTACCAGTATATTCTAATGCAAATTGGTGTGCACATCAGCTCATAGACCTAGATGTGCTTTTATTGGGTTTTGTTTCTGTAACATTTGGATAGAGTTGTCACCCTTGGCAATTAACTTCACATTTTCACATGGATGTTGCATGTAAACATCATGTTAATTTTCTTAAAGAGCAGACCACATCAGATTTCATAAATCCACTTTCGACATTGAATAAAGAGTAATGTGTGCAGAGCTTTTTTTTTTTATTGCACCATGGCAGCTCTTGTAACCCACCTGGAGTACAAGATGTCAATATGAAATTGATTACTGCCATGAATGACTAATATTGAAATTGATTTAGTATGCTATGCCCATTATGAAGCATTTATGATGAAAGATAGCTGTATATTAGACATAATCATTTTATGATATAAGCCAAGCAAGACTTTACTGGTTGGACCTGGTGTATGATTCTATTTACATGTGAAATTTTGCCATGTCCGCTAGCATAAAGTGAGTTTTCTGAACAACGTTCACGCAGAATGTTGCAGAATCTTAGAAAAACATGAATTAGCCACCATAATCTAGAAGATTACAGGAGAAAAATACAAAAAAAAAAGATATTGAAATACTTTTGTAGATATGTGTAACATTTTATAAATAACAAGCTCTGCACTTCTAAGAAGGTTGTTAGGCATATATTATTGTTCCCTTGACAGTTATGATTAATAAATAAATATTAATAATGAATTAATATGCAGGCCCTCTACACTTTATTGTGTGTGTACAACTAGAAAATAACAACAGTAACTCTGGACATTCTTGTCAGTAAAGCACTATTAATATTTACCTGTGACATGAAAGACAGATAAAAGATAAGGTGCAAAACACTGTATTCCTGTTTGACCCTTCAGCATGACCCATAAGTAAGAAATGAAGGATTGCTGGACCACAGAAACCATCAGTTTGAACAATAATTAATTTCCTGTCTGGTGCCAATAAAGGAAGCAGAATTTATCAGTTATACAGGGATTGTTTGCAACTATCATATTGATAAGCATGGATGTACACAAATAAGAAAAGGGATTAGTTTTTCAATGTGAAAACAGTTATTTTAAAAAATTTGAGACAGTTTCAAACAACTGGAGACATGTGGAGAAGTTTTTTGAAAATATTATGTGGTGTGTTGTTGTTGTTGTTGTTGTTGATGTTGTTGTTTGTGACTTGATATCATTCACTGTAAAACTGGAAATTATGTTGAGATATGGAGGAACAATTTTTAGGTATTTGGTGTTCATTAGCTCATACATCGTTTCATATCAGGTGATAAATTAAGGATAACATAATTAATAATCCTCAAACTAACCAACCATTATTCTATCCATCATTGATGTCTGACTTGTACAGCAGTTGTTACCATTGACTGCTGCATTAAGATACTCCAAAATCAATATTTCACAGATGTACACTAATTGAAAACTGAAACAGCTATAAACAGAGAACCATGTAGCCCATATGCTGCCTTTGACATTAAACAGCCAGTCAAATTGATAAGTGAACCTGGGAAAGTGGTCCTTGTTAGGATGGGAGTGATATGGGAACCCAGCCTCCCAGTCATTACAGGTGCATGGAACAATGACAAATCAACCTCTGATATGTCAAATCTGAATCAGATTCTACAAAAATCACACTTACACAGGGACAGTAAGCATAATTATTTTAACAAGGGTATATTACCCTCCTCAAAAAGGATTTAGTGTGTGGATTCAAAATATGACTGGAGCTCTTTAATACAGAAGAGCAGAAAAGGAAATAAAAGGGTGGAAAAGCATTGGTTTCATTTGACTAGGGAATAGTCAATGCAATCTTGCTCAATATTACATTTGCCAAAGCTGAACATGGAATTAAATACATAAATACCAACAATGAGGATTTATGAGTGCAAAAAGGGGTAGAAAGTTCACCAAGGATAAGATATTGGAGTACTATCTATCATACTGAGATTGATACAACTAAGTCACCAGTGATCAAAGTCCCATGAGAGACAGAAGTCACAGGATGGAAGTAGAGAACTGCTGTACAAGGCAGATTAGTGTTCTATTTGTATGTACAGGAAATATTGAACTTGTCAAGCAAAAACAGAACTTACTTAATCTTGTGATTCTTTTAATCAAAATTATTTTGGGAGTTACAGTTTTTCTCTGGAAATGAAATCTTCCAGGTAATGTTTATATTACAAAAGCTGTTGGAAAACTGATGGTGATATTGGTGCAGAGAAATTGTGTGAAACATTTAAAGGGAAATAACTCTAATATGGAGAATCATCAGAGACAGATTGCTTATGAGAGAGGAGAAATGGCTGTTGAAAAGAGCATGAATACATGGCTTGGTGGAATGTCTGCATTGGGGAATGACATTAATACTCAAGGCAGAAGTGCATATGTAAAAAAAATGAAACTTTATAAAGAAAGAGTTGCTGCTAAGGAGAAAGCTAAGCTAACTGATGAAGTTATCTCTAATTCTGGGTGGCCTAATGCATCCCCAGTACTACATAATGATTCTGATGTGAACAGTGATGATGGGTATAATGGAATGACAGAAGCTAGTGAACCTGGAGTTAAAAATGACAGAAATGATGAAGATTTTCATTCACTTTCCAACCATTTTAAACCCCTTTACCCCATGTCATCTCTCAGTTCCGAAAATAGCGAGCAATCCCGTCTGGACCCAAAGATATACCAGTCATATACAGCAGGAATTCTACACTCAAGTGGTAAGTCAGAAAGATTTCTAAAGCTACAAAAGTACTTTTCAGTGCTGGAATGCATAGCAGACATTGAAAAAAAGACTGGAATATCCAAAACAGCATTGGATACTGGTGTAGCACAAGAATATTTTGCCAAATATGATATTCAAAATTTAAAGGAACTTCAGTGGTTGTATCAGGAGCTAAATGAGGCACAAAAGAACGATGAATTTTTATATGATTTAAAAAAGTTAGTTGCTTTCCAATGGAAGCCAGAGCGAGATTATGGTCTTCTGTATAAACAGAAATCACTGGGAGATTTGAGACAAGTATATGAGCATGAAGACCATGAGGATGATTTGGCAGATTCAGGAATTGGACATTCTTCATTGCATGACAGTCTTGTATTCCGATGCAAAAGTGAAACTCCAAGAATGGCTGATAGTATTGAAGATTATTGTGCACCAATGAAAAATATTTATGTAGCCAACATTCTAAAGCCAAATAATAACTATGAAATATATGTTGAAAGTAGAACTGAAGAGCAGAACAAACAGAATTCAGAAGCAGCATTGCATGTTCGATCCATATCAGCACCATATTTGGAACCTTTTGGGAAGTCACTTTCTTTAAATCACAAGCGCAGTGACTCTTCCAAGGGATCTAAATTTAGCGGAGAATGGTCTGCATGTAAACAGGATAATGGAAAGCCCACTGTAGCTGAAGAAAGTTCTATTCAAAGAACTATTCCACAGGCAGGAAGTGGCTTAAGCATTCATCAAGGAGCCAGACTAGCTACAGAAACTGATATGAATATTAGTCAAGGAGCCATTTATCAGTCAGAAAATGACATCAGCTGTAACATGGGAACTGGACAACAGAAAGGAAGTGATGCAAGATTTGTTATGGGAAGTAGTATACAGACTAGAAATAGCATAAAATCATTTACAGGTACAGGGGGATTTGCAAGCCCTGGCTACCTAGATGCAATTGTTTCCTCTTCTCCCTCCCCCACCCCAACGTTATCTACAGTCAATTCTAAAGCACAGTATGTGTCTGCATCAACTGCAACCTTGCAGCCACCTGTACATTCCAGTATTTATATGAAGAAGTCATTGCAACAAAAGCAGCCTTGTAGAGTAGATGTAGCAGCGGAGTCATATGGTAATGATTCCAATATGGCACCATTAACAAATGCTACCAGCATTTTTCTGCAGACACCTGATCCAATCTCATCTGTGTCTACTCAGAAGCCAAGCATTAATGCTCCAATTCCCACTATTGCAACCAACAGTGGAAGGAATATTGAAGATCAACCACATGATGGGTTTTCATGTGATAGCACTGTACTGTCAGGTAATATTGATGTCATTCCATTTGCTAATAGAGAATTGAGAGCAAATGAGGTTAAACACCCAGAATCATGTAAAGATGTTCTAAATGCTGATGGAAGGCCAGTAAATATCCATGAGTCTGCAGCAGGAGTTAGGCATGGGTTCAGATATGGGGTAGACCAATCTAACATAGCAGACATTAGAAGTACAATATCAATGTTTGAGCAAATGGAGGTTGAACAGAAAC
The DNA here is from genome assembly GCA_030141615.1 of Unio pictorum. Taxonomy (NCBI): domain Eukaryota; kingdom Metazoa; phylum Mollusca; class Bivalvia; order Unionida; family Unionidae; genus Unio; species Unio pictorum. The sequence goes on along the minus strand of JARLTB010000062.1, from coordinate 2,488,778 downwards.
CAGAAATGTCAAGTTCAGTAGGGATCATTGATGTAAATGATAAAAATAGTAGCTGTGTCAGGTCTGACTTACATTTTATGAATGAGAGCCAAATATTACCCAGCCATCCTGGATGCAGGAATGAAAGCAGAGAAGCAGGTAGCTATTTTGAGCCCACATCACACATAAAAGTCTCAGAAAAATCAGGAGAGAAGAATTATTCAAAGAAATTTATTTTTGATTCAGAGTGTGATAAAACTAATCCAAGTGCACCACAAATAGTAAAGGATGAGTCACTCAGATTACAGTATAGTGTAATCACTACACAGTCAGCTGCCAAAACTAGTTCCATAAACAGTTCTGTTTGTCAGAATGAAAAGATTCCTAAATTTAAAATTCGAAATCTTAGAGAGTTAGCTCAAGGAAATGAATTTAGTCAGGGGAGGTTTTATACCAGTGTAAATGATGCACCAAAGACTCAGTGGAGTAAGTTAGAGCCAATAGTTCAGGATCATATAAATGAGAAGGAGCAGACGACAAATTATGTATATGACTCCTGGTTATTTCCTAAGAGGTCATTCTCAACATCTTCACTAGGAAAAACAAAGGATAAATTTCCTGATGATTCTGAGGATAGTGAAGTTACCACAAGCCCCAAGGGATCTCAGCAAGAGTGGAGAAGTGATGACATTAACCCCTCAGATTCAGTGTCAGTGAGAAGTAGTAACAGCAGTACTGAAACTTTCATAGTGAAAAGTAGTGACGAGGATAGCTTTCCTGGGTCATCTGGACGATGGAAATCCAGACCAAATTATTGGACAGGAAGCCATGACTCCTTTGAGAAATCAAGATCTGCACCAGACTTAGTAGAAGACATTTCTGAACCAAGTCGCCCCAGGTCTGCCAAGTCGCACATGAATTTACTTGGAGAATCACCAGATCTTAAAGTTCAAAGTCATTCCATTCCCAGAACTGTTTCTGGAAGTTTGAATGATATTTTTAGACAATATGGAGAAGAAAGACAGTTTAGTCAGAGAATTCTTGATCAAGAAACACACATCGAAGAGGAGTACAATGAAAAGGATGTCAGGTCTGGTATAGAAGTGTCGGAGGAGAGTGACACTATGTATTACAATTATAAAGAAGGAGATTCGGACAGTTCTGATGCTTACATTCCTCCAAAGCATATCTTTAAAGATGGAACTTGTTCTGGTGATACCTATAGGCGTGAAATTCACAATTTAAAGGAAAAGTCCCCATCCATTGTTGCAAAAATGTCACTGGAATATATTCATGGTGTTGGAAGTGATGGGAGAAGTGATTCGGTCATTCCACATTCCATGCAAAGGAATGATGAAAAGTTGAGATACAAGAAAGATTTTGATTCATGTGAAATAATTATTCCACCACCTAGAGAGTACCAAACAGAGAACCATTTACCCCCAAATGTACCTCCCTACCCTGAGAACTCCTATTTCAAGAAGTACTTGACACTGCCTTGGACAAAAAGAAAACATATTATTAGGAAACCTTCAAGCACGAAGGGGGAGTCCAGAACTAGTACTACAAAAGTTTCTGATCAACGACCACCAAAATCACCACGTACAGCACGCAGATTTCAAGGGGGCATTCATTCAGGTATAATGGGTTATAGCAAAATATGACTGCTTTGTTATATTTGATTTAGTCAAATATGCACTAGTTTGCCAATTGACCATAATTTTTCATTTCCTTTTTCATACCAATGATCCATGAAAATCATTATTTATTGTACTAAAGTTATCTCTTCAGAAATCTTAATGTGCATAGTTGAAAATATAAAAATGTTTTGTCTTTTATGCTTGGGACACAGTTGAAAATTACATTTCACTTGTAAATATTTAAAAAGTGTGTGAAAATTACAGATATTACATTATTTACTAGTGATCCAGATAAAATCAATCCATTTACCCCAGATTATTTTTTCAGTTTATTTTTGTATATGGAAAAATAAAAATGACTGAAAAACTCACTTTTGATATGATTGCCAGGTAGATCATATTATGTTTTGATGTTATCCAGCTGGTCACCCATCTATCAGTAATTTTGTTTTCTGCAGAGTAAATCTAGTTGTCCACTATATACAAGGAACAGAAGTTTGGATGGATGCTTCAGGTACTTAAGAACCTTATCAATTTGGGGTTCTAAAGGTCAATCTTCAAGGTCACTGAGGGAAGGAAAAATGTTTCTGCACAATGATTCTAGAAGTTCCCAATCTAGAATTGCCAAGCTTTGAGAATGACTTGCACTTGTTTGAGAAGAAACATTTTTTTTTGGTTTAAAGAGTCAAGGCCGCTGTGACCTAAAGGGGAAAAAAATGGTTTTTGCACAATAACAGTTGTTGTGTCACAGACCTAGAACAAACTTTTTAGATTGCTTACACTTATTATAAGGATATCATTTGTTCTTTATCATAGACCTAGATCAAACTTGATGGATGGCTTAAACTTTGGGGAAACAAAATACACCTTTTTATTTTGGGGTCCAAAGTCAAGGTCATCGAAAGAAGAATGGTTTCTGGACAGAAATTTAAGATACCAGCATCGAGAATTTTATAAAGTGATACAAGCATGTTTTGTGCCATTCAGAGTACTCTTCTTTAAAAAATTTAAAGTTAAAAACAAACTGCTCTTCAATGACATAGGTAAACAATGCCACTGCCAGTACATGCTATTAGAGCCTGTGGTCATCCTTGTTTTGAGCTGTCATTTCAATTATGTTTTTTATGTTGAATTTTAGTGAAAAGAAGTCAAGTAAATAACAGTACTGCAAATGCTGTTAAAAGGCCTTAAAGTTCTATACTTCCTTGGACACTTTGCAAATCCCTTGAAAAATAAAAAACAAGAGCAGGTGTTTCCACAAGAAAATGGCTAATGTAAACGTTTAGTGACAATTCTAGAGAAGACTGAGCACCACCAGGGAAGCATTTTAGTAAGACTATTTCAAATTTACTGATGTACGTGCTTGATATAAACAATGGTACAGAAAGTGGAAAACCACTGCAGCCAGCTTTCCCTTCATAACCAAATTCTTGCACCAGATATTTAATTTAGTACTGATACAGTTAAATTAAGGAAAAAATATAGCTGAAACATTTTAACTCAAGAAATCTTTGATAGAAACCCTTACATCTTCAACTTAGTATAAACAAAAGTCTGTTGTAAATGAAACAAATAGATCATTATTGTTTGCAGTGTGTCCTGGTGGTCCCTTCTTAGGGGCCCTAAGGGAGACACATGACAACAAGAATTATGTAGAAGTCATTATGAGCTCCCTGTTTTATCCCATGGAAGTTTTGCTCTCATTGTTTTTAATTGTGTTCCCTGAAATGATTGGCCATGGTTTCTCTTCACAACCATCATAGAAAGAAAACAAAAACTGGAAAACAATTTTGCAATAAAAACATTTTATTAAGAGTACTTAACTTTAAAAACATATTATCATCACTTTCTGTACTGAAATATATTTAATTGTCATCACTTTATGTAATGAAAACTGTTTAACTTTTTAATTATCATTGTTTCCTGTACTGAAAACTCCACTTATCATCAATTTCCATACTGAAGACTGTCTCATTTTCAATGTTTCCAGTACTGAAAACTGTCCCATTATCATTGTTAAGTGAACACACTTTCCATAATGAAGACTGTCTCATTTTCAATGTTTCCAGTGCTAAAAATGTCTCATTATCATTGTTAAGTGAACACACTTTCCATACTGAAGACTGTCTCATTTTCAATGTTTCCAGTGCTAAAACTGTCTCGTTATCATTGTTTCCTATACTGCAGTCGGTCTCATTATCATTACTTCCCGTATTTCTTACTAAAACATAACATTCCCATAAATTTTACTCCCTCGTTTCTACCTTGTATATACAGTGATCCCTAGTTATAATAGTCTTCCTAATTATAATGTACATGTATTGTTATCTTTATTGGTGAGTTTAACAAGTAATGTGTATGATCGCTGGTCTTTACAACATTTGCTATATGGACATTGGCCTTGATAGAACATTGGCAGACAATTTTTTTTCCCATAAAGAAAGCTTCATTTTCCTAATGACAGCCTCACTGATTTGACCTCTTCTGTCAAATCTTGCCCTGTATTGAGTTTCCACTTGGAATAACCAAAGCTCTAAACATATTTAATTAATGTGTAAATAACACTGCATAGCTACCTGGTTATTGCAATGATGTATATCATAATTAGAACAATAATGAATTGTTGATTTAGAGATGTTTATTGATAATAGAATATTGTTGTGTCCTAATACATGAGGATTATCATAATTGTCAGGTAACTGGAAATAGTCTTTTTTTCTCTTTGCAAAAGCTACAATTAAAAACTGTCCTGAATAAATATGGTCTTGTACACTGACAAAATCTCTCTCTTTCTCTCTCTCTCTCTCTCTCACACACACACACACACACACACACACATCATTGCACACATTAACTATAACATATCTTTAAGTTCTTTATATTTTTATTGTAATTTTGAAAAACAAGGTTGTTGCTGTAAGAATAAAAGTTGCACTTAGTTTTGTGACTATGTGGACTCAAGATCGTTGTATAGACCTACAAGTAGGTTAGGCCGTATTAATCATTTTACCAACAGCTACAAAGTAGTATGCTCTAAATGCAGATGAGAAAGCTCACTGAGACATGATACTCTCTCTCTCTCAAAAAAAAAAAAGAAAACAAAAATCTTTTTGCATACTTTTATTTTTATTGTAATCGGATTCTTTTTTTGAGAGCGGAATGGGACAAATAAGATATGTTTATGCTGTACGTTCATACCGTTGGGTTCTTGAGTAGCGTGTGTTCCATAGAACTTGTTCATGTATGATCTCTTTATTTTTCGTACACTGTCAGTATCACAAAATGATAACTATTTTACATATAAATTCTCGTACACTGAAATTAATAATAATTATTTGGTGTAGAAAAAAAATACATGAAATACGGATGGTTCATAAACATTTACTGCAACCATTTCTTGAGAAGATGACAACGTTTAAGAACCCTTTTTTTATTTTATAGTTTATGTTTAAACCCTGTGTTAAATTCACCTATTATTCAGGGTACAACATTTTGTGGTCACTTTAGTGTCTTGAATAGTCCACTGAACTGTAGTTCTGAAAATAATTTGTGTATGTCGGGTTTATAACAATACAATGTCGGGTTTATAACAATACAGATCCTTCACATTACCATGGCCTACATTGGTCATTCAGATTTATCAACTGGTATTAAATTTGACCTTGAAAATGTAATTCCAAGTTATACTTGGACTTCAGTCAGATCCTAATGCAAACTGTATCGATCCAGATCTGCTGGCTCATTATGTGGTGGCATATCGTGATCTATGTTGTTTGCAGTTGGGCTTGTATGTGAACATACATGGTTGATCATCTTGCCCAGTTGGATTATAGCTCGTGAATCAAAATTTCCATGCTTGTGTGTCTGTCTGTCTGTCTGCTTTACCATTTATTGTTTTGTATAACTGTTATAAAGCATGGACATGTTTTGTTTAAACTAGTGTTAATGAAAGGACATGCATACCATATATACTTACTTATAAGACCCAGATCTGCTGTTGCATAATGTAAAAAGGAAGATCAGGATCTATGCAGTTTGTTACGGAAAAATTAGCAGAACAGACAGCATAGACCCTGATCTGCATGTGCATTATGCTGTGGCAGATCAGGATCTTCGTTGTTTGCAGTTTGACTTGATTTAAAAGTAGTTATATACGGTATATAACGAACCAATTCTTCATGACATTACCTTTTTTTTATATAACATGCCTTCAGCTGTAGACAGTAAGACCCAGATCTGATCCCATATTCTTGACACTCCTTGAGCAAAATGTCATCCTGCTGAAAACCCCAAAATAAGATACAAAAAGTAAATGAATACAGTTGGAACTAAAGTTTTAACATTTTCTGAAAGTTATTTGAACCTATCTTCATTCTTATTAAAGTTACAGAAGTTTTTAGATTTATGAAGTGAGCTTGGGTTTCATGCCAAGAAAGGTTTGGAGACTAGGAGGCCCACTATTACAGAATACATCAGTAGATATTGTTCTACGTGTTTAATTTAGATATGATTTCAAATTAACAGCATTGACCTTAATAGCTGGCAAAATATGCAGTGCCACTTATTAGATTTTGCCAGTTTGCTTTGAATATAGTTCATAAATGCAATAATGTGTGTCAAGCAGTTTTTATCAATAATGCAAAAATTTCACTTTTTAAAATAAGCTTTCATTTCATTATTATAATATGAAAATTAGTCTACTTCATGTATAAATGAAGTTTATGTCTAAATCATTTCGTCTTTGATTGCCAAAAGGCAAAGTCTAAAATAGCCTGATTGGATAATTTTCACAGACAGGTGGATCTCAAAATTACAATAATATAACGGTTTTCATGGAATAAATAAAATTGCTGTGTGTAAATTGTATCACTCATTTAATTTTGAAATATGTATATTTATTTAGTCATTAATGACATGTACATGTAATAAAATAATTGTCCTTAAATATTTCTTTTTGGTTCATTCTGTGTGCGTGCAGCATATAACTCTCTGCACACATGCTTTCCTTGAAAATCAATGGAATCACAATGGAATCAATGCAAGTTGGCTCTTTTCATTAGGCAAAAGAAAAATGTGTATGTTTCCTTTTTATTGTGATGGTTGTAAAATTATGTTAGGGTGTTGTTTGTTTTTTTTTTGTTTTTTTTTTCTTCTTCATATATATATATATATAAATATATATATATATATATATATATATATATATATATATATATATATATATATATATATATATATATATATTAGCACTTCAGGTATTAAATATTGGGTAAAACTATCACAGTTGCACAAATCAATTTCAGACATTGTTTGTTAAAATTGTTTTTACAGGTGTGGGTGGAAGGAAGAATGCGTGGGTGGCAATGAATAACAAGTGCAGTCAACTAACCAGAAACACACATATATCTTGGGGGTGGGTGTTAATAATAAATGTTTTTACAAGTTTATGTTGATATTGATCTTTAGACTTACTATGAAAGTGACTTAAGCCAAAGAGAACACTCATCAAATTTCAAAATATGTGCTTTTTTAAGACTATATTCAAAATATGGTTGCTGATAAGAACTAGCAGGCTGCCAGTAGTTAATGAAATTTTAACTTGAGAATAATACCATTTGACTGTCTTTTTATTAAGTTATTTAATTAGTAATTCTAGACTCCTGGTAATGGTTGATTAAAATTAATGCAAGCATAACATCAGTCTAATATGACTGTATACTGATTGCATGGACCAAACCTTAATCTTGAAATTAAGGCATTTGTAGAGTATAAAAAAGGTTGGCATGGAGAATGGTTCTAATTTTTAAAATTCTTGGACTTTTTTTCTGTAAAGTTACATTGATATTTTGTCTGGATATAAATAAGGAGAGTGAATTTCAGGGTGGAAAGGCTAGTAAATTTCCTATTGGACTTGTGGTTTTCAGAATATTTATAGCCCACTGGCTATTAAAGTCCGCATTTGCAGGAAAGACCGTTGAAGATTCAACAACTGTAAATTTCTCAGTCTACCAGTCCTTTTAGCTTCACAAAATTTATGTTAAATACTAGGCTGGAAAGTCAACAATGTTTGTGTCTTTAATTCCTAAAGAGAATGAGATTTTTTACTGCATACATTATATGTTTTTATATTTACAGTGTTTCATCCTGCATGTCAGGTTTTCTTGTATTCAGTTTTATTTATTGTCATTTTTGTCTCCCTTTGCATGTTGTAGAAAAACAAGACGAGCAAGCATCACCATCTCCCCAAACCACATCACCCTATCAACCAATCAAAATGTTTGAGATAAATCACCAACCAATCCAAACAGCTGATACAAGGTTTAATAAATTCAATGAACAGCCAGTCAGTAAGTCTGAGACAAATTTTCAGAACTCCCAGCCTGAATATAGAAATGGACCAATCCCAATTCATAGTCCCCAACCTCGAGACCTTCCTAAGGTGCCTGCTTTGCCCTCTCCAAAATATCTTCGGCCACGTAGTAGACTGTCTGCTGCAGAGCAACTAGGAGTAAAAAGCCCTCCACCAATCAAATCCAATGGAGGTATTTACTCAGTTTTGTGCTGCAAATTTGTTGCTCTAATTCCTTATATAAATTCTTTGCTAATGTAGTAACCATCACAGGTGCTTGTAGCACATTGGTTCTGGGCACTAATCTTCACCTGCTTTGGTTGGAGTTTTCACTAATCATAATCATTTGTGATTATAATATTCAGACACCAACAGTTTTGATATTGAAATCAAAATGCCAATTACTGGTAATGTATAGATAGAAGTACACTGAATCGGCAGTACATTTTATCATTGTTTATGTCAAATACACCTGATATGGCAAGTATTACAATGAAATATGTTTTGTTAACGTGCCAATTGGATGTATATACATCACTTACAACAATACTAACCTAATAAAATATGATTTTAAACTTCTGGGAACTAATATTTGCATTAAATGTTTTTACCTTTCAGTACACAGTGAAATGGGATATTCTAATTAAAACTTATCGTGCTAATTGTCATCGTTAATCACTTTTAACATCAAATTATATTTAAATTAGACATCATACTTCAACGTTATAGTATTCTTGTCATTTTTATGTGTGTGTGTGTTTGAGCTACCAAATATTTTGCTTGTGTCTTGCATGAAAAGTTAAAATGACCATTCCCAGACATTAAGTGAATCAATATTTCTTTAGCTTTATTGAAACATTGACAGTATCATTACTAAGCATGATAAGACTTGGAAAGATCATACCGAGTACTACAGAATATTTTTGGACTTCAAAATGTGTTCATATTGTAAAATCATTCTTAAACATTTAAACAGTTTATGATGTTGATCATGATGACTTTGGTGAGTATACTGCTAGGATATCCTCAAGAAATATTAAGCATGACATAGCATAACTCTTTGAGTGCCAAGAAAAAACATTTATCAGCCCAGTAGTGGAACACACATTGTAGCAATACAAAAATCGTATCTTTACAGTCAGAGGAACGCCAACATAGACCTTGATCTGCCATTGCAATTCACATCGGCAGACCATCGTCAATATTTTTTAAGTTGGACTTTTAAAAATATTATTGATTAAATTTATGTGATAGTTTAAAAAGTAAACCAATTAGGGTTCCCACCTATAATTAGGGTATCCTCCTATATTTTCCTTGCCATTCTATATTTTTGGTCAGTTGTTTTATAATGGAGTTTCAGAGCACATTTCCTATCGGGGGAAAAAATGGAATTAACTGAGACTTTAAGGCATCATCAGAGGGTATCACTGTTTCACATGTAGATAAATATCATATTTATCCACACATTCATAACAATTCTAACTTTTGTCATCTCTTTAATAAATAAAATTGACAGTATTTAGAACTGAACATCATACTTTGCAATGTCTAACATTCTAAATATTCCTTAACATCAGAGGTCAAAGGATCAACTGGTACAAACAACCTCTGCCAGATTAAAGCAGAGTGTGATCAGATTCTGATGTCATGAAAATTGGCAGTCATGTGATAAAATTCACAAATACTGGTTAGTCAGCTTGTATTTTGGAATTTAGTGTTACAGGTTATGTGGTAATATATGAAAAGTTTCATTAGGCTAGGGTTTGATATATTGTTTATTTTTGCAAGCCCATGTCAGATACCTATTAAATTGTCAACCTTTCTGTCAACTATCCAAGAGATACCACTGCATATTGCATTATTCAATGCACAATCAGTAGGACAACTAGAAAAGCACAAAGAAATAGTTAATCAACAATTAAAATATTTACATCTTTTTCCTGACAGAAACATGGCTAAAAACATCAGGTGACGAGCCTAAGTGTGCAGATCTAACACCCACCAGTTACTCCATCAAGTTGTTCCCCCGCCACTCTTGTGAAGGTGGAATTTTTGTCATCACAAACAACTCCATGATCAAACATCTTAATCACACCACAACCTTCAATTTCTAGATCACATTGTTTGAGCTAGTCCAAACAACACTCACACTGGAACAAACGTCAGTCCATTTTTTTGCCTCAACCGTCCTCCTCCTAATAGAAAAATCAAGCTGACTGAATCTCTCTTTTTAGAGCAGTTTCCAAATCTCCTGGAGTATGGAAATTCAATAAGTGGCAACCTGATTATTCTTGGATTTCAACTTAAACTTCGAATGTCCTGGAAACACATACACATCAAAGCTCCTAGATTCCATTCATGTTTTCAACCTCAAACAGTCAGTTAACCAACCCAACCATAACATGGTCACATTTTAGACTGGATTCTTCATAGACCTAATGAAAATATTCTATGGTCCACCATTGTATCAAACAAACTTGCATCAGATCACCTCTGCATTATATACCATCTTGACGTATCAGTTACCAATGATCCACCTTTATTTGCTACAAATAGAAACCTCCATATGATAAATAGAACCAAACTAATGCATAACATCCAAGCAAACCTAAGAACTTGCTTACCTCCAACAGCAGAACAACTTGACAACTGCCTGCATTCACTGCTTGAAAAATATGCCCCAGCCACCAAGTGCAGAATATCAATTCAAAAGTGTTCTCCTTGGTATAGCAGTGCAGTGTTACAGACCAGTTTCGCACTGCTAAAAGAGACCACTACAAAGCTGAAAGGCTTTGGCTTTCCACCAGACTCACTATTCATAAGCAAATCTATGAAGCCACTAAGAATGCCACAAACATAGTTCATGCAGCAAAATCAGCCCACTAAAGTGCTAAAATCACAGAAAGTTCCAGCTGCAAAGAGCTCTTTGAGATTACTAACAAACTAATGTCAAGGAACAATTGTACACCACTTCCAACCTCCTCTCCAGTCAAACTTCCATACCTGTTTGCAAATTTCATTCATGGCAAAGTACAAATTATTAGAGATAAGCTTGACAACACAGTTTTAACTGACTCATTGTCACCATACATTTGCGATACAGAATTTCAGTGGCAACTGTTAGCAGCATTTGAACCTGTCTCAAAGGATTTTGTATGTACAATCATGATGAAGAGTGCACTAAAGTCATGTGAACTTGATCCAGTTCAAACATCACTGCTGCTTGAGTTCTTAGATAAAAATTGCCTTCACTAACTGATGTTGTTAATACCTCTCTTCTCATCCAGGGAATTCCCATCATTTTTCAAAACTGCCATTAATAATCATATCAGAAATCTTAGAAAAAGTTGTTCTGACCCAAATTGTATCTCATCTGAATTCAAAGTCTTTTTAGCAATGTACAGTCTGTATATCACCCTTGCCACAGTATTGAAACTACTCTTCTGAAAGTAGTTAATGGCATTCTCTCTGCTTTGGATAGCAGAAAGATTATAGTCCTCACCCTCCTTGATTTGTCTGCAGCATTTGACACAATAGACCATGATATATTGCTTCACTGTCTCCAGCATGTAATTGACAATCACAATACAGCCTTACAGTGATTGAAATCATACTTAGTTGACAGGATACAAATTGTGTCTGCAAATGGAATACACTCCAGCAGCCCAGTTGATCTATATTGTGGTTTTATGCAGAGGTCTGTTGTTGGACCTGTTCTCTTCATTCTGTATACTCAGCCACTCTCAGGTGTCATAGATCATCATCCAGTGTCTCACCAATTGCATGCTGATGACACCCAAAATATACAAATCTATCCACCCAATTTAAGTTGCTTCTATCATCCAAGGTGTAGATAGCATTTCAAGCTGCAGATGAATGGTGATAAAACTGAGGCCATTCTGATCACAACACTAAGACTTTCTCGTACACATCATTTACCTCAGACAATAAATATCAGCAACAACAACATTAAATTCACACAGTCAATACTCTCACATGGCACCAACATGTCGTGAACATATACAAAGCTGCATATCTTGAGCTGAGACTCATCAGCTCCATTTGCAAATATATTTCAGTTGATACCCACTAAAACATTAATACTTTTAAGACTGGACTATTGTAGCTTAATTCTGTCTGGTTTATCTCTATATCTACTCCAGAAACTTCAAAAAGTTCAAAACATAGCTGGTCGGATCATTCTTTGAGTATAATGATCTGAGCACACCTCCCCACTGTTCTGTACCCTACACTGGCTATCAATTCGATCCAGAATCAAACACAAAATTTGTTCTCTGTACTACATATCATTGACGGATTCCAGTCCAACATACCTATCCAACCTCACCCATGTGTACACACCAGCAAGATACGCTCCTCTTCTGACAATCATATACTCATTATTCCTTCCATGAAAATGAAGTCATATGGACAACGTTCTTTTGCATACCAGGGCCCAGCAACATGGAATGAATTGCCCATTGAACGTAGACACAAAGACAGTGATCCCTTTCAAGAGTGCTCTTAAAACTCACCTATTTCGACTGCAAGGACAAACTTAAAAGATCTAATAATGTTTCCTACTTTTAATATTTCAGCATGTTTATTGTTTTTTAATTTCATGGTGGTTTTTTTTTTGTAGTCATGTCATATTTGTTTTAAAGTGCTTAGAGCTTCTAAAGATTAGGTGCTATACAAAGTTCACATTATTATTATTATTATTATTATTATTATTATTATTATTATTATTATTATGTTTAAAGTGAATAGATGCATCAAATTCCATTCTTTCCTTAGAAAATGCATTGTACGGACCCAACTTAATTAACATAAATGTCAGAATATCTTAAATGGTGTGGGAAAGGCCAGGGGAAACTTGACGGGTGTGTGGTTTAACAGTAACTGTAAAATAAACTGATAAAGAATAGTTTCTTGGCACTGAAAGAAATAATAATGGATAGTATATGACTGCTAATATGACCAATTACACATCTATTAAAATATATGTAACCATTACTCATAATCAGCATGTAAATGACTGATGACATAATGGAATGATCAATTAAACACTAAACTACTGTATCTAACAATAATAACCTAATAAACTCTCATTTACCAAGCAATGGAATGACAAAGTATGCATGTATTGCCAGAAAATGAATGTGAAAAGTGAAAGATATTACCAATGCTTGAGAATTGTTTCGTCTGCATCACTTGCTACATGGAACCAGTTATGTCATTATTATTACTTATTCTTGATTCTGTGTAGTAATTTTATTACCAGATACTTGCTGAAACAAAAATTTACCTTACATTTTGTGGTATTGTTTCTTCTGCCAGTTCAAGATGCTATACAGAATAAAGAGTAAGTCACTCATTCTGTATATAACCAGTTCCATGGTGCTGTTATTAGAGATAAATTATGGTACATTATAGAACATTGCAGTGTATGTAAATACACCAGCTGATAGTCCTATTAGCTAGGTTATGAAATAAAATATTATTTGCTTAGATTGATTAATTGGTACATTAGAACTAGCAATACTTAGATTGATTAATTGGTATATTAGAACTAGCAATACTTTGATTAATTGGTACATTAGAACTAGCAATACTTTGATTAATTGGTACATTAGAACTAGCGATACTTTGATTAATTGGTACATTAGAACTAGCAATACTTTGATTAATTGGTACATTAGAACTAGCAATACTTTGATTAATTGGTACATTAGAACTAGCAATACTTATATTGATTAATTGGTACATTAGAACTAGCGATACTTTGATTAATTGGTACATTAGAACTAGCAATACTTTGATTAATTGGTACATTAGAACTAGCAATACTATACATAGGAACACCACATGTGATAATGGTGCCCATTTATACATCCAAACACTGGTCATTATGCTTCTGCCATTTTATATGTAGGAACACTGCATATTGTGCTTCTTCTCAGTACTTTGTGGGAATGCTGCTAATTGCACAATTATATGAACACTGCATTGAGATGCAAAAAGATATCTTGACACAAATTTGCCCGAAAATTTCTCATTTCTGACAATTTGTTACATCACAATCTTTCCTGCTTACAAGCTTTGCATGTTGCAGTCTTGCTTTCCCATCTAAAACACAGCCATCAGAAGTCATCAGGTTTCATAAAAAATCATTGTTCCTGAAGTTTGCATGGAAATTACTATCTTATCCATAGCTCCAAGTGTGTTGAGGTTGATTAACATCAGCTTCCATTACAAAAGTGAAACTTGTATTGCATGTGATCTTGAAATGGATAGTGTTAGTAATAGAACCAAGAATACATGCTGATTGATGACTATTAAGTTCTGCTACAAGGTTCATGGGTTGAGGTAAATATACATGAAGACTTAGTTACATACCTTATTAACATTTTGCTTGATCTTGTTGAGCTTGAAACATGGTTATAGGACTGTACCACTTGCAACAAACAGGTAAGGCAAGCATGTGTGTGTTTATTACCATACATGTTAGTCTGAGCTCAAATATCATATTTGTCGGTTGGGTCCAAAGATCTACTGACAAAAAGGTGTAAATTGAGCTCCATGTAGAAGTGAACAGATTTTGTCAGAAAATTAAAAGATATATGGCATTATTTTCAGTTTTTAAATACGATATTTACATTTCACTCCTGTTTTCCAAGCTAAATCAATCCTAAAACTGCAGCAACAAAAACACACAACAGCACAGGAGAGCTATTGGGGCAATAATGTATTCGTAAAATGCCAGGGCTTAACTTTTTGAGATGTTAATAAATTAAATTTTACCTTTAATTTTGTATTTTATATTTTTTTTTCTTTTCTGATCGGATTCCTATTCTCAGCCTCTTCACTAGCACAAGTTATTGCTTCTCCTCATAAACTAGTTGGACCATTACCTTGAAAATTTAAACACACATTCATCTCACGGTATTGTTTGTCTTAAATGAAAGTGGTGCTACACGCACATCCAGTATGGTCATGATCACCACAGCAGCCCTCGTGAAAATTCTATCGCTACTCATAGATGGATGGTCATACAAACATGAGACTTTTATTTAAAAAAGTTGAAAATGCCTTGATGATCTGTAATGAAAAGTGTGTTGATCTGACATCCAGTATGGCCACCATGGCAGCCATCTTTAAAATCTTGTTATGGCTGTTCCTGATTGGATCATCATATCAACATGGAGTTCGAAGAATATAAAAAAAACTTCTTATGATGTCTAGATTGTTAAATTAAAATGGTGCCAATCTGATGTTCAATATGGTCACCATGACAGCCTTCTTATAAATCTTGTAAATCAAATGTTTTTATTAAAAGACCAAATGACTACTTATGATAGGTAGCTAGTTAAATGAAAGCCAGACAGCCTATAGAGTCACCACAAAGGCATCTTGAAAATCTTTCTGTTGCTACCTCTGCTGAATGGATGGTTATGTCACAATGGAGTTCTCATTAAAAGACTTCCTGTGATGTCTAGTTGATCCTAAATTAAAATGATGTTGATCTGAAATTCACTATGGCCAGCTATCTTGACAATCATATCTCTGATCCTGAATGGATGGTCATACCCACATGGGGTTTTCACTAATAGGCTGGTTATAACATCTAGTTGATGCTAAATAAAGTGGTCTAATATGGCCACCACAGCAGCCATCTTGAATATCTTATTATTGCTACTCCTTCTGAAGTCTTATGATGTCTAGCTGGTTTGAAGTAATAAAAGTGGTGCTGATCTTAAAAATCATACAACTTTACATGAACAAAAAGTCATATTTTCATTGATTTTACACAGAAAGTCTAATTATATTGTCCAGTTGGTGAAAATGGTGCCAATCAGATATCCAATATGGTCACCACGGCAGCCATCCGAAAAGTCTTGTTAATTGCTACTCCGCCTGAATGGAAAGTCTTATCTTGAAATAGTGTTATCTCTACTCCTCTCCAAATGGATGGAAATATTAGCATGGTTTTTTTTAACTAATATACTATCTGGTTCTAAATAAAAATGGTGCCAGTCTTGCATCCAATATGACTGTCGTGATGAATGTATTAACAAAGTTGTCATTACTCTCCCTGATATGGCTGCCGTGATGACTGTTGTTACCCCTGAATGAATGATTATGACAGATTTTCAGTTTATTATGCAGCTTTATATTAGTGAAGCCAATTTTGTTTGATTTCAAACATTTCACAATGTCATTTGCATGAGTTATGCCCCCTGACTTTGTTCTCTGCAGTACGTCCAGGGCTAGTTGGGTTTAAACCATATTTGGTCAGAGTTGTTAAATTAACAAGAACTTGAAAGTTTCCATGACCCATGCTTTCCTGTCCTCCTTACTTTGGTTTCCACACCAAGGTCATGGTTGTTTAGTTTCCAGTCAAATGTTTTTGTTGTATATCTTTCAATTTTCTGACAAAGAATTGGACATAATTTTAGGTTCTAATCCCAAAAAAGAAAATGATACTATCATTTTCTGCATCCAAATTACGACACTCTTAAAAGAGGCTGAAACTTCTTTTTTCTCAAGGTTTCTCAGCTGGGCCTGACTTACAGCATCATTTATAGGAATTGGATTTCAACCAAATTTGGCATGAAACTTTATACATATGAAACCTTGGATGAGTTTGATTTCCAATATTCAGCTTAATCATTTAGAAGGGTTATGGCCCCTGATTGCCTCCGGGTTTTATGCATACATTTACTAAGGAAATGGTTGATTTCAACGAGATTTACCAAACACTTTTATATTGGTGAGATCATGAAACATTTATAGCATTCCACATAATTATTTAAAGGAGTTGTGGCAACTGCCAGTTCATTCTGTAAACAGTTTCTTTCCCCAATAGAACCCCCCCCCCTCCTTCTTTTTAAAGGTGTTGTATAGTACCTAGTAGAAGTTCCACTATTTAAAGTGTTGTATAGCAAGCACCCAATAGACCTTGCTCTGTTTAAAAGAAAGTGTTGTATAGCAAGCACCCAATAGACCTTGCTCTGTTTAAAAGAAAGTGTAGTATAGCAAGCACCCAATAGACCTTGCTCTGTTTAAAAGAAAGTGTTGTATAGCAAACACCCAATAGACCTTGCTCTGTTTAAAAGAAAGTGTATTATATAGCAAACACCCAATAGACCTTGCTCTGTTTAAAAGAAAGTGTATTATATAGCAAACACCCAATAGACCTTGCTCTGTTTAAAAGAAAGTGTAGTATAGCAAGCACCCAATAGACCTTGCTCTGTTTAAAAGAAAGTGTAGTATAGCAAGCACCCAATAGACCTTGCTCTGTTTAAAAGAAAGTGTTGTATAGCAAACACCCAATAGACCTTGCTCTGTTTAAAAGAAAGTGTAGTATAGCAAGCACCCAATAGACCTTGCTCTGTTTAAAAGAAAGTGTATTATATAGCAAACACCCAATAGACCTTGCTCTGTTTAAAAGAAAGTGTAGTATAGCAAGCACCCAATAGACCTTGCTCTGTTTAAAAGAAAGTGTATTATATAGCAAACACCCAATAGACCTTGCTCTGTTTAAAAGAAAGTGTATTATATAGCAAGCACCCAATAGACCTTGCTCCGTTTAAAGAGCTGTATAGAAAATGATAGTGAGCAGGACCCATTGTGACACCCTTGTCATATGTTCAAATATATTGGGGGGGGGGCAACAAAGAAAAGTCTAAATTGACAGACTAGCATGCTGATAAGACATTTCTGTATTAGCAGATAAAAGGTAACAATACAGAATCTTTTTTAATTATTTTTTTTTTATATAGAAAACAAATCTTTAATAACCTCTGTACCAAAACTGACAAGTGAATTTATTGGGTATAGTACAAGGATTGTTTTCATAACATATGGACCCTAATCTAAATTGTGTTTTTCTTTTTTAAAACTGTGGGGAGGGGTAAAATCAAATGGGGAGGTATATTCAGACTATAGGTTTAACAAACTACATAGACCCAGATCTGCCAGTACATTATGCAGTGGTATATCGGGGGGTGTGCAGTTGGATGTGACATACAAGTGAGTAAGCATTATTTGTAGGTAAACTTTGGTTTTATGACTAAATCAGCATTGAAGTGTAGAATTATGTTCTCTGTATCAGCTATTGACATTAGAATGACAATTGTCAGATGTTAACGTGTTGACAAAACATTGCCACATTGTTTACTAGTAATGTACAAAAGATAATTGTCAGATGTTAACGTGTTGACAAAACATTGCCACATTGTTTTTCTAGTAATGTACAAAAGATAATGTTTGGTTGTCCATTTTACAGATATATTTTTCACGCAGTAGATGAAAACAAAACCTGAATGTAATTTCAAAATAAAGTTAATCTGGACTATGAATTTGCACATGCTGATTGTATAACAAGTACAAACAAGTACATGTGTATATATATATATATATATATATATATATATATATATATATATATATATATATATATATATATATATACATTAAAAATAACATGGCATTTAAAGTGTTGGTATAAAGCAAATCTATATACCAATAATATTGGTATATCAAATAGTGATCCGCCCATAGCGCAATAATACGAATATATAAACATTCTTTCTACCGTAGGCCTATAGCTCTATGAAGAATTTCTACTCATTCATTAATCATAAATGACATGAAATTAACGACACAAATATTAATAGTCTCTGTTTTCTAAATATTAAAATGGTACACAATTTCATCGGAATCCTGTCTTTTTCCTCTCCCCCTCTCATGCAAAATAAGCACAAATCTGGAGTGAGAGAGAAATATATTGCGCTGGACGAAAACATTAAAGCTGAATTTGTACCAAGTAACCCACAGTACTCTGTTTCCTCGTAAACCTATGCTTACGATGTCCTTGGGATTTATCTATAGTGTTCATAATATCAATGATACATAGTTGCAATCGTCAGACGACACACAAGGCCTACATGTTAAATTTGTCGGTTACGATGCGCACATACTGTATTGTGTTTAAGCCTTTGTAGTTGTTTCTGACCTTTGAGTTCGGGTGGAATGTCATAGAGAAACACTAAGGATAAAAATATCTTCCTATTATTATATAATCCCGATGGGAAAAAATTAAGGTTAGTTTAAATTAAATGGAAATTCATAAAAAAACATACCAAACTACATATCGGGGGAACACACATACACATACAACCTTTTTTTAGTTTTTTCAATAGGGAGAGGGGGCATCTGTCTGGTGCCCCCCAAAAAGAAAAAAAAATGAAACCCGTTTAAATCGAATATTAATAATTAAATATAAAACTGTCCAAATGGTCGCCAGCTCCCCCCCCCCCCCCTCTCTGGTGCAAAAATACACGAAAATACAAGCGTTGTGGATTTTTGTTTCTGTCATACGACGATGTCTCTGGACCTATGAATGATGGCAATGTTAGTCAAGAGGTACAGAGAGAGAGAGAGAGAGAGAGAGAGAGAGAGAGAGAGAGAGAGAGAGAGAGATGTTTAGTCTGTATAATCGATAATTAAATCAAAATGATGACTTAGTTGAACTGTCAATATATTAAAATATTTTAATTACCTCTTGTTGGTTCGTGATTCCAATTCGTTTATATTCCACGCGAATTTCCATACGACAGTAGGACAATGCCTAACAGTACATGCATAGTCTATAATTAGATCACCGTGTTTGCAGTGCACTACTTTCTTCATTAAAAAAAAACAACACAACAACATATTTTATGTTTAAAAAATGCGTGTGTCTTATATTGATTTGATAAATGTGAATAAACAAAGAAAATGAAAAAAAAAAAACAATCACTTTATCAATTTGAATATGTGATTGTGAATAACAAGAAAAATCGTAGAACTAGATTTTGTAGCAGACAGCCACTTGGTTGTGAGGAGGTCATTTACTCGGGCAATATATCAGGAGCACATCGTAACTCCAACTTGCAAATATTTGTATTTGTATGTGATATAAATAAAATATATGTATAGTATGTACGCTGTATCATTGATATACCACTCGTTGTATAAATTTTTCATTAAAAGGAAACTCGGGCAAGCCTCGTTTCCTTTTAATGAAAAATTTATACATCTCGTGGTATATCATTGATACAGCGTACATACTATACATATATTCTATATATATATATAAATTAAAATGGAAATCAATTGATTGATTTCCCTCTTCAAACAACTTGCAAACATAACATGATATTGGGAGTTGGGCATTATTATTGCGCTCAGTGGTAATCAAAGCTGGGTAATTTACTGATATTAACATAAACAAAGCCAGTTGATCCCCGCATTAGATGAAATGTACATGATGTGTGGAACTGGTGTCTATTTGCTGTCTGTCATACAGGGATATATAACTAGCTATTTGTACATGAATTTTCATGGTGTTTCTTTAGGGAAATATTATCAGAGCTATATATACACTGTATTCACTGGATATTTTTTATTGTCAGAAAACTTGTGAATCAGTCATCCCATTTCTTAGTTGGAACAAATGACTAGTTTTTTTCAGTATGGATAAATAATGTTCATGGAATCAGACATCACTGTGTACATTATACAGAAGTATTCGTTGATGAAGGGGAAATAGTTTAAACACATGATTGATGTCATGTATAATGTACACAAGGAAATGGATCATTTAATTCCTCCAAAGTCTTTGTATGGAAGACACAACCATGGAGGTAAAAAATTTCACAACACTGTCCTCATGAGCCTATAATTTATCAACTTAGTTATTTAAAAATTATCCCAAAAAACGGATTGTATAACTTTGGACTTTTTCCCCCACAGATTGAGCATTGTCATGTCTTTAAATATGCACAACACCCTTTTAATGAATAAATGTGACTTGTTCTCTGTTGTACCAGCAGATAGATGAGTCTGTTTTGTTTGTTCTACTGATTACTTCTTACCGACTGTATTATTTAGAGCCAGATCTGCCAGTGCATTATGTGATGGTACATCTGTATTTTCTGCTGTTTGTTCTTGCACTCGGTTTATAAACGTGTGTGTGACTCGGTTTATAAACGTGTGTGTGTATGTGTGTGTGTGTGTATATATATATATATATATATATATATATATATATGGTAGATTCCACTTTCATTGATCACATTATTTACTCATTTTATTGGTTGGGATATGATTAATAACTTTTCGTTTCAAAGATTTAAGTGAGTTCATTGCCTCCAGGCTGTTTGTTACTTGGTAATTCTGCAGTGTCATTTTCATTGTCATTGGTAAGTATCCCTTTGTTATGGATATTTACTTGTAGGATTTTTTCTTGGCTATTCCTTAAAGCAACGGTTTTTAACCTTTTTTAGCACCCACCCAGATTGCATTTGTGGTATTAGCCTTACCACCCATCAAATGGTAGATAACCTGTTGGGTAGGAAATGTAAAGTTATTAAGGTTGACCTCGGCAACACACTAGAAATAGCATGGCGATCCAGGTTTGTGTCATAAGCCATTGGTTAAGAATAACTGCTTTAAAGTACCAACCATATCATTCCTAAACTCACTGACAGTGAATCATCGATTGACTTCATACCAAATTTGTATATTTGTATTGACGTGTACGATAATTGCACAAAATTTCAGAGACTGGCCAATCGTCTGTTAATGCAAACAGTTCCTAAAATCATCAAAAGTCTATTCAATTTTTAGATGACATTTTCATTAAAAACAACAGAGCTGGCAGTTGAATATTTCATATCTTTTTCTATTCATAGCAGTGTCTAACATGATGTTGATAGTGAATATTAAGTATTTTCAGGGTTGTATTGCTGCTAGAAGTGACTTGAGTTTTTCTGGAAAGCAGTGTCTGCTATTTCACAGCTTAGCATCACACAAGCTAACAATATATACATGCAGTTTGAAGAAAAAAAAGTAAATTATTGGATGAGGTGAACTATAAAAGAAAACAATAAATAAAGTGTGTAAATTCATTAAATGAGATCCAGAAAAAAAAATTAAATATATCAGACAAAATAATTAATGAACTATTTTTATCTTTGTCGTCTTCGTTACTTCTCTGACCCTTTGAATAATATACTAGTGGAAATCCCCCACAATGTTGCATAGACTCCATTTATCTGTTTAAGTTTAATTGCATTTAAATTGTTAGCAGCTATTAATTTTTAGATTTTAGGCATGTTATATAAAATGTCACATGCCATCCACAGAGTTGATAAAGTTATATTGCATTACAGCTGTTAATTGATTATAAGATTTATGAACGTTTTAGACTAATAAATTGAATTTTTATGCCCATTTAGCTTTCCGCCACCAAACCTCAGATGTCCCCAGAACACCCCTAAGTCCAGAAAAAGAGAGAAGGAGGAAAGAAGAAGAGGAAGCATATAGACGAAGGAGACTAGTAAGTATTTCAGTTTTGTTTGCCTAAATCTGTTTCCATCTGTAGGGGCTGTCTTTATTAGGTACCTTAGAATGCTGGATCATCTCTTTTTGTTTTTAGACAAACATTTGAACTGCATTCCGAGTCTTTTCATACCAATGTTTGTTCATAGTGATATAGGCTCAATTTTGATATTTAAAAAAAAAATAATCCAGACCTTATCATGGTTCACTCTTGTGTCTGGACCTATTTAGAATTGTAAACATATTTGGCAGTGATTGCTTCTTTCAACTGACATTGACAGAGATGCAAGACTTGTAATGAAGCTATTCTGTTAGTTCATTGTTTAAAATGTGTCAAAAAACAAAGAAAGTCTTAAGCTAACAAGTTCATAATTATGGGCTACTGAAATTAATAGGTTAATTCCCTGGTAACCCGCTGGGTTACAAGTTTGAAATTTGTTGGGCACTTCTTTTAACTCAGTTTGGATGAGCCAACAGGAACAAAAATCTAACTTTGTGTATCAGATCTTTTGATCCAGACCTAATTTGTGTGGACTATTTCTGATGTGTAAATAGGTTCAATGATACCAACATAACCAATCCATTGCTGTGATGACATCACTATGACTCAACATATATGCCGAGGATATAATTGTGGAAGACAAATGTGCTTAGATTCTGTCTGTTTTAATTCTAAAAGTTGAGTAAAATGTAATTGGTTTTGTTTATTGCTTTTTAGGAACAGTTGTACGAAGATGAGAGAAATAGGAAAATGTCACAGCAAGAGGCCGACTACCAGGCTCGCAAACACTCTGATTTCTTCTTGTAAGTCATATTACTTTACATGTTTGGACAGACCTATGCAAAAGAGGACAAAAATTACCTTTCTGTCTACATCTGACCATAGATTGATTGTAAGTTTGATGGTCATGACACTTCCATGTCCTTTCAGGTGTACATCATGTTTATTCATTTGGGAGTTTAAATTTTAAATTGTGTACATTTACAATGCCTTAGCACTTTACACTTTTTACACTTTTTCTATTTTGACTTTGACTTTAATGTTAAGGTACATGACAAAGAATTCTCAGATCTGGCAGTTTGTTGACTTGTTAAAATAATGTATCACTAAGAAATATCTAATTTATGCTCTTCCAACTATGTACCAGCACAAATGTGGTGTAGAAACATAATTTTTTGTATGTGCAACTGAACAGCTGATTAAATCTGTGATTCAAGCATTATTTACTCCAACTGCAGGGGCCCCGAGTGGCTGAGTGGTCTAAAGAGCTTTCCGTTACGGATCACTGCCATCTCACCTCTGTCGAGTCTAAGATTCGGCTAATGTAGATATGTAAGAAAGCTTGCCAGTAGCTTCTCGTGGGTCTTGGTTCTTTCTGGGGGTTTTCCTTGGGTTCTTCCTCCACCAATAATACTGGCCGCCATGTATAGCCTATCACGTGCTGAAAAATGGCGTTAAATCCTAAAACAAACAAACAATACTCCATCTGTATGTGTACACACCATGCTAATTCTTGTCTCATGATATTAAAAAAAATATTGATTCCAAACCTCCTCATTTAGTGAATGACTAAAAAATGAATAGGAAAACATAATGTTAGAATTTTGAGATAGTATGTGTTATATTAGTGCACCTCTCCAGTCAGAAACGGCCATAATATTTTAAATTTTTGGTATTTAGTGCTAATGACGAAGATGGAAATCACAAAGTGAAAGATCAGCAGTCAGGTCTAAAATGACCTCCACTAGAATGGCTTAATCAAGTACAAAATTAAACTGAATCCTGTCAGCAAGGTTCACTCAAGAAACTGGTTTTACATTAATGAAATAGGACCAGTATGCAGAGGTGACATATTAAATATTCTTTTACGGACATTACAGTAATATAGAGGTGTCCAATAAGACAGGTTTGATGTAAGCTTATTGCACGTTAATAGCTCTTGCTTTTGAAAATGGGTAAATCGTACTTGGAAATGAGAAATGCAGTAGAACCTTTGTACTTACTGTTATAAAATAGACTCATAATTTGCGTTGTTTCTTATTTTTCCTTTAGTTTAATCAGATGATTATAATACCCAGAATTCCACTGTATCTTGGCAGGTTTCCTTTTTCTTGGTGATTTTAGTTTTTTTTTTTATATACTGGCAACTATCAGAGACAGGCTGTATTAATAATTTGCAAATGGAGTTTGATTTTAAGATGCTTGTGCTTGCAAAATTTGGAAAAAAAATATACAATTAAACAAAAAAAACTGTTAATGTTTATGAGCTAAATCTCAGAAGTTTTACAATTCTTTCTTTATTGCTCATTGTTTGAGAGAATAATTTTAGCAGAATATTTAGCATTATAATTAAGGTTTAATTAAAATGCACCTCATGTTTTGAATTTCAGACATTCATTATCAATGCTCATAAGTACGATTAAAATCTTGAATTTAGTCGTTTAATACTTCTTAGTATGAATGTACACAAATTACACTCAATACTCCATTAAAATGGATGAACTTGTTGTGCCCTGCCATTTTCACGGTCAAGTAATGTTACTATGTCTATCTGTCACATAATATCAAGTGTTGTATTGGTGTCATTTCAGGCACTATGGTGCAACAGCCCTGTTCTGCTGGCGCTTTAATAATTTATCATATATTTGCATTTTTGTGTCTAGAAATCTAGATATGAAGTGTCCTCAACTTCATTCGAAAACAATTTAATGTTAATATTATGCCCAGGTGTTGTTTACCTTCATATGGTAATGTTGATTTTACATTCTAGTAGCATACATAACATAGATCTCACTGCCATGCACAACTGAAAACAGCATAGAGCTTGATCTGCCATCACATAATGTTCCAGCATATCAGAGTTTATGTTGCTTGTTCTGCAGCTTATTTCTGTTAAGCTGCATAGACCTAGGTCTGCTAGCACATTATGAGATAACAGATATGGTTCTATGAAGTTTGCATTTGGATCAATATAAAATGAACTTTTGCTGTATTGTTTTTCTACTGGATTTCTAATTGAAGCACGAAGAACTCTCTATGCTGAACTTTTTAATCATTCATGTTTGATTGTAAATGGGTTGCAGTACTGCAGTAAAATTTTATGGAAAAAAATTCCACCATAATTACACTGTACTTATAATTTTATTGTTAGATGCTTTAATTTGAAAATCCACATTTTTCTTCAGCTTTCAAAAATACTCTGTATACTCTGGGGGGGTGGGAGGGGGCGATAAAACCTTAAATATTTGAATGAAATTACTGTATATAAGTAAAATTCACTTATAATCATGTAGATGCCTGTTTTCATGGTAGCACCAGTTTTCATTTGAATACCAATTTTCATAGGGGTACCAGTTTTCTTGGGGTTGCCAATTTCCATCGGGGTATGGTTGTAGTAAACCTCAGATTTAAAAAGATTCCATGATCCGTGTCTCAAGACAACAGGAAGCCCTCTTGAAAGTATGAATTCAAAGATAAATTGCATGAAAATTGATAACTATGAAAATAAATGCATTTACATATACGCTACACAGAATATTTTGTTTTAAAAATGGACTTGACCTATTTTTAATAATAAATTTTCTGTACATAAGATAAAATATGGTGAACATTTCAATGAAAAAAATCAAATTTATATTTTAAAAAGCCGGTCTATTTTGCTGTCAGTTACTATATATATATATATATATATATATATATATATATATATATAATCTGCAACCCAGTCTGGCTCCAGTAACAAGTCACATTTTTAGTTGAGGTTATTTCTTATGTAGGTTTGTTTCAGTCTCATTTCCATTCTTGAACAGAAAAAAGAATTCATAGTCATTGACAGTTGAGATGAATGCTGTGACAAGTTAATGACCTTGACAAGTTAATTTCTTAAACAGCATCAGTAATTCAAGATATAAAAAAAACATACAGATGTTTTTTTTTTCTTCTCCTTTGTAAACTATATTGATACATTACTTATGCAAATATTAAAATAAAGTTGGTATGGAATAGTACAACTCCATGTCAGCTGTACAAATGGAAAGTAACTTGTTACCTGGCATAATTCAACATTTTTGGAGATTTTATTTCAGCCAGTCTAATCAGATTGTTTGTAATTTGAACACATTCATTAGAATAATTTTTTATTTAAATTTATGCTTATTTACCCGTTTCCCCCTTCCCAGCTCTCCAACTTCTCCAAGCAGTCGTTCGGATGTGTGAGTAGTTCACCCAGGGTGCTTGCACCTTTGTCACTTGGGCAAAGGGGAATAACTCTTACTACCATAAAGAACTAATCTCTTTCAGGCAGGCTGTAACACTAATCAATGTCTTGTTATTGTTGATGAGAAATTTATTTTATTTGAGGTGATTTACTTGGGCACCTTATAAATCTATTTCTGAAAATTTATTATGTGACGATTGCTGTTCATTTAGTGAAGTGTAAAATTCTATACTTTTAATAGAAATAAAAGTGTAAAAATCTATTCTTTTAGTAATGAATACATCTAGGAAAACCTCATTTAATCATGATACATGTATATTATTTCATAATGTACAGTATACACTGACTTACAAGTCAAGTTATTCTACTCCTTCTGTGTACTGCACCAAGCCAGATCTGCTGTCTTGTAATGCGAACGCAGATCTGGGTCATGAAGTTTTGTAATCAGCTATCATTAGAGTAGACAGTATAGATCCTAATCGGTCAGTGTGTTATGTGATGATAGATTAGGATCTGTTATTTTACCATTTGACTTGTAAGCAAGATATACGATACTTGTTGAGGTTGTCCTCTTCTGTGAAAAAAGTGCTTCTAGTACTGGCAAGATCATTACATTATGACCTGAATGAATGCACTGTCACATTTTACGTTGTTATATCGTAGCATTACAAACTCGGAGAGAGATCACTGTCACATTTTACATTGTTATATCGTAGCATTACAAACTCAGAGATTGGACATAAAACAGCATTGTGATTTCTGTCTCATAAATATACATGAATGTGATTATTAAATTAGAAATGTTATTACAAGTATTATTTTTTTTTTTTATTTAACTGGAAATGGTAAGTCAGCTTAAGAACTAGTATATGAAATATACATACCAGAATTATCAGGCAATTGTTTTAACTAACATTATGATCCAAAACTTCCAAGTATAATTAATAAAATTTGGTTGAGAAAATTTACCCAGAGTTCTAAACAAAGTTTTAATAAATTGGGTATTACACTCCTTGCATTAGACGTAATTGAATATTACACTCCTTGCATTAGACGTAATTTGGTATTACACTCCTTGCATTAGACATAATTGGGTATTACACTCCTTGCATTAGACGTAATTGGATATTACACTCCTTGCATTAGACGTAATTGGGTATTACACTCCTTGCATTAGATGTAATTGGATATTACACTCCTTGCATTAGACATAATTGGATATTACACTCCTTGCATTAGACGTAATTGGATAGATATTACACTCCTTGCATTAGACATAATTGGATATTACACTCCTTGCATTAGACGTAATTGGGTATTACACTCCTTGCATTAGACGTAATTGGATATTACACTCCTTGCATTAGACGTAATTGGGTATTACACTCCTTGCATTAGATGTAATTGGATATTACACTCCTTGCATTAGACATAATTGGATATTACACTCCTTGCATTAGACGTAATTGGATAGATATTACACTCCTTGCATTAGACATAATTGGATATTACACTCCTTGCATTAGACGTAATTGGGTATTACACTCCTTGCATTAGACGTAATTGGATATTACACTCCTTGCATTAGACGTAATTGGATATTACACTCCTTGCATTAGACGTAATTGGGTTTTTAAAACTTTTAGTTATATATTTTGTGTACACTGTATGTCATGCATTGTCAGACTGAGCTGTAATCAAGACCTTTATCATAACCAATTGCAATAGTAACTATGACTAACTACAGTGTTCTTTATTTTATATTCTTACACAGATCAAGTACTATTATTTTAACATGCTGAAAACCTTCACTGATCTTGTATCAGTCACTTGATTGAAATAAAACAGTGCTTATGACAGGGCAAAAATTCTTACAATTAAACTGTTTTGTATACATGTCCTTTGTACACATTCACAAAATAATAAATTCTTTTTTAGACTAACTATTTGCGTTCAAATATTTGTAGAACCTGGTCAACAGGAGCTTCTAATTTATCATGGCAATCGATGGAAGCACCAGAAATTGTTAATCTCTTAAATATTTGTAAGAGTCAATACACAGCTACATTTACTTTATGAACAGCGAGCGTTGTTTAATTTGTGTATTCTCAGTCAACATTGGCTAAAGACTTTTTGCAGCTACACGTTTAGTCCTTTTGTTATTGGTCATCCCAGCTTGAAATTGATGAATCCCCAAATCAGAGATAATCACATTTACTAATTAACAGAATATTGTCGTTACAATTAAAGATTTTCTTGTGAAAATATAACCACTTTAATACAAAGTTTATCTTTATTCACAGTGATCATTTCATGAAGTGGATTTTGACAGTAAAGTTATAACAGTTTGAATTTGTTCATGTTATTCGTAGAACTGGTCAAGGTGATGACCATATCTTTCTGGCTACTTTAAAGTCCCTCTGATGTAGCATTTCTGGCATTACATACAAATTCAGCAGAATCTGGTGTGAGAGTTGACAGCAATCAATTGGAATGGTGAAATATACACAACAATTGATAGGTTGTAATAGTTCGGTCGACCTTTGGGATTCATCAGTTGAACACATTTTAAATCAACAATTTTCCTTCTGTCTTATGTAGCAAATCTTTGATACAATCATGTCACAATCTATTCATATGTTAAATGTGATTATTATGGGATGGTAAATAACAAAGGATGCTCATCATGTACACGTGAACTCAGAACTAAATCTTACACCTAGAAAAGCATTACTTCACCCTCTCTTCGTCCAATTTCAAAGTCTATATGTACTTCCATTTCAAGTAAGACCTTATTAAAATTACATCCGATGAGATTAATGAATTTCAGACCCATGTTTAAAGATCAGGTTTAAGTTCTTTCCATATAAACTTGCTTAAAAATTGAGTCCAGCTGTAAACTGCAGAGAACCAGATATGCCATCACATGTTGTAGTGACAGATCTGGGTCTCTGCAGTTGATCAGGAGTAAATAGTCAAACAAATAAAAAAGTTGCTGGTCTGCCAACACATCATGTGACAGCAGATCAGGGTCTGTGTTGTTTACAGTTAGATACACTTATAAGCAGGTATAGATGGTACAGGAGAGCTAACCTAGTTAATAACAAATGGATAAAAATATGCATTTGGTGTAAGGTTTGGTCTTGATGTGATTTTATTTATATTCAGTGTCTGCACTCCCATTACACAAAAAAGATGCTTTATTGGAAGAGTCAACTGCAGTTTGAATAAATTGTGTGTCTGTGTGTGTGTGTGTGTGACTAAATGTTAATTGGTAATTGTTAAGTATGAAAAGCCACATTCAAATGTGAAATGTTGCGATGTAGTTTGGGAAAAAATGACATCTGGAAAATGTAGGAACCAGTCTTGCAGCGTCTGGTATCATCTGGCTTTGTGTTGCTTGAAATAGATTTAATTATAGAAGAATGTGAAGAAAAAAAATATATAAATATAAATAGCATGTATATGGAATAAGCATCCAGTAGAATAGTGTAGTTTGCTCATCTTTTGAAGACATTAATTTTTAGCATGAAAATATAATTATCCAGGCATCATGAAAATTGCATTGGCTTGTAGAGCTTGTGAATTTGCAATGATGATTTATACAAATTAATTTCAGACTCAAGTCATTTGGTGATGAGATTTCTCAAATTCACAATTTGTTTCATTCAAGTGTAACATATATACTCGCTTATATGTTGAGTCAGACAGCAAAAAGCAAAGATTATGATCTCAATAGCATAAAGAGTATGCATATCAGAGTCTGTGTTGTTTGTTTTTCTCATTACTCCTAACAAACTGCATAGACCAAGATCTGTCATTGCATTATGAAGCTGCAGATCTTATACTGTGTAGTTTGCTGTTGGACTCATAAGCAGATATGTGTAGTATGTTATTAGGATTTTGAACTTGTAAGCAGATATGTGTAGTATGTTATTAGGATTTTGGACTTGTAAGCAGATATGTGTAGTATGTTATTAGGATGTTGGACTTGTAATCAGGGTAATCAGGTATGCGTAGTATGTTATTAGGATGTTGGACTTGTAATCAGGATAATCAGGTATGTGTAGTATGTTATTCAGATGTTGGACTCTTAAGCAGGTATGTGTAGTATGTTTTCTTGCTGGATCATTTATAATCAGTGATGAATTCAAAGTTTGTTATATTGGCCCATTTAAAATGGAAGACTATTTCAAAGTTAACAAGGGAAGGGAAGGTTAAGCAGTGCAAAGTTGTGTAAATATTTGCTAATAAGTTGAGACCGACTGCAAAGTGCACACACCCAGATGCTACCACATAATGCAACAGCAGTTCTGGGTCTATGTAGCTTGTTTGAAGTAATTGTTGGAGCAAGTAACATAGACCATGATCTGCAGTGGATGATGGGATGACAGACCAGGGTCTGTGTTGTTTGCAGTTGGACTCAATTAATTTAATTTGGTATCTGTTTGTGTAGTTTTTCAAAACCATTTCATTGGTACCAAAATTTGACAATTTTGGCATGGATCTTTTCATGCAATGGGTCAAGTTCATTTTGTCTTTAAATTTGTTGTTCATAGCACCACCCCCATCCCCACCACAAAAAAAAAATAAATTTGTAAACAGCAAAAACGTGTGTGTGTGATTTGGGTTTTTAATGTATCCTAACAATTTTTCAGCTATGTCTTTACAGTGTCTGCAGTGTGACAATTTATAGCGTTGTCTAGCACTGGGGCATCATGCTACAGAAATGTAGCATGTTGTCCCACCCAGTCACAATATCCTGATACCAGTCCATCCATTCCTAACACTAACATCTTAATGCTGAGTGCCAAATGAGGCAGCTGTTAGTACCATTTTTGTAAGTCTTTGATCTGGTTCAAACCCACAACCTCCCACATCCAAGGCAGACACTGACAACTAGGCCATCATGGCGGTTAATTCATAGTACATATTCAATGTACATGCTTACATAAATTGATAAGTTTCTTGAACAAAAATATTCCTTTGTGAAAGGATCTGTTCTTTGTTACATTGTTTTCTTGTAAGCAATTTGTTTAGGATTCCGATGGTTAGAAGCTTTAAGTAAATTATTTAAATTCTGTCTGCATGTTGCTCAGTAGTACTGTATGCATCATGGCAATGTATTCTACCTAATAATTTTTAATTATCACAGGTTACAGGTGAGGGATTTCACATGTCACTATCTAGACCTGGTTTATATCAGTGGTTTCCATTAAACAAAATATTTTCATCCATTTGTAGTGTTCTATGATGCCAAAACTTTAGAAAATCTAAGAGTTGTTTGCCTGTATGTTTTATTATTTATTTACCTAATATTTGATACAGAAGTATCAGGTAGTATTATAGAGTTTTGAAAAAGTGCATAGAAATTTATATTTAATCCATTTATTCCATCCAGTTTTTTAAAGTGCCTTGGCAAGATCTTTTAAACTACATTAGTTTTTACAAATCATTATCAATATGTTTTTAGTGTTTAGTCTGAACATCAATTAAACTATTGACTATTGTATGTATTGTCACAAAATGACATTAACTATAGACTATTTATAGAATGTCACAAACTGACATTAACTATAGACTATTTATAGAATGTCACAAAATGACATTAACTATTGACTATTGTATGTATTGTCACAAAATGACATTAACTATTGACTATTGTATGTATTGTCACAAAATGACATTAACTATTGACTATTGTATGTATTGTCACAAAATGACATTAACTATAGACTATTTATAGAATGTCACAAAATGACATTAACTATTGACTATTGTATGTATTGTCACAAAATGACATTAACTATAGACTATTTATAGAATG
Source organism: Unio pictorum (assembly GCA_030141615.1). NCBI lineage: Eukaryota > Metazoa > Mollusca > Bivalvia > Unionida > Unionidae > Unio > Unio pictorum. The sequence goes on along the minus strand of JARLTB010000062.1, from coordinate 2,456,375 downwards.
TCACAAAATGACATTAACTATTGACTATTTATAGAATGTCACAAAATGACATTAACTATAGACTATTTATAGATTGTCACAAAATGACATTAACTATTGACTATTGAATGTTACAAAATGACATTAAATATAAATTATTGAATGTCACAAAATTACATTCGCTTTAGACTTCATAGAATGTCACTGATTGACATTAACCATTGACTATTTACAGAATGTCACAAACTGACATAAATTATTGACTATTTATAGAATGTCACAAACTGACATTACCTATTGACTATTTATAGAATGTCACAAACTGACATAAATTATTGACTATTTATAGAATGTCACAAACTGACATTACCTATTGACTATTTATAGAATGTCACAAACTGACATAAATTATTGACTATTTATAGAATGTCACAAACTGACATTACCTATTGACTATTTATAGAATGTCACAAACTGACATAAATTATTGACTATTTATAGAATGTCACAAACTGACATTAGCCTAAAAATGCCTTTAATGAAGATAACCCGTCATTTCTTTCTCTTGATAATTATTTTCTTTTGATGACTTGAAGATAACAAAACAGTTGTCCATTTTGTTTATTTTAAAAACCTTCTGTATACTGGTGGTGGTACATTGTATATCAGGAATATTTAGCTGAGTAGATATTTTATCAATCTTTGAGAATCATTGTTGAAATAAATCCCATCAACTTTTATAATCTTTAATATTACAGTCTATATCTGTAGTTGCAAATATCTGTCTTCAAAAATGTTTGTTTTTGAACAAATTCACCAAATTTGACATCTGTTAAATACCTCATGTATGGTACAAGTTATATTTCTATCATAAATGGAATCAGAATAATGAAGGCAGACTGTATATATATATATATTTCTTGGATGATTACATATTTGGAGAAAGGTATATGCAAAGGTTTCCAGAAGTTTGATTCAGATGTTTCTTTTTATTTCACCCTTCTTACAGGCCATCCCAGAAATCCCCAATCCCTCAGGATCGTTTCAATGAACCTTTGGGTAACTATGGTGTTCCACCCGAGAGAAGGCGTGGCTTCCAAATTCAAGGAAAAGCCAAGGCAATCTACAACTTTACAGCACAGAATCCAAGGTTGGAATCCTTCTGAGTGTGTCTAATCAGCATTCCACAATGCAAATTATGAATTGTTCAAAATTGTCATGGCTTCCCATCTCTTTAGTCTGCATCAACAGCATTTTTGTTATAGCTGGTTTGTGCAAGGGAGATAATCCATTTAACGGTGTCAGTAGTCACAGAACTGTTGTAGGGGCCTACATTTTGATTTTTTTAAAAACAAACAGTTGTTATCTTTCATCTGCATTATTGGAATCATTGACTCCAACAGATGAGTATTTTTTAACACACGAGTCTTTGTCTTATTCACTGTTTCAGTCATAAAGTTGATATACCAGTTCATATAGTTATTTCCCAATATATAAAAAAAATCATTTTGACCTTCTTTTCACTTTCTAATAATCATGTACAGCATGTATGGTTGCATTTACATCCATGACATTTGATGTGCATGCATCCTGAAATGTATTACACCACAATATCAAAAGTAAGTCAGTGACTTATATCTACCATATCTAACATTATGATTATTAATTACTGTAAATGTTGACAAAATGAACCTTTTGTCTACACAAATATGTTTTATGACCTTTAATATATTTCAGCAGCAGCATTTTTGGGGTTTTACCATTTTTTAAAAGAAATAAGCTTATGAATATCCAATCATTCAGAATATCTGTAATACTTCTTTGTTGACATTTTTTACTCAGCTGTTTGGTCTGAACTTGTATCTCCATTTCTGAGCCACGAAGCAAAAGTTTGGGATTGTCATGTTGTAAAGCATTTTCTTGCATCTCTTTTAAATGTTCTATGACTGTAGAATGTGAAATGACTGACATTTAAGCTGGCTGCTATTTCGTGAGCAGTCTCGCCTTTTTCACTTCTTTCAATTACATTAATTCTTTCTTCCAGGGTTAGAATTTGTTCTTTTTGTCATCAGAGGTTCTGGCATTGTTTTTAGTGTTGACATAATAACGATTAGATGCATTTCGATTTTGACCAGGTTTTTGGAAATGTGGAAAAAATATATATTATGTACCAATGAATGAAACCAAAAGACATAATTAACTCGTCAAGAAACAATACATTTATTTTGACTTCAGATCTACAATGGTGGTTAGTGACATGTTCTTCAGTTTGGCTTACTGCAGTTTACCCATTAGCTGGACTTATAAATTTCGCAGAACTGGTAGCTAGCCAAATTTGTTTTTATGATGAATTCTTTTGTTTAATTATCTTCCACATTGGAGCACAGAGAGCACATACATAACAAGAGAATGCTTCACTAGAAGGAATTCTTTATTATAAGAAATAGATTTTATGTCCACATAAATGTTATAAGAAGGGACTAGTGTATAATTACATCTTGTTAATAAAATCTTATTTGATTGCAGAGAGCTGTCATTCAAGAAGGGTGACATTATCTACCTGACACGACAGATAGACAAAAACTGGTTTGAGGGGGAAAGACACGGCAGGCTTGGCATCTTCCCAGTCAACTATATTGAGGTAAACTAGTGGAAATTTAGTTTCAAAAGATGAACTTTACCAACTTCAATTAATAAATTGTTATCCATGCAAATAAATATAATTTTGTGTGGTATAGCACAACAATTTTGGATTGAATGTCTGTCCACCCACAAGGTCAGAGTTTGCAATCCGGTAATTTTCTCAGATACTTAATTGCATGTGACATGTTATATAAGTGTTTCATGAGATGTTCTTTAGCCATAAGTGAAAACTAGAATGCTGTAATCTATATTCATGGTTTTATTATCTGTAATCAGCTTTGCATTAAGTTTAATTTGTCTAGGCTAAAATTGCAGTCATTCTTTAAATAAATATGCATCAGAAGAAGTATTTCACCCTTCAGTTAAAGCTTAGTCACTGTGACCTATATTTACCTCACCACAATGACCTACATGAACCTTAACATTTAGCCTGATTTCTCAGACATTGTTGCCGAGTAATTGAAGTGGATTTGTAGTTAGATAATGAAGAATACTACACTCTTGAACCAAAATGAAACCACTGTGACCTATATTTTTTAACCATTGTGACCTATATTTTTTAACCATTGTGAGCTGCATTAATCATTGTGCTTAGCTCATATTCTTAGAGGGGCCCCAATTGGCCGAGTTGTCTAAAGCACTTTCCGTTATGGATCACTGCCATCCGACCTCTGTCTGCGTGGTTTCAAGTCTCAAATTCAGATGTGGGTATGTGAGAAAGCTTGCTAGTAGCTTCTTGTGGGTCAGTGGTTCTTTCCAGGATTTTCCCCGGTTCTTTCTCCACCATTAATACTGGCCACCATGTATAGCCTATTGCTAAAAAAATGGTGATAAACCCTACAACAACAGCAACATATTCTTAGACTAATGTTTGCAGTCATGTAACTTTGTATGTTAATTCTTCATAAGAAGTACCACACCTATAAACAAAATATAGCTTGACAATACTGTCATACTGTCATCGGAGGTTTTCTGTTAGCATAGCAGTAAATATTAGTTGCAGCTAGATCACAATATCACTAGGTTTTTTGCAATTACTGTCCCATTTTTATTTATTCCACATGCCTTACCAGAAAACATTTTTCAATTACTTTCTGTTAACTTTTTTGCTGTATGATTGAGTCAGTCTGTAATGGCTGGCTCGGTATCAAGGGTTATTAGTACAATATCGCACAAGCCCTGGTCAGAGGTAACACTCGAAACCGCCTCCCGCTAATTCTCGTTATCTAAAGGAATGACCCCTACGGTGTAATTTGCCCGGTCAGAATGGATATGGTAATCTGAGATAGTATCTGGAACAAGACAACACACGAGCCCCCGTAAAGATAAAATGAGAATTTAATTAAAATACAATTAAGAGAAGAATGACACAATAAATTACAATTTTCTTTCCTTCTGACTATTCTTCGTTCAGAAGCACTTCAAAACCGAAGCTTTAAAATAATGGATACACTAATTAAAAATTAAAACACTAATAAAATAGATGAATTTAGCCATTAATGACTGAGAGTAAATTTCATCATGAAATCGAGTGTTCATTAACATTGGACTGTTGGGTGATTCACCATGACCTTGTTCGTCGACTGGTTTTTTCCTTCTGCGTGCATCACGACTTTAGCTTGCACCTTTTGGCTGAATGTGGGATTTCCACAACTCTGACTTCTGGCTTCTTTTCCCTCCTTTTCTTTACTTCTTTTCCCTCCTTTTCTTGACTTCTCGCTAATTCTCACTCTTTCGAAACAAACTATTTTTCTTTGAAAAGAAAAGGGTAAAACGCCCTAAGTATCTTGTTATGCTTTAAGAGTTGAGATTGTCCGTCCATCTTTCTGGTTCGAACAATCAGATCTTACTATCAGTGTTAACTTTTATACGGCTAGCAAATACTACACAAGTCTTCAGATCAATACAGTGATACTGCTAATTATCGACATCAGAATTTGGGAAAGTCACATATATTCCCGTAAATCATTACGTAAAGTGAGGTAATATATCATAACACACAATCCATATTTACTAATATGATAAATTCAAAAATAATGTAGCACTTTCCAATCATAAATGTACACAGCGGGTTTTCTACACCACCCATTAACCTACCTAAGTATATAAATTGAAAATGCTAATTCAGAATTCAAAAATACATTATTAAATCAATGTAATACCGAACTATAAAAATATAAACACATCATGCATCTGTAACGAAGAAACATCATATCAAAGTATGTTATTAAATCAATGTAATACCGAACTATTTGTATCATAGTATCAATACATTATGCATCTGTAACAAAGAAAACATCGCATAAATTACATCATGATAAATGTGAATTTGAGTTAAATACCTTGTGTTTTTGGCATCTTACAATCGTTCCACATTGTTTTTTCCCCTGGAACCCAATTTTACGATCGTCTTTATTGCAAAGAACGATCAGAGTCCTGGTAATTACTTCTACCTTTCAGTTTCTCTCTTGCAGAGAAATTTTCAGACTAATTCAAACTCATAAGCTCAGAGAATATATTTCACCGATCCTACAGTTTGACACACCCCCCTCCTTCTACATTTGACCAATCGGAATAAATGCTATTCCTACAGACATTTTGAAAAACCGTCTATCAAGATGCCAAAAATGCCACTTGGGGTCGAAATATCACCCTACCATTTGTTTCAAATCACTTTGACAGCTATTCGTGAGAAATACACTTAGTTCGGTTCTACTATAAATATTCTAACAGCATGACCCAATTAAGTAAACATTCCTTCGTCCAAACTCTTCTCCAAGACAGTTAATTGTTGCCTAGACTAAGAATTAATTAATGAATTTCACTGGTGAAAAATTTGGCACTTGACACAGTCATCAAGTCTTACTGCTTGGGATGGCTCCAATATATCTGCATTCAGTATCATCCTGTCTCATTGAGTTACACTATTTACATGGTTCCATTAGAATTCCACCAAATAATGGGTCTGGCTATATAAAAAAAATTTTTTATTGACACCAGAAAACTGGAAAAGTGATTTGATTGGCTGCAGATATGAGGTAATGTAATATTTTGAGATGACATGTTTCATCTACACAGATGATTGTTATTGAATGGTTAAAAAGAGCATCTCCTGCATATATTTTTAAAGATTTATTAAATCGTTTTCTTTAACTTTTCATTCTCATTTCACTTGAATGATTGCAGATAATGTCTGAAACAATATGAGATTGGCAAAGTTACCATGCAGTCATACAAGAGTGTGTGAATTACCCTCTATATTAACTTATAAGCCACATCAAACTGCAAACAACACTGATCCTGATCTGCTGTAACATAATGTAACAAACTGCACATACCCTGATCTGTTGGTGCATTATGGGTCATTGCAGTTTGCAGTTAGACTTGTCTTCTGAGTGAGTATATATGGTAAACTAATTTTAATAGTTTTCATAGAAACAAAGATTTGGAACCATACTTTTATTTCTGCCTTGTGTTTTTAGGTGTTAACCTCAATAGAAGCAGCACAGTCAGCAGCCAGGCAAGCAGAAGGCCAGGCCAGAGCCAAATACAATTTTAATGCTCAAACATCCGTGGAGCTTAGTCTTAAAAAGGTAATAAATGTATAATTATCTGCAGTCTGTTATATGCGAAATCTATATGTACATTTGAGTTTCCAACTAACCAGCTGTCGGAAAACTGATTTTGTAATCTGAATTTAATCCCAGTAAGAATCATGCTATACACAAATGTCATGGAATTAATGACTACCTGTTGGTTTTTTTTTTGGTCATGATGCTTAGAATTAAACAAAATGTTTACTTGAATGTGAATTCAAGACCTGACATTGTTTACGAGTAAATGGGTTTTTCCATATGTTGCAGATCAAGTGATATTTGTATATATACAGCTCATTTGGAAAACAATAATTAATTTCTGTTTTATGATCGGTTTGTGAAATCACTTAGATGTGTTCAGATATAATTTGAGAGGAATTAACTATTTAAATTATTAATTGAAATTACGAGGTGCTCATTGGCTTTTGGACTAAAACACTATTTTGGGATTAATGTGAACTTATTCACAGACATTCTAGATTACATCATTTTGGTTCATCAAGACATTCAAGATTATTGAAATTAATTTGGAACATCCTATTCTTTTAGATGTTGAGACATTTAAGATTGTTGGCTTTACTTTCTTTCTGCTACATTATTTAAGACCTAGGGTTGTATCATAGAAGCAGATTAACACTGACACGTTAGGTAACTGAAACTGTTACAGTTCAATGCAGACATAATCCACCTTCACCAGTATGGCATCGTAATTTAGCACTGTATTGGTAATTTTGTTTGCCACCTTGGCCAATCAGGTGTTCTTTCTTTTATGGATTTTAGATATATTTGTGTCAAAGTGGCCAGAATATTTTCTGACAAATAAATAATGCCTGCTGTTTTGCAACACTTTTCAGGCAGCTATCAGCATTTTTGAAATTCACTTGTGGATATGAAGATAAAGTTTAATTATTAAAACTGTGTGGTAAAAATAAATATCATAAATATTACAATTATTCTAAAATTTAAGGCTTTTTTGTATGGACAGGAAATACTGAAAATTGTTACTATTTTCAGGGTGAATTTGTTACACTTTTAAGAAGAGTGGATGAAAACTGGTATGAGGGAAGAATTGGAAACCGGCAAGGAATTTTCCCTATCTTATATATAGAAGTTATACAAGAGCCATCCACCCCACTTGTTACACCAGCGCCCTCTGTAATTACTACTCCCATGACAGGTAGAGGTAATGTATCACTATCCCAATCTACTTTTGGTGTTGTGTTTGAAGTTGTCAGTATAACTGTATGCAAAAAATGACTTGAATTCACGGTTTAATAATTTGACCTAAAACAAAAAAGGAAATAAAAAGTAATAATAATAACAATTCTAAGTTTTCTGGAAGAGAGTACAATATCTGCTTACTTATAAGTCCATCTCATCAGCAAAGAACATAGGCCCTGGTCTACCATTGCATAATGCACCATTAGAATAGAGGATGTTTGTTTGTTCTTCCCTTTACTCCAAACAAACTGCATAGACCCATAGCTGCCAGCACATTATGTAGTGGCAGATTTGGGTCTGTTCAGTTTGCAGTTTTACTAGACTTATAAGCGATTAAAATGGTAGTCAATTTTTATCATTTTAAAACTTTAATTAGTTCTATACCAAACTTTTGGTGGGGTCCCAGGGGATTGAGCTGTCTATGGCACTATAAAGACAGTGACATCTTGCCTCTGTCCATGAGGGTTCAAGTCTCAGGATAGACCAATATGGCTATGTGAGGAGCTTGCCAGTAGCCTCATGTGGGTCAATGGTTCTTCATGGGATTTTCACAGGTCTTCATTCCACCAATATACTGGCCATCTTAGATAGCCTATCATGTGCTGAAAAGTTGCATTAAACCAACAAACACCCAAACCAAATTTTGTTGTAGATAAATGTATTATGTTGAAAGTTTAACTTTAAAAATTAGATGATAATGTAACTAATACATGTACATACTATAATATCATTCATTCAAGTGCCCCCACCCCACCCCCACTTAAAAACAATAAATTAAAAGGGTACAGATTTATAGGATTCTAAAACAGTGTGATACTTTTAGTATCACAAAATAGCTTTCATTTAAATAAAAAGATTTTATCATCATTTCTTATCATCTGTTTTGTGTCTTGTAATTTGTCTTGGAATGAAATTTTGAAGTACTCTAGCATAATACTGTAGATTGTAATTAAATATTATTTGTCACTTGTGACATTTTATGAAAAATTGTAAAGGTAATAAAGTAAGATAATACAAGATGTATTTGATGAAAGTATTTGATAGACCATTTATTCATGGAATGAAAGAATGCTGCTTAAGTTAAGTGGGAAGTTTGTATGTTGGAAAAGACTTGTTCATAACCTTAGACAATGGGAGATAACTCATGAAGAAAACTTAAAGTTGTATTGCACAGTATATATACTAACAAATGCATGAAAAGTTTTGGCTTGAAATGATTTTGATCTTTTCCTGTTGTTTTGCATAGGAATTAATTTAGAATGAAATCACATGAAAATGAAATTAAAAAAATATAAATAAGGTGTTTTTTGACAGGAAGATATTTTAATAAACAAATATTGTTTCTCTTACGTGTAAAGTTCAAATGTATTTTTTCTGATGATGGCCTAATAGTTTGTTATATATCTAAACTAAAATTCTCTTCTTTTTTGTATTGATGCTTTTGTTATTAATGTTGGGGGTCATTGATAATAGCATCACTTGACGGCCACCATAGCAGCCATATTGAAACGTTTGTTATAGCTACTACTCCAACATGGATGATCATATCAGTATGGGGTTTTCCCTATAGGACTTCTTGTGATGTCTTGTTGGTCTTAAATAAAAAAAATAATTCAATCCAATATGGCCATCATCATGGCAACCATACTGAAAAGCTTGTAGTCCTCCCGAATGAGTCATATCAGCTTCAGGTTTTCATTGAAAAACTATTTTTAATGTCTACTGGTCCTAAATAAAACTTTTGCCAATCTATAATGGCTACCATGACAGCCTTCTTAATCTTGTGTTCTCAACTTAAATAGAAAGTCATATTAATGTGGGGTTTTGACCAGAAGATTTATTATGGTGTCCAGTTAGATTAATTATTAGTAATTGAAAACGGTGCCAATCAGATGTCCAATATGGTATCACGATACCAGTTGTTTTTCCAATGATCTCAATGTTAATGTTTTGCGAAAAAAAATATACTTCATATCGTACCTCAAACACTGTCGTAGAGAATAATGTTTGAGTGTCAATTTGACAAGGACAGAACTAGATACGCCCTTGTATTTAATAGAGATAACTGCAGGAACTAGACAGGGGTAAGAGTTCTCTAGTCAGAAAAGTTACATTTTCAGTCATGTGTACCACATTTTTAAAATAATCATAAAATACAAAATATGATCTAGATAGGAATTAAACATAATCCCACCTGTTGTCATTTGGTTCACCTTTTTTATAACCCTGACAGAAATTACAACTCTTACATTATGCACCAATCAAAATTAGTGTTGTTGTATTTTTCTGAATACAATGTTCCCTGTAAGTGCCACCAGGCTGGGGTTGTACAATTGGTACTGTTATACCATGTTCTGCCAGAGCAGCTATCTTGTAAATCCTTTCACCTAATAGAGCATCAGTCCCTTCAAGGGACTCTTGTATTATCATGCCCATCCATTCTTTGTACGCCTGTCAGTTGCAAATTTTGTTTCCACAAACAAGAACTCGTGTTGTCCATGATTGACAGTTATTAAATATTGCAGACTGCTTGCACTTGGGAAAGGAAGAACCCTATGAAGTTTTGGAATCAAAAGGTCCAAGTTCTAGGTCACTTGCTGAAAGGGTTTAAAATGGTTTCTGTACAATATAACAAGTTGTCTACCATTACAGTATTCAAACTTTATTGCATTTTTGGGTAAGATAGAAACCAAATGATCTCAGGATATATATGTCAGAGGTCGCAATCATTGACTGAAATAATACAAATAATTGTTTCTGCACAATAACACTTATTCTACATAATATACCAGATTCTATGGCTAGTTTGGGGTAAGGAAATAAAAACTATCGATTTGGGGTTTAAAAGTACAACGTCACATTGGCTGCAAGAAAGAAAATGGTTTCTGCACAATAACAGACATGGATCAGACATTGTGTACGGAAAAGAGAAAGCCTGTTGATTTTGTGTATTTCTTAAATATGGGGAAAAGAGGAAGCCTGTTGATTTTGTGTATGGCTTAATTGTGGGGAAAAGAGGAAGCCTGTTGATTTTGTGTATTTCTTAAATATGGGGAAAAGAGGAAGCCTGTTGATTTTGTGTATGGCTTAATTGTGGGGAAAAGAGGAAGCCTGTTGGTTTTGTGTATTTCTTAAATATGGGGAAAAGAGGAAGCCTGTTCATTTAGTGTATGGCTTAATTGTGGGGTAAAGAGGAAGCCTGTTCATTTTGTGTATGGCGTAAATGTGGGGTAAAGAGGAAACCTGTTGATTTTGTGTATGGCTTAAATGTGAGGAAAAGAGGAAGCCTGTTGATTTTGTGTATGGCTTAAATGTGGGGTAAAGAGGAAGATAAAAGATATAGATCATAGTCACAGATGGTTTTTGAGTTAGCACATTGGTCGAGAATGAGACTGGAACCCATGCAGAGGTGAGATGGCAGTGATTCATAGTAGTGAGAAATTTAGACCACTCAGCCATTGATCTGATGTGGGCAATTGAATGTTTTAGAAATGCAAATATAGTTTTAGCTTTCTTTATGACGTACAAGAATTCATAGGATTTGAATTATGAAAATGTAACTGTTCTGTAAATAATCAGAACTAACAAAACTCGGAATACAGACATATTTTTTAGCTGTTTTAAAATCAAAATGAACTTTTCCAGGTACACCAGAAATGTTGTCCCCAGTAAATTATGAAGTTCCAACACCTCCACCTCAGCCATCACCAAGTGCCTTCCCATCAAGGGCCCCTGAAATGGCCTATGGCAATCAGGGCCATTACAGTAGTAGTCCAGGAAGAGGGGCTCCACATGGTCAGTTTTCTCCTCCTTCTGATGGATATTACTCCAGTGGTAGTCAGGATCATGTTTCCCCACAAAGATTCAATGGAATTCAAAGTCAAAGACAGTATGATTCAATGTCAAAGTTAATGAATGGTAGTACACACCATCTTCCTACATCAACATCATCACTTAGAGCCAAGCCAAGCTCTAGCAGCCTGATTAAAGACACAACCCCTGCTTTAAGTATCACTGCTAAGTCAACATCAGTCCCAAATATTAACATGAGCCGGAGCTATCCAGACTATCCAGTTACCAAACCTAAAACTCAAGATGATGATTTAGCCACATCAAGGTAAGTCGAGATTGTGCCACTTGTTTGTTTGTTTCTGGCAAGAACAAGTTTCCTCCTTTTGATTGAATTCTTCTCTTAACAATACCCACAATAAATATATGTATACCAGATTGCTCACTCGGTATTTTGATAAAGTGGGTTCCTCCATCATGAAAGGCACCTTGGCGCTCAGCATTATGAGGTTAGTATTAGAACTGGTCAGCCTGGTGTAAGAATAACATGATGCCCCAGTGCTAGAATTCACTATAAGCTATCATACTACAGACATCGTAGTGATATGACTATTTTTTAAAGCTACATTAAAAATCCAAATCACAAATCACATGCAGATTGCATGCATTTTGGATAAGAAAGACACCTATTGATTTTAGGATTAAAAGGTCACTGATCAAGGTCACAGTGACTTGAGAAAAGAATATAGTTTCTAAACTTTCTACACAATTAATTAATTCATTATCATCTACTTTAACCAAACTTTTCAAATGGCTTGCACTTGAAACATGGTAGATTCATTCTGGGGTTAAAAGTCAAATAGAGGAAAATTGACTGCCACGTTAGTATGCAAGTTTTGCTCTGATGAAACAGCACAGATGGGTTTGTCTTTAATTCATCAGTGAATGATGATATTTACCTTGGCAATAGTATATCATGGTCAAGCAATTAATACAATCCAATAAGAAAATGAAAACATAAAAAATGGTACAAACTTTCCCAGTAGCAGGTGTTCTTGTCATCTGTATCATACTGTAGTATCATCAATATTCGTGGGGGATCAATTTTCGTGGTTTTCGTGGTTGCCACAAACCACGAATTTAAATCCCCAACGAAAAATGAGCCACATAGGTTGATGATTCCCCTCCCCCCCCCCAATTCCCGACCCATTTTTTTTGGTAAGCGAGAGCCTGCGCTGGGTTCTCAGCTTCCGATGGGTTAGGAAGTTCAGGAACCGAGATCTAAGTTGAATTTTACTACTCTTAAGCCACTGTGTTAACGCCATGATAGTCATAAAGTACTGATATTGCAACTTTATGGACAGTGGTTTAAGTAAGAGATCATTCAATTGTACTTTAATAACTGATTGGTCTGGTTTTGTTGGCGGCGTCGGCTTTCTTTGATCTTGAACACTCAAACGAAAACATGGCGAAACTGATTAATCCTGATGGGTGTTTGATATGTGCTCACATAGGTGGAAGTATTGTTTTAGTGTTGTTGGCTTAGTCTGCTTTGACAGATGTTAATCACTTGGTCAAAAACACGTTGTAAGTATTGAACTTGCCGGGTCTTAGATATGTACTTATACAGGTGGTAGTATTGTTTTAAACATTAATGTGACCGCCGTTTGCGTCGGCATCGTTTTATTCTTTTATATTCTTTATTTGGGGTACTTGTAGAGGTTAAACCATGAAATTAACTACCTTATAATATGCAAAATTCGACAGGCAAAACCACGAATTTACGTCCCCACGAAAATGCCTTTTTTTACAAAACCACGAAAATTGAGCCCAACAAAAATAAATGATACTACAGTATGAATGAAGCAAATGTCAAGGCCGTTTACAACATGTATTCATTCTCTTGGTACTCCAGCTTATTAACTGCTACACACATTATTTTTAAATTCAATAATTTTAGTCTGTTTTTAAATTCAATAATTTTAGTCTATTATCAGATTACAATTATTATTCTTTGATAGATTTTTTTTACAATATTGTGATTCATTATGGTTAATATTTATTAAACATGAGTATTTTTTTTGCATGTATATGCTTGGCCCATACATTATATTGATTATTAATAACTTCCTAAAAGTGTGTATCATAAATTACGCATGCATTAATAGAAGCAAGTGTCTACTTTTGTCTTTGATATATCAAAATAAAAGAATTCAGTCAAACAGTTAAATTAAAATTTGTTAAAAGTCCACTTTCACACACAATATCAAATGACCAACAATTCAAAACTTTAAAATAATTACTTTGAAGCACCTTGCCAACTTGGTCTTTTGTTATTCAACTCAAGACACATGTATAAATGAAAACATTATACACTGTGTTTAGTTCCTTGAGCCTAAGTGATATTTCTGTTTGGAGTGAATCACATAAACAAGCAAAAACTGTAGCATAAATGTACTTAAAAGTGTGCACTTTGTAACAACAGAATAATCTGGTTCTTAGTTTCATAAATAGGGGCAACAATATCCTTTCTTCCTGTCCAGTGCCATGTGTGCTTTTTTTTGGCAGAAGACAATAATGTGTTTTTAATATTGGATCTCAGTAATGTTTAGTAAACATTTGACAGAAAGAAGAGAAAACACTTTCTTTTTATTCATTCATGGAATTTAGCATATTGTTCAAATTATATTTGCAAAGGTACATTGCTTAGTTAGCAAACATGAACACACTTGTATCTTTTCCATCCATGTATGCAATATTGCTGTGATACATATTGTATTAGAGATATTTATATGATACAACATGACTGATGACACCAGCTCTACTTTGTCAAAGGCATCCATTTCAGACGAAGAAGACCCTATTGATTTGAGGGTTAAATGGTTAACCCTTTGAACCCGACAGGCCAGTTTACCGGCCTATTGTAACGGTGTATATACCCGAAAGGCCGGTATACCGGCCTCGCTATCTACCATCATAACCCAACAGGCTGGTATACCGACCTGTGTTATGTTATTTGCTAGATTCGCTATAAAATTGTCAAAATTTGCCGGGGAGGCTCGGGTTAGGGTGCCGAAATATGGGGGAGATTAGGGTTCAAAGGGTTAAAGATCAAGGTCATGGTCTCCATGAAGGAAAACTGTTTCCACAAAATAACTAAAATCCCATGCAATGAGCCATGACCAAACTTAGTTGATGTCTAGTATTTGAGATTAAAAATGCACTATGGGATAAATAAATGTTAAAGGTCAAGGTCATTCAGTCTGATAATACACTGACAGATATGAGTCTGGGGAGTTTGTTTTGAATTATCACTAAAACAGACAACTGCTCCAGTGACCTTGTGGTTAGATCATTCGCCTCGAATGTGGGAGATAGATGGTTCATACCCTGGGTGAGTCATACCAAAGACATAAAAATGGTATTTACAGCATTAAGATTTTAGTGTTAAGACTGGTCAGCCTGGTGTCAGGATAATGTAACTGTGTGGGTTATCATGCTACATGTCTATGGCATGATGCCCCAGTGCTAGACATCACTATAAACTGCCACACTGCAGACTTCATCACGATATGACTGAAAAATTGTTCAAGCTATGTAAAAAATCCAAATCACATAACTAAAGCAGGCAACATAAATTCTGCACTGCCAGTGCATTATGGAGTTTGTCAGGACTTATAACTAGAACGAACAACATAGACTTGAATCTGCCGGCACATTATGCAGTGGCAGATCTGGTTCTATTCTGGTTGTAAAGATTAATCAATGGAAGAAACAACATAAGCCCAGTTCTACTGTCAAGTAATGCACAGGCAGGTCAGGGTCTATGGAGTTTATTAGGACTAATCAGGAGAGCAAATAACATAGACCCTGGTCCCTAAGGTGAATGGAGTTTATTAGGACTAATCAGGAGAGCAAATAACATAGACCCTGGTCCCTAAGGTGAATGGAGTTTATTAGGACTGAGTAGTAAAATAAATAAACCAAACCCTAATCTGCTGGTGTATTATGTTCTGGCAGATCTGGGTAATATTATTATTATTATTATTATTATTATTATTATTATTATTATTGTAATATTATTATTATTATTATGGTAATATTATTATTATTATTATTATTATTATTATTATTATTATGGTAATATTATTCTTATTATGGTAATATTATTATTATTAATATTATGGTATTATTATTATTATTATTATTATTATTATTATTGTAATATTATTATTATTATTATTATTATGGTAATATTATTATTAATATTATGGTAATATTATTATTATTATTATGGCAGATCTGGGTTTATACAGCTTGTTAGGATTAATCGGTAAAACACAAGATAGAGCCTGATTGACTGGTGAATTATGGGATGGTAAACCAGTATGTTGTTGTCGATTGGACCGACTTATAAGTAGGCATATAACATTATTTATAAGTAGGCACATAATGTTATCTTTGGTCAGTATTGTGTATTGTTACTATCAATTGATTTCAGGTACAGAGCAGTTTATGCCTACAGGCCTCAAAATGAAGATGAATTAGAGTTATTAGAGGATGATGAAGTATATGTTATGGAAAAGTGCGATGATGGCTGGTATGTGGGAACTTCAATTAGGACAGGAATGTTCGGCACTTTTCCTGGAAACTATGTGCAAAAAATACAATGACATTGTAAGTATCTCACCCAGTGCAGGTTCCAGTAATTTGGATTGTTAAGACATGTCCAATCGCAGACTGCACAAAGCCAGATCATGCATCAGTTGATCTGGGTCTATGCAGTTTGTTAGGAGTAATCAGTAGAAGACATAGACCCGATCAGGTTCTATGATGTTTGCAGACGGACTCAATTTATAAATAAGGATATGCAGTAGTTTATAAGGGAGAGACTAAAAATATGTGAATTCCCTGTCATTCAAGACATCTGCATCATGCGAACATAAATGTACCGTAGCCACATTTGTTAAAATTATAAAATTAGAAACATTATTATCTTTCAGTTAGAAGAGGAGCATATTCCATGTCAATGTTGAAGTCATCCACACCTTTTATATTAAATTTTTTATGACTGCTATTTACATTTTGTTTATGAATATCAGCTCATCATAAATTAGATTTTTGGGCATTAAATATTGATGCAAACCACCAATTTCAAGACTCAAAAAACACTTCTGTGAAAAGATTAGGACCTTCATCCATGTTCTTGAATTTAATAAGAATTTAAAGAAATAATATATATTTGCTTGAATAAAAATGAATACCTCTTAACATGTTCTTGAATTTAACAGAAATTTAAAGAAACAATAAATACTTACATAAATAAAAATGAATACCTCTTTCAATGTTCTTGAATTTAACAGGAATTTAAAGAAACAGTAAATACTTACATGAATAAAAATGAATACCTCTTTCCATGTTCAGCATCAGGTTACAAACAGACCTTAGGATAATTACCATGAAAAGAGAATTTAAAACAGCTATTAACATGCAAAATTTTCTCACAAATGTTTTTTGTTTTGGTTTTTTTGTTCTCATGAAGAAAGGAAAAATGCTAGAATTTTGTTTCTTATTTTATCAATTACATTTTTCACATTTCACAACTTACTCCATGATTGGCTGAAACTGTTGACTAATTTGCATCTGTTGCAGAAAAATACTGTTTGCAAAGGACGTAAGCTTGCAGTGTGATTGAACAGTTGTAGTCTGGTACCTTATCCGTAGTGTTTCATAATTTGTGCAGTAGAGGCCAAGGTTATTAAACAAGGTTATTAAACAAGTTTACTTTGAGACAACTTGACATCTTACTGACTTGAGTTGAACGATGCATGTCTTATAACGTCTTGATAATTGTTGTACGTTATAATAGCTATTGATTATTGAAGTAACAAAATTTGACGGCAGAGAAATACTTAGCAGTAAGGACTATCCGAATAAGACCTTGTCTCTATGCATATTTAATTTGTGTACTTTTTTAGCATGAGCTAGCATTGTTGGTTTAGATATCAAAAGGTGTTCTTGAAATTGCCATCAGTAAACTATAATATATACATGGGCCTATGAGGCGTAACTTTTTTGCTCTAATATGCTAGCCATGTTCGAGGGGTAGCCATCCAAGCGTGATAATTAGTATCTTATGCAGAGAAAATCTGGCAGTAAACAGCCATTCATCAAAAGTAATAACACTTCATTAAGAAATACACCACCTATTGAGGTTGCATTTATTTGATTAAAGTTCTTCAGAGGTTTTAGAAGATGTAAATTTGTTTATTTGAAACGCTAGAAGTATAATTATTCTGTGAATGTTTTACTCATCTAAAGTTTTGTAAATGAGTAACAGCTGACAAAAAAAGTGATTAATTTGAATTTCAGGCAAAGTTTTCAATATACAGGCTGATTGTCTTGGGTTATTCCTCAAGACTGCCCATATTCAGTGGCTTTTGAGCACTATTTACATTTCCACTATTTTTTACCTGCAAGGTAGTAGATACTATCAGATCTCTGATGTTGAGAATCTGTTTTTAAACTACATATCACACAGATGTAATTAATTAATATTACATTATTACATATCACACAGATGTTAATTCATTATTATTACATTATTACATATCACACAGATGTAATTCATTATTATGCATTTGCGCTAAAGCACATGTTCCCCTTAGGTACAAGCATAAATATCATTTTTAAAAGAATACTAAAATTGATACCACAGAAAGAAATTAATTCACAATTATCAAAAAACATATTTGTCATTAAGTGTGATCTTCATCTTCCTGTCCTGTAAAGGTTTGCAAAAAAGTTTCTGGTATAATCTGGTATAATAAATTTAACAAGCCCATTTACATTTCATTGGGGCATCAGCATCACTGTTGACTTATATTTCATGTTTCCTTTCTTATTTTCAGAAATTAGGTTCCCTGTGAGTGTCTTGGAGTATTGAATCTACAATCTAGAAACCCTGGTAATACTCTTCTGTACAGTGATCAATCAACTCTGCACATTAACAAAGCTATAATGACTAGATTGTACTCCTCATTTTGAAGCAATGGCTGCTGTACATTCTACAAAAAAGACGTGATATACAACAAGAACTACACTGTACACTCTGTTGTTGCTAAATGATCTTCCATACAAATGTACAACTGTACACAGTATTGTTGCATTAATTTCCAGGTAGAAATACAGAAGAGCGTTGCCAAGGTGTGAATAGTAGTACAGCATTATGCACAGTTATTGTACAGACTCATTGTACAGAACATGCATGAGTGTATTAATGTGTATTAGCTGTGTGTTACATATTGTGCATAGTGAAATAAAGCCTGAAAAAAGCACAGAGCCAGTTACAAACCAACCATCCTAATTTACAGAACTGAACAAGAAAAGATGAAGAAAAAGTTGCCAATTTTGAAAGTCTCTCTGGAGTATATAGTAGATTTAGTTTAGAAAAAGTCAAGGAGTAGAGAAAACCTGTTGTCAAGTGAAAGTGAAGACATTGGACAGGCCACAGTACAAGAAGTGGTAATCTATTCATGGACAGTGGTATTTGTTGGTAACGTGTAACATTAACACTTTTTATTATTGTCTTACCTACCTTGTTCTCAAAGGCATTGTAATTAATGTTTACATTTGCATGATAGCCTTTTTGATTTTATTTTCGTTTTAAACAGTTGCATATTTTTTATTTCTATGGTATGCTGGTGTACTGTAAGCAAACATGGAGATATCAGTTTTTTGGGGCATGTTTTGGTTAATTTTTATTGAGTTGTTTGATAAATTGTGTTACAGAGTGTTCACTTCCAGAGTAGACACAACACATGCATTTGATAAAAACGTTTTCATTTTCCAAACCTTAACATTGAGATATCAGTGTTATAACTTTTTTTTGTCAATGATTTGTACAAAAATGTATCATACAGACAAGAATTTTATGTATTGTTAAAAATGTAACAATTATAGGATTATGTATTAGCCAGAGTTTAGGATATGAAGAAGATTTTATTCATAATTTAATACTGTATCAATTTTTAATATTTGAAGTACGGATCTGGATGTTAATTCTGCATCCTGGGATTAAAAAAAATCTATTTTCTACTTTCTTTTTTAGTGCTCACTTGTTATAATATTATCTATTGGAGCAATGGAGTATATGGTCTTATAGTGAGGCTACTTTATAGTGAAGTCTCCTCTATGTCAGTCCTTTTTCTATAAAGTGAAACCATGTTATAATCAAGTCCATGATACAGATTATTTTACTTCTAGTCATGAAACTGAATGAATTACAATACCTGCCTAATAACAGAAATGTGCTATAATGTAGAGTCTTAAGTTGAGGGAGTGCTTTATACTTTCAAAAATATATCAAAAGACTTATTTGTATTTGAAATAAACATGCTTTGGATGCTTTTAGTTCTGTTGGCCAAGGGAATATGTACACCAATTTGTTAATTCTGGAGTAGAAAATAAAAACTTGACACAGTTAAAATACAGGACGTTGATTCTAAATTTTTTCATGATGTTTACACTCAAATATTAAACCATAGAGGGAAAGAATTATTTTTTTGCAATAAGGCTTTCAAGTCAGTGGAGATAACTTGGTACAGCATTATGACATAAATGTACCATATTTACACACTTATAAG
Source organism: Unio pictorum (assembly GCA_030141615.1). Lineage (NCBI taxonomy): Eukaryota > Metazoa > Mollusca > Bivalvia > Unionida > Unionidae > Unio > Unio pictorum. Next base: position 2,436,502 of record JARLTB010000062.1, on the reverse strand, counting down.
TCTGATCCAGCTTCAAACTTATATATATAGACCCTGATCTACCAGTGCCTTTTATGCTAGCAGACATGGGTCTATACAGTTAGCTTGAAATAATCATTAGAATAAATGGTATTGACCACGATCTGCCAGTGCTTTATACATCACTTGATTAGGGTCTGTCTTGTTTGCGATTGGACCCAACATATAAGTAAACATGTACGATAAATCAATTTAGTAGATTTGCTGTCAGCACCTTCTCATGGATTCAGATATTTGAAGCACTATATTATTACTGTATCACTCCTTAATAGTGAATGTCATTATGTAAATTTTTTAGGTACTTTGTCAGATTTTCAAAAAAATTTGATCTAGTCCTACAACACTGTGCTTTTTGAATAATTTGTATTGGACCTACCTTAGTGAAAGCCTGACATGGCATTTATGTGCATATAAGTCCAAATACTTGCACACGCTCATTTACTGTCAGTGTTAAAGGTTTGGTCTTTTTTGTGTTATTTAGCACAATGAAAAACTGGCTTGACAAAGGTGGGTTTTCGTGTTGTTGAAGTTCCAGTACTATATTTTAAGCACATCCTTTTGATTAAAACACCTGGAGTTACTGTTGTTTTCTGTTTTCCATCTTTATGGAGCAGTTAATTTTCTTACATTTACTAACTTTAGCATTTTATTCAAAATAGATAAGTTAAAAAGAAACGAGTTTTTAAATAAAATGTCAATGTTAGTGAGAGCTTTTAAATTTTAGTTTAATATTTTCATTGCAATTTTGTTTCTGACTACATACGGGTAAATATCACTTTTTAATCTGGCGTTAGCTGACAATTCTTGAACAGAGAATTTTCAAAGACTTGCCATATACAATCACTTATAAGTTGAGTCAAACTGCAAACAAGAAAGACCCTCATCTACCATAGCATACTGTGCCTGCAGATCATGATCTGTGTTATTTTGTTCTACTGATTACTCCTATCAAACTGCACATGCTTAGATCTGTCTATGCATTATGTGACAGCAGATCTGGGTCTGTGCAGTTTGCAGTTCGACTTTACTTATCACCGAGTAAATACAGTAAAATCCAATTTTTCACCTGGTATGTAATTAGGAGGTTTACTATTTTTTTAATTGGCAAACATTTTCATAACCTCTATAATTGCGAACAAGTAAAATCCATGTGCAGACCACTTTTTCTGTCATCACCTCATAACTTACAATATATCAGGGTCTGTGTTCAACTGATTTATCGGAACAAGCTGCATAGATCCTTGTCTAATGGCACATTATGTGACAGCAAGTCAGGGTCTCCACAGATTGCAGTTAAATCTTATTTTGTATGTGGGAATATATGGTAATGTTAAATTAATTATGGTGATGCAGATTCTGTGGTGTAATACATACAGTACCATTATATTTTATATATATATATATATATATATATATATATATATATATATATATATATATATATATATATATATATATACTGTATATGGTCATGTGTAAGATGTACAACATAGACCTAGATTTTCTGGCGCATTATCTGACTGCTGACTCTGTGTTGCATCATTGCCAGTACAGTCAATTGTTTCTTACTGTACTGTATTTGTTCATGTACAGCATGTACAACATAGACCTAGATTTTCTGGCACATTATCTGACTGTAGACTCTGTGTTGTATCATTGCCAGTACCATGAATTGTTTCCTATTGTACTGTATTGTTCATGTACAACATAGACTCAGATTTGCTGGCCCATTATATGACTGTGGGTCTGGGTCTGTACTGTTCAAACTTGGATGAATGTTGCGCATGGTTAGAACAAACACAGACTACATCATTTCTTCCCTAAAATATATATCATACAACGATTTACCCAAATACCTAATGCATGCAAGCTCAGGTGTTAATAAGTAAGCCAAAGATAGAATCTCTGGTTTGTCTTACGTAATTATGGAAACTTGGTACATTTTTGCTGTGAAATTCTTTTTTATGTATTATTCTTCATATTTTTATTTACCAATATTTCTTTAGTTAAAATAGTTTCATTTACAGAATTTTTTTGATATTTAGATTGGCTCAAGCCATATTTTTAAGTTCGTTTAATTTTATATGTTCAGACATGATTTTATTTGATTTGATTGAAATCTTTTAGTGGTTTTAATTTGCAGAATGTTGAAAATATAGATGAGCTGAGTCTAAAAGTGGAATTATTTTATTGATTGTCACTAACCTTGATTCATAGAGTATAACTTATCTAGCGGTATTGCTTATATGTCTGCAGAATTTTATATGAGAGATAAAATCTTACCAGTCTTTGAATATTCCAGCTGTGTGGAGAATTCATGTATCTGAGATTGTTCAGGACACAGTTAATTGCTACAGGGTGATATTTTAAATCTTGATTTTAATAAGAAGAAGGCATTTAGTTATATTTAATTAAACATGACTACAGTTACCTAAAGGATAAGGAAATATCTCCAAAACTTGAAAAGACAATTAATCAGTACATAAACCAGTCAAAGCAAATGTACAGGTAAGAATATTTGTAAAAAAAAGTTAATGATTTGTCCCAACTTGTACTCTGTCAGCCTTGTTACATATTGGCTTATAAAGTCTTCTTTCTATTTTTGTACAATCATTTTCTTATGTGTTGTGACAGTGTAAGCTTTTGAGTTGTATGATATTTTAAGCTAGTATATAATATATCGTAGGTTGTTTCACAGCTTCTTGCTCGATTAGAGTAAAGGTGATGAGCTAGAGTTCCATCTTTTTTCTCAGAATTCAAGAAGATACCACGATCCCCAAGAATATAAACATATAATCAATCAGTCTTAGTGTGACAGGAACGTAAATAAAGAAAATTTGTAAATCAAATTTTAAAATGCAGACTGGATATCCATCTGTCTCATCGACAAGAAGTCTTTGTTTCTTAGTGTTGTGTTAGGTTTCACTACAATTAATCCTATTGCAATGAGTGGCACAACAAAAGCAGCCAGGTAATTGAATTCCATCATTGTGTATTCATGTTTTCTTTGACAGAAGAATTTTTCAAGTGAGATATGTAAACAGATGCTAGACGAACCTAGATAATGTATGTGGTTAATTTATCTTTAGTGTTGCCTGACAGGTATTTAGACCTATTTGATATTCACTGTTGACTAAATATTCATCTATTTAATACAAACAATGTTTATTAATACAGGAAAGGCTCAGTATAAAAATCAATACAAGTATTTGTGCTCCTGTTTGAAATTGACAGAACAGGCCATATACGATGGCATATTTCTCATCTATCATAACAGAGGATAATGTTGTGTTTTTTCTTGGAAGTCTAAAAGGATGATGTTATATTTACTTAGTACAATCCAACTTTATACTCAAGGGAAGAGCGAACGCTGAAAATAAAGAGGTCTAAGGAATAAGCTTCATACACTGTGGGCATTAGTTTGAAATCTCATAATCACAGAGTGGTTTTATGCTCCTGACTGCTTACAGATCAAAGTTCTTGATTTGGTCTTTTTTCTACATGTGTCCCAAGAAACGTGTTAGCAAAATTAACACAAAAAGCTATTAGGATGAAATTGAGCAGGTATATTTGTGTCCATATGCAGATATATCTTCATTAGATTTCCAAGCAACAATGCCAATTTTTTCCACATTTTACATATTTTTGAACTTTTTCTACTTGCACTTTATGGAAAAAATATTTGTTGCACAATTAAACATATAACACACTATTGAGACAGTTAAATTTGATTGGCATATTTGTGTTCATACATAAATAACCTGTTTAGATTCTCAGACTGTTCAATTTTTTGAAAAATGTTTGGACTTTCTATGAATAGATGATGTTTCCAAACCCTTTTGACCACTTATACTCCAAGATGAGCACTACCCTTGGTTCTCAGAGAAATACTTGGCCACAGGTAATATAATGTTTCCATACAGTTGGTTGTTGAGGTTTCAGATAAATTGATCAAGACTACAAAGGAAACCAAAGACATTTTTTGCGTTCATGACTGGTTTTGGCAATTTTAATAATAGATATTGAATGTCTTGGTCCAAAATATCTAGAATTGATTTACTGAGCTCATTTCTAGACCCACTTACAAAGTTAAACATTGATGTCTGGAGTAGATTCATTCTTAATTATTCAAATTGGTTTATTTGCTTATGTGTTAGGTGTATAAAAATTCAAAAGGTCATGATTTTCTTTCACATAATGCACTAGCAGATCAGGGGACAGTACTCTTCACTGTACGTTTAAAAGCAAGCATGCAGCATAAGAAAAAACTGGTAGAGTAAAATTGTGGCTGGATTTGCATTTTATATGGGGTACAGAATATACTCTTTCCTGGTCCTTCCATGTAAAAGGTATTCCATGATGTGCTGAAAAATATGATATTATAAACCATCAAAAATCTAAAGATTTACACCCATTCTTTATAGTTATTACATCAATGAAAGTTAAAAGTAAGACATAAATTAGTTTATATATCTAATGGTACAAATATTACTGAATTGTCTCTCTTGTAAGTCGATTCCAAAATATAAACTGCACAGACCCAAATCTGCCATCGCTTAATATGCTGGCAGATCTTGGTCTGTGTTGATTTTTAGGTGAACAAGCCAACATAGACCCTGATCTACCAGTGCCACAGCAGACATGGTCTATTAGCAGTTGGACACTACTTGTAAGCGAGTACATAGAGCATATAGATTTGACATAAAATCAATGTCAAGATTATTTGTTGTATTAAATAATGTAAAATATTGGGACGATGTTGTGAATAAAATGTGAACCATAATTTCGTAGTAATAACAGCATTTATATAAGAAATAACTTTTTATTTGAAAGAAAATCAGTTATGCTTGATCTTGTACAGGTCCTGTTGCTGATTTTTTAGTTTTTATAAACGTTTTGGATTTTAGATTTTTTAAAAAATGTTTTGGATTTTAGATTTGTTTAAATGTTTTGGAAAGGTTACCAGGTAAAAGTGAACTGCCAGATGGAATTTTAAAACAGTTCTGTTGTATTTATTTATTGAAAGTCAAAATATAAATTAAAATGTGTTACTGATTGTATGGCACAATATACTAAGCGACTGTGTTCTTATATGTAAAACACTATGCTCCAATATTATAGTTATTATTCCCAGTATATGTGGAAGTGTAAAGTATCTATATTTTTATCAACAGAAACAATTTACTCTGGAGCTTAGAAGGATTTTACAGTTACCAGTTTTTTGTATTTTATTATTATTCATGTTAGGTAATTCCATATAATCTGTATTAGAATTATGTCCCTTACATGCTAGAGTTATGTCCCTTACAAACTCCCATGTTACAAAATGAACAATGCAAAGACCATAAAATGGGGGACAAATTAGTGTTGAAACAACTTTTTGGCTACACTGATTACTGCCCACCTCTAAGATATTTGTCTTTGGAGAAAAAATATAGTTTCAAAGACTTAAGATAAATCCAAATTAAAGCAGGATTTTATTTTACTGTAAATTTCCTATGCATCCCTAAAATATTAATTTCTCAGTTTTTACAATGAAGTTCATTCATTTTTTTTTTAGTTATTAGATATATGTAGTTGACAGGGAAAATGTTGATTAAATAAAACTATTCACATGAATTAAATTATCTATGCAAATATAATTTTTTAGATACATGTGTATATTTCTGTTTTAAGCAAACTGCTTATTATTTTGCTGGGTGACATGATTGTTGTGTCTTTTGGAGATTTAAAATATATGGGACAGTTAATGAAACTAGCAGATATGTATTTGTATTATGGATAAATGTTTTTGTTTTCTAACAATGGATAAAGTGTTAGTCAATTTTATGAATCTTGTTAAAATATGACAAAATTTACTCCATGCAAAATGAAAGAAACAGTGTCCACATGTATTAATGTTTGCATCACTGCATATAAGAAACCAAGAGAGCACAACAATTTACATCTTTATTTTTATAAATGACCTAGCATTTTTTCTTGTAGACTGAACATTTAAGTTACAAACTTAAACTCTATTGTTTTTGATAGATTAAAGACAATTCATTGTTTCGTGATATATCGAGGTATTGTTATGCAAAACAAAAGTTTCTAGACCTCTAGGTCAGAAAACTTTTGATGGAATTTAACTGAATATAATTTTTTTAATTGCAACCTTTTTATCATTAGTGTACAAATGTTATGGAAGTAACAAAGAATATGTCGAAAATAATGCTTTTCTAGTCTAGTTTTCTCATGGGAGTTTTGTTATATTCTGTTGTATTTGTTTTTCTAAAGTTTATTGGGCATATTAGTTACAGAATGCATTTGTATCAACTACTATTAACTGTTTAGCTTGCCTGCATTTGTTTATACCCAGTTAAGTTATTAATTCATTATCAGGTACAAATTAAGTTATTAACAAAGAAAGGTCACCATATCTTCATTAGTAGATTTTAGTTAATTTGTTTTTCCTTTTCCTGAATTATGATAGATATGCATTCTGTTGTAGCTTTGAATTTCAGTTCATTTACCATGCATGACAATAAACAGTTGCCATCATAATTCAGTGTGTTTTGTACTCTCTCTCTCTCTCTCTCTCTCTCTCTCTCTCTCTCTCTCTCTCTCTCTCTCAATGTCTTTAAACATTTTATTTTCAAGAAGTATTAGATATGATGCAAATTTTACTTTTACCAATGCATGTTTCAGGTATGTATTATTTTAGATCTATCAAATGGTGATACTTTGGAATATTTAAATCCAAACACAGTAGACTGTGTATCATCTCATAGAACAAACGAAGTTACGCCAGATTTTCATAATAAATTTGAACTTTGGAGGTGATTGAATTAAAAAGTTTGAAAACCAACAATTCATCCAGAAATTGCGTTTCCATTAACTCGATGAAAAACAAATAATTTTTACCATTTATCAAGACAAATACCTCTTGGTCAATATCCAAATATGGTAAAGTCTATTAAAAAAAACACTGGCATAATTCACACAGCCATGCGCATTGAGAGATTTCTTTATCTTTCTAATGATACATACAATTATGATATTCTCACTTATAAGTCAAGACAGACTGCAAAAAAACAGATCCAGATCTGCTGTAGCAAATGCATATCAGGGTCTACAGACCTGCTGGCTATGCTGTTTTTTGCTGGGAGACACTGAAATTTGAATGTTTTTCCTGAATTTTTATTTTTTCACCTTAAAAAAAAATGTTTCCTCAACAAAAACAGGAGAAAAATTTTTCATTTAAAGAAACAGCAATTTGAAACTTCCAGTATGACCAGATCATATCTGGCTGTGTGTTATCTATTTTGTATCGCAAGGATTAATAGAGTTGTTCACCATCAAATTACCAAAGTTTGCTGGTGGCTTGCACTTGAAGTAATGAAGAATTTGTTTATATTTGGGGTCAAAAGATAAAGGTCATTGAAAGGAGAAAAAGTGGCTCAGCTTAATAACTTGAGTTGTCCATTATTTTCATTGTCATACATTTTTGGATGGCCTGCATTTGTGATGAGCAAAAAAAAACTACCATCCTTGGTCGGTAAAAATATAAAGCAATATTCACTGTGAGCCGATAATTTCACATTAGAACCCTAAGGTAATCATACTGAGCACATTGTTTGATATTATAACCACGTGGTAATCATTCTGAGCACACAGGCTCACATTAGAATCCAATACTAATCAGACTGAGCATGTGGCTTCACGTTAGATTTGTATGCAAATCATACTGAGCATTATTTTCACATTATAACTCTGTGGTAACCATACTGCAGTGGCGTAACGAGGGGGGGGCAGGTGGGGTATTCGCCCCAGGTGCCGGTGGCTAGGGGGTGCCAAATCAGCCCAAAGTATCAACATAACTGTGCAACAGGAGCAGCCGGGGGCACAAATTTTGGTGTTTTGCCCTGGGCACCAAATATCATCGCTACGCCACTGCCATACTGAGCATTAGTTTCACATTATAACCATGTGGCAATCATACTGAGTACAAAGTTTCACATTAGAATCCTATAGTAATCAGACTGAGCATGTGGTTTCACATTAGATTTGTATGCTAATCATAAATGAGCATTAGTTTCACATTATAACCCTGTGGTAACAATACTGAGGACATGGTTTTACATTACAACTCTGTGTTTATCATAAGGAATATATATTTTCACAATACAACTCTGGTAATCATACTGAAGTAGATGTCTGCATCATCTGCCACATATTATGTCCTTAAGCAAGATTCATGACAACAAAAGCATTTCTGGAATTCATACTAAAACATATGTGATCCCATTGTTCAAATGTAAGGAAGAAGAAGAAGTGGACAAATGGTTCCTGCACCCGATGTTTCAGATCTCAATCATCAGACTTTCATCATAAAGAATAAGGAAGAAGCCTGGAGTATAAAGATCCCAGATAAAAGTCATTGACAGAAACTGGGCATGGTTTCTGTATTTAAAAAAAATCTGGCAAACTTTCTCACATACGCACATCAGCCGAATTTGAGACTTTAACCCATACAGACAGAGGTGAGATATCAGTGATCCGTAACGGAGAGCACTTTAGACCACTGAGCCACTTGGGACCCCAAATGTATTTAGTAATCAACCATTTACATGCACTTTTTTTACAGTTTCCAACCATTTACAAGTACCTTAAAGTTATCAACCATTTACATGTACCTTCCAGTTATCAACCATTTACAAGTACCTTACAGTTATCAACCATTTACAAGTACCCTACAGTTATCAACCATTTACAAGTACCTTACAGTTATCAACCATTTACAAGTACCTTAAAGTTATCAACCATTCACATGTACCTTACAGTTATCAACCATTTACAAGTACCTTACAGTTATCAACCATTTACATGTACCTTACAGTTATCAACCATTTACAAGTACCTTGTTTAAGGTTGGTTGACTTACATATTCAGTAGAAAAGAAGACTATTGTGTAATCTAAAGTAAAAATTATGGTCATTATGACAAAACGTTTTTTTAAGAAAATGTCTGTTTTTCATAATAAATTTAGTTCTATACCTGTACAGCTGTACCAAATTTTGTATAGAGCTACATTTCAATTATTCAATAAGCCAGTTTGTTTTGGGGTAAATATAATAATGCTGATAATAATGGAGAACTTTGTATAGCGCCTAATCTTTAGAAGCTCTAAGCACTTTACAACATATATAATGATATGAAAGCAAAAAAAAGATCAAACACCATGAAACTGGAAGAAAAACAATGCTGAAAATGTTTTAAGAAAGGAAACATTTTCAGGTTATTAAGTTTGTTCTTGCAGTCTAAAAAGGTGAGCTTTAAAAGCAATCTTGAAAGAGATCACTGTGTCTTTGTGTCTAATTTCAATGGGCTATTCATTCCAAATATGTATATGGGTAATAAATAAAAAATGTATTTTTCAAATACTTCTTTAACCAAATCTTTTGTATGGCTGGCACTCAGAAAACTAAAGAAGTCAAAAGTATCTTGTCAGAGATCATGGTCATAGTAAATCTAATTAAAAAACAAATCAACTAATGGGTTATATACATGAAGTTTAGCTCAAGGTTGAGATCATTGAGACCAGAAGTCATTAATGTCAACAACTGCACCCTTCTACTGTATACACAGAGGACTATTGAACATGAAGCAGTCATATAATGTGCTATTCATACATGGCACTCTTGCTGACAAAAGACTTCAACTCAACTTATTCACAGAATTAATTCTATTTCTGTACATTAGGATCAAATTTATACAAAATATATAGAAATTCTCAGAAAGATTTTTCACCATTAATTGTTCTCTGATAAACTTGAAACATTTTTTACTGTCGTTTAAAGTGTTGCTTTCATATACAATATTAAAAATATTGGGTTCATACCAAGGCTTTCCCCGAGTTCTACCTTCACCAATTATACTGACCATCATGTATAGCCAATGATGTGCTCAGAAATGGCATTAAACCCAAAACAACAACAACCGTATTTGTCTTTTGCAAGTCAGTATTTCTCTTTGTTGCTGTTCAATATGCCGAATTTGTGTTAATTAACTGCATTTCTAGTTCCTCCGGAACTTGTATTTGTAGTGATTGTTTAACATCAGGCCCAGACGTATGTTGTAAAGGTATAGCTGTAAGTTTATCATTTGGTTGTTTCTCTTTACGTACTTGATTTGTCCAACCAAAAGTTTCGAGAAAGTCACTCCCATCTTATTATAGCTATACAGTTAACTGAAATAATATAATTTGGTTATTCTTAGTAGAAACGTTTTTGTGAAGTGTCAAATTTTGAATAAGCGTTGAACCTTAAAGTTGAATGCATTGAGCATTAAGATTTCATGGCATGTAAAGAGAAGTCATTGTGAGGAGTCACTTTGAACATTTCTTCTTCATCTTTCCATGTCAGTGTTAAAATTTCAGAGGGGCCAGCATTCTAGCTTGATGAAATTGACTGGATATCGTAACAAGGTTTTGAGAAAGAGACAGCTGAACTTTCAATCAATGTCAAAAAGTCATTTTTCAAAAGGAAAGTTTATATAACGTAATTCAGAGATTCTGACTGACAAAAGAAATGATTGTCTTAGGAATTTTCCTTAGAAACCACTGCTTATGAGTGGGCAGAGTGCAATTAAGGGGTACACCTTGGGAGTTTTGTGAATCTAAAGTGACAACCTTGGTCGAAATTTCATGAGAAAGAAGTTTGACTCCCAAAAAGCCTACTAAAAGAATAGTGCTTTCATCGTTAATCAAGAGAAAGGACTAGCTGTCTGTCTTGTGAGAAAAAAAAACCCAACTTTTTAGTGATTGTGCTAGGGTGCACAAGTTTTAAGATACCAGCATTAAGGTACGCAATTTTAATTTAAAAAATATATTTTTTTTGTTTGTTTGTTTATGCACATGTGTTTGATATGACTAAGTTCCAAATTACGTAGCATTTATTTAATTTCATGGAAATGTGTTGATGCTAGAGTTGTTATGCGATTTGTCTTTTTAATTTTACAGTTATTAGTTCATTGGTTGAATTGATTACATGCAATCCAAATGTTCATATGTATAGGATTGCATAAGGTTATATAAAATAAATATAGAATTTATGTTGTCTGTTAGTACGATACTTATTAACGAAAATTACCTATTATATTTGCTTTTGTAATGTTAAATAATCTTGTAGATTAAGAATTGAAGTGAGTTAGGAATTGTGAATTTTATGCAATAGTAGTGGAACATGTAGTATCATACGGTAAATCTTCGATAGGCTGCTCACGTGGTAATGTATGACCTGTCGCTGTGAAGCGAGGGCAAGTACTACCGTAGTAAGTCAGAGTGTCTATATAGCTAGTGTGTTCTGAATAAGCAAGCGAAGTAATTTTGTGTACATCTAGAAAGTGGTACATATAGCAATTTTGTCCTTTAAGGACCAATTTCCGAGAGAGAGAGAGAGAGAGAGATGATGATGATGATGATGATTCTTTAATTCCTCCATTTTCTGAAGATTTTAAGACAAAAAAGAAATGCATTTATATACATAGAATCACAAAAAATAGTGGATTCGTTACTTATTGAATTATTTCCAATAGCAAACGAATAAATAAATTAAAATCATTACTAAACTATCTATCTCTCTCTCTGTCTCTGTCTCTCTGTCTCTCTCTCTCTCTCTCTCTCTCTCTATATATATATATATATATATATATATATATATATATATATATATATATACGATAGAACATTTGAAAATGTATCCTCACAACAACAATAGTTAGATTCCTAATTGCTTTGCAATCCAGTACAAGTATTTCTTTCCTTATTTTCTGAGCGAGTTCTCTATTGAATCAAATATATAATATCCTTTATCTTAATGAAATACTTAGTAGATAGTCTGATCATATTTATCCATGCCTCAAATTCTAAACGCTCTGATATATCCTTTAAGCCACCAAGTAGTATATTCAGTATAACATCATCAATCTGATCACATACATCACGGTAAATTACTGGAGGCATAAACGAAAATAGACTTTCCATCAAGTGGTTTCTGTCGTTTGAGGTTAAGGAACAATTCATCGAAATGTGCAAAATACGGTCATGACTCATTTTGCCACATAGGGGACACAGTCCAGGTCTTGCTTGCATTCCTCCAATACGAATTAATGTCCCATATTCCATTTTTCTGCTTGAGTCAGTGTAAGCTATTTTCCATAGATGATGCATTTTTAGTCCTGGATTAATTTTTAAAAATCTACCGAATCCCTCTGCTGGATTTCTGATACTCAGTTCATGTTTTCTCTCCTCAAATATTTGTTTTCTTGTCCCAATTAAGTTTGTCCATGTTATTTTGTTTGGAAATTTTCCAGTGAAAATAAAATCGTTGAGATAGTATTCTAAATCATACGTTTTGAGTACAGTATTTATATCATATAAAAGAGTTGTAGCCATGTTGGGGGTCAAAAATCAAATTTCCAACAGCCCAGAGGAAAACCTTTTTAGCAGTTAAGTTTGCTGATGTTCTACACATGCGACCAAGGAATAAGAGTTTTTGCTTATCTATGCGAGCTTCCATTGATATCATCCCCAAGCATGATAGTCGTAGATCCAATAGGCGATCTTTGAGGTAAACCTTGTACTCTCCGGGCGAAATATAGTTGTATTTTCTCCATTGATTCAATGTCCTGATATGACATATTAAACCAGAGTTCTGAGCCATACAAAGCAGACGGCAATATAACTCTTTCCCAGACTTTCACAGAAACTATAGGATTCATCCCATTTGCATTTAATCCAATTGAATATTGTGAGTTTGTTACACGTTTAGCTTTATCGTTGGACTAGACTATCATTAGTTTTCATTGATTGTGAAAAGGTAACTCCTGCATATTTCACTTTCTTTGCTCTAGGAGTATTCTGTGATCCCAGAGGAATTCCATTTGATGAGTACACTTCCTTTTTTTTTAACTAAATATCATCCAATTACTCTTGTTAGAGTTATATTTCAATTTCCACTTCTGTGTATACTGATAAGCTGTATTCACGAGTATTTGCAATCCATTCAGCGTAGAGCTTAGTAGAGTAGTGTCGTCTGCCAATAGCATGCCAGGTATGTTCATCTGATTCACTGTTATCCCGCAATTAGTCATTACTAATTCATTCAATAGGTCATTTATGTACACGAGAAATAAAAATTGTGTCTAACTTTCCCTCAATACAGTTAATCTTTTTCATGATCACATCTAGATGTTGATGTACATGAGAAGATAATTCTTTAATCTCTTTTTCCCGGATTGTCATTGATGACATCTGGAAATACATTCCTCTATTATCATTTATTAGTTTTCCTTCTTTTAATTTCAGTTGTTCTATATGAGAGTTCGCCTCTTCGAGTTTCTTCGTAGTTTCCACTAAGTCTGACTTTAAGTTTAGGATCTCATTTACTGTCTGTGTGATAATATCACCTAACTGGTTTTCCCATTTCTTCAAACTTATTCATTATTGCTATCTGCGCAAATATTGTGCTCATTCTGTCAGCATCCTCATCAATTCTTTCTAAGGCGTTATCATTGACCGGAGCTTTCGGACTTTGTGATATACAATCACTGCGACTGGAGTTTAAACGCTGGGATGATCTTGTTTCATAATTATGGTTCAATGCCCATTTAAATATACATGCTTTCATGTCACTGTAATTATTTTCTCCTTCAATGAAATGAAATATAATATAAATATCTTCCGATAACTTATCCTCCACAGGAGCACTATTTGTTCTAGGTAAACGTTCTATACTAATCAACCATCAGGACAATCATATCTCTTCCTTTTTGCTAGATCAAAGAGAGCTTGCCTAGAATCCCTGAGACCTTTGACATCAAGTGTTGATTTCAATCTTTTTTTGAAGGCACTTCTATTAAGAGTTCCAAAGTTGGTTTTGATATTCATGTATATGCCTTCATTAATTTCGTCTACATCTGAATCATGTTCTGCTTGCGATGTTTGTGAAAAAAATAGAGCATCATCATCACTGGTATCATCTTTGGTATCAGCATCAGTGACACTTTCAATATTTGTCACATTCCCCTTTGGTTTCCCCATATCATCCATCTCTGATAATTTTAATTCCGGCCTTGAATTGGTGTTGTCCTCATTTTCATTATCTAACATGTCTTGAGCAACATCAAAACTATTTTGAGAATTTCTCTCAATGTCCACATCATCTATAATATCCTGCTGAGAGAGCATTTTTGTTCTTTTCTAATGAAAATCTCCCAAAACATTAAAGTATTTATATATTTATTTATTTTGTCTTTATTTATTGAAGGTAGTATATTTTCATTTCAGCCATATTGTCAACTTTTATCTAACTTTCTCATGCAATACAGATTCTTAAAGAGTTCACACTCTTTAGATGAACATGAGTTAGCAGTTATCAAGAGAGCGTATACCAAGTCATGTGCTTAGCCCAGATTAGCTCTGACTTCCACTCACTAAATCCATTGAGGCTTATGTTACGTGATTAGGCTCGAATAAGCAGCAACACGGAAAGAAGTGAAAACTAACAAGCTTGTAAAACTTTAACAAACGATTTATTAAGTACAATTTTTTTCATAAGAAAATATAAATAAACTTACGGTTTAGAGAATCAAATCCAACATTAATCCAATATAGAATTCACAAAAATAATCCACTAATGGAATTGCAAGAGTCCTGATAAATAAATGTTCTAATAGTTCCAGGTTCGAATCCTGACGATGTAATCCAAAATGGCTGACGATGTCACGTGATGCAGTTCTTGTTTTTATAATAATCCAAATGAAAATCTATGAGTACATATTCTTTCCAGATAAATAAAATAATTTCTCTTGTTCCAACGAATTGACACAATTTCCAGTACAAGATAATTAAAAATATAACTCAAACAGTAGTCCGAGTTTCCTCTGACCCTTGCCACCCCATTTTTTATATTTGGTTTTTTATGTTGGGGTGTAGGGTCAGAGCGCATCCCCTATCAAAAAGTTGGAATTCGCCGACACCAGCTGGTGTCGGCATGGGGTACTTGCCTACTGACAGGCCTAGAAAATTTTAATGACATTATATTGGGTCATACTTACATTAAATCGATAGGGAAATGATTTATCTTCTCAGAAATTACAAGTATAACACTGATTGTGTATTTAATCCGTTGTTGGACGAGACGAAAGTACAGCGTTGATGAATTTTGACCTCGTTCGCACCATTTGCATTGCTAGTCACGTGACTAGCCAAATCTCGCAGCCGATATGCATTTTACGTCACAGGTCAAATAGTCAAGTGATAACAACAAACCCGCGTTGTCGTATGGTTTTAGCGTGATCAATCTGCTTCTTTCCAGGACGATGCGACAAAGACACGTTTCCGGTTGGTGTCATCTCAATTAATATGTTGAAAAGCAAATGTTCTTTCATGTTATTCTAAACATTGATTGACTTTCATTCACTATTTTCGAGTATTTGCTTCATCAACATTCAGTCATTGGAAAATAATTGTAATGTAATAAATGTAATATGATGGAGTGTTCCTGCTGTGGCACAGAGTTTAAGAAAAAAAATAAAGGATTTAAAAGAATAGCCATTCATTCTAAATTTAAAGCTGGACCTAGTTAGGCAGAATTACTGGTTTCGAGTTTGTTGTCTTCTTTCCTCAAAGAAGATTTGGTGCATACATCTATATTGCAACATGGCAGGTAAAGACATGGAATCTCTTGCCAATGAGATACTTCTTGAAAATGGATATATTTTTAAAATTAAAGAAAAACAGTACGAGATAATAAAATCACTTATTGATGGAAGTGACACATATGCTGTCCTTCCCTCTGGGTATGGGAAAAGTGTATGTTACATTCTCCCACCAATGATGTTAGACAATGTAAGGTAAGGAGAGAGAGAGAGAGAGAGAGAGAGAGAGAGAGAGAGAGAGACGAGAGAGCCAATGTTGCATTGGATTATTTGTTTACTGTCATTTGATCTTTGAAAGGGGGCTAACACAATACAAAATATGAGCATAAATTAATCAGCAACTTAATTCTGAACTAAAGTGTAAATTAGACACAAAGACAATGATCCATTTCAAGAGTGCTCTTAAAACTAACCTTTTTCAACTGCAAAAGCAAACTTAAAAACCTAATAATGTTTCCTATCTTAAATATTTTCAGCATTTTTTGTTCTCCGATTTCATGTTTTTTTTTCTGTAGTCATTTCATTATAGATGTCAAGCGCTTAGAGCTTCTAAAGATTAGGCGCTATACAAAGTCCTCATTATTATTATTATTACATACAAACAATCTGTTTGACTGAAGTTATAGTCTAACTTAAAATGAACAATCAAACCTGTCTAAATGTATTATTTTTAAATTCTTTAAATTTCTTTACATTGATATATACTGACAGTTAACAGCAAATAGTTATTATCTTAGGTGGCGCTCTACAGTTTCGTACTTTGCATAGGGTTAGAATTTTAAAGAAAAATAATTTTCTGGGATTTCTTCACTGGTTATACTGGCAATATAATAAAGACTTTGTATATCTTAGGTGTTGGGAGAAGAACTTTCAATTCCCTTTATTTTGATGTATGATTGATGGGTGTACTTTAGGTTCTAGAGTATACAGCTTGGGCTAACAAAAGATGTGCTCATGTAAACAAACTGCTAGCTCCGCATGGTCATTTTCACTCCCTGGACTTCAGAGGTAAATTGTAGAAAAATGGTACGATAACTTTTTTTACTTTTCTGATATTTTGTAATTTGTTCATTGCACTTTCAGAAGCTGCTATTGCCTACTTCAGCAAAATTCGTTTTCCCTAGTTTAATAACTGCTAAAGTTAGTGTACTTTTGATTAATTCTGGCTAATTTTTCAAGCACATGGGAGCATCCATTTTGTTATACCATGCGCTTAGATCATTTACAATTTCCACAAGTGCAGTATCCAAAGAAATATCAGCCACATTACATCAAAGTAGCATTGAGATATGCCAACATTATCTCCATTGTGCATGTTACAAATGCAAACAACTTCACCTCACATGCGTCACTATCTGAAAAGTACATATTAACTGGTGAGCGCCCCCATAAAGAGCATTCAGGTGTATACCCATGGAGTTATATTTATTGCTGTTTGTATGAATATTGGCTCATTTAGTTTAAATTCACTGCAGTTTAGAACTTAAATGTCTTTACATTCCAAATTCTGCTTTAATTAAGCGGCTGCAGGTGGGCTTGAGAAGAGTTATGTCCCTTGCTATTGTACACAATACGACATAGACTAGTGGCAATTAGAAACCTCTGTGTGTCATTGTTTTTAAAAATGTTTCATTAATTTCACATTTCTCAAGGAAGATGCTATCAGTTCTTCTTTGAACTGGTAATAATTTGGATATTTTTCCCTGTTTTTTCATTGTCAAATTAAACTATTAACAAAATTTATTTTCTTGCTATTAAATAATTTTGTATTGACATATAAAAAAAATTCTATAGTATCATATGGTCATGGTTTATTAAGCTAAGTCAGAAATATTTCAAACTAAATTAACAGTTCAAGATATAATGACATATAAAGAGCTTCAACTCAACATACACAAGTCTGCAGCAAGTGTCACATTTGGACAGGCTCACATGAACAACATGGTTATGGAATAATTTATGTAACCTTTTGTGGGAAAAGAAAGATTGCTTTGGCTCACCGACTAAGGTTCTATGTTGAAACTATGGTAAATTCACTACCATATCAGTGTGACGTATCACATAGATGCCATACAAAAACATGATCATTTATCACTTGAACCAAAAAAGAGAACATTTTTCTAGAAAATCATGTAAAGCCTATAGTGAATGCCAAGGCAATATGGGCTAGGGGGAGTGGTGTATACTGTGATAGTCAGGTACATTTAATAATTGTTACATGCATTCATTTAAAGGATTTAAAGTGTATGGATGTTCATTGGGTACAAAATTATTTATTGAATTAGCAAACATTGAATTTTGTACAAGTTTTCTATTGCTTTTTTGTTTGCGTTTGATGTAGCATATGTACTTGTACTGAAGACTTGATTTCCTCTCCCTATCTTTTACTGTTCTGTTCTCTGATCTCATTCTACTATGAGCTGAAATACTGGATCAGACTGAGTAGAACAATTCCATGAGACTTGGTCAGTGGGAGTGTAAAGTTTCCTGTACCATACTCAGAGCTATGAGGGAATGAATGACATAATGCATCAAAATTTCTGCTCCATACTGATATTTTAGGTGCATAGGTAAAAATGATATTGTGCAAGCTCTCGCACTTATTTATGTTTAGAAAGTGTGAAATTTTACTTATCTTGACATCTAAGACAACATTTCTTAGTAAATATTCAAGCTTTTTAATATAAGAAAGATTTAAATGTTTCCCATATGGCAGAAATTTTGAGTAATAGGATGCTAAATGGGCAAGTCAGTCACTCCAACTTTGGCCTTGTAGCAAGAAAGTGCCAACATCGCATTTAAATTTCCTGTGCCTGGGCCTCACTTTCTATGTCCTTGGCACTTTTCTGGACAGGCAGCCTGTTCTGCTTCCTGCCGATTGCAGTTTGTACATTTAACTGTTAAAAAGGCACACAGTCCTTGAGTTTTGCTTTTATGCATCGGTGGATTATATCGCTTGCAATTTCCAGCTCAGTCATACATTATGCACAATGTTCCCAATATCTTAGTTAGTTTTGGTATGTTCATAATTACATTTCCATTGATGTTGACAACACGCTGCAACATGTGACCCAACAATTAAGTTTTCTTCATTTCTTTCTTTCTCCAATTCAGGACAAAGCTTGGGTGCACTTTATTTGGGCCACAGGAAGATAGTGATTCTTCATATACATCAATTCTTGGGCGCTTTATTTGTGGAGATGTAGAACCAGATTGCAACCTGAATAGGTTGGTCACTCTTGGATACTCGTAATCCATAGTCCTATGGTTGACTGTGTTGTATGAACTCTTGTGGACAAATAGCTATTTTCTTAGCTCTTCCTTTAGCCATGTTTTCTTAGATAGTGGCTAATGTGGGTTGATGTAGTATTAGTGACATCATGGTTACCAGTTGTTCCTGGTTGTGATGGATCTTAGACAGTATGTAACATCATAATCAGGCTGGGGCTTGAAATTGTTGGGAAACACACCCACCCCCTTTTTTGACATACAAGTCTGCATGTTTTGGTTTTATAATTAGTTTTACCATATAAAGCAGTCAACATATTTGATTTTCATTATAATCAATTATGTATGTAATCATCAATCACATTCCTGGTCCATGGAATGGTCTCACCAGGAGTTAATTCCCCTTGACTTTTCATTTCAATTCTTTGACATACAAGCATTAGTGCAGATTCAAATTAGATTACTAGTGCCGGGGAAAAAAGTAATTATTTACAAACAAAATATATATTTATGTCTACTGTTATGAATTTATAGCATCAAGGACTTTTTTTCTTAATCCAACGCTGGACAATTTTTGCACTATTACCTCAAACTTTATGGAATTTTCCTCACTTTTCTCACTTGATTTACATGTATACATGACCCAAGTATAGTTTGCAACTTTGGAAATGATCTAAATACATTATTTGATGTTTGGATTGAAAAATAAAACAAATACTTCATATGCATTTATTCTTGAATGTCTTTCTTTAATGTCAAAATAATAGCATTTCCCAGTGACGTTAAAATACAGTTTTGACGTCATGAAGCTACATTTAAGTTACTTCAGAGGGGTATAGTAAATTAACTATGTGTTTGTAATTTTGGAAGTAAATGCCATGTATGATATATCAATATGTTTGAAATTGACTGCAGAATATGACAAGTTTTTCAATAAGTTGAAAACACATCTTCAGTGGTTCTTTAAGGTGGCGCTCTACAGTTTCGTACTTTGCATAGGGTTAGAATTTTAAAGAAAAATAATTTTCTGGGATTTCTTCACTGGTTATACTGGCAATATAATAAAGACTTTGTATATCTTAGGTGTTGGGAGAAGAACTTTCAATTCCCTTTATTTTGATGTATGATTGATGGGTGTACTTTAGGTTCTAGAGTATACAGCTTGGGCTAACAAAAGATGTGCTCATGTAAACAAACTGCTAGCTCCGCATGGTCATTTTCACTCCCTGGACTTCAGAGGTAAATTGTAGAAAAATGGTACGATAACTTTTTTTACTTTTCTGATATTTTGTAATTTGTTCATTGCACTTTCAGAAGCTGCTATTGCCTACTTCAGCAAAATTCGTTTTCCCTAGTTTAATAACTGCTAAAGTTAGTGTACTTTTGATTAATTCTGGCTAATTTTTCAAGCACATGGGAGCATCCATTTTGTTATACCATGCGCTTAGATCATTTACAATTTCCACAAGTGCAGTATCCAAAGAAATATCAGCCACATTACATCAAAGTAGCATTGAGATATGCCAACATTATCTCCATTGTGCATGTTACAAATGCAAACAACTTCACCTCACATGCGTCACTATCTGAAAAGTACATATTAACTGGTGAGCGCCCCCTTAGTGAAGCATATTCAGTTGGTCATAACATGTGTCCCTTTTAAATGTGTGTTCATAATATAGAGGTTAACAATAATTATAAATATATGATAGAGGGCTCATTAATTTTGACCATGTGGATTATATATGTTAGAGTAGGTAAATGATGCCTAAAAGAAAAGCATTTATTATTTATTACCTATAATTTGCAGAATACTGCACAAAAAATTTAATTTGTCTCAAATATGACATTATATAACTATAATTTGCATGGTGCATGAAAATGACAGTATGTAGGCAAATGTGTATGTATATATAAAGAGAGTGAGAAGTATATACTACTAACAATTTCACTCCTGAATGCTGATTCTGTTGAATATTGATGAGGAATGGACCACACAGTGTCAAGTCCAGCATAGGCAGGAACATATGTTGTCAGAATCCTTGAGACTATAACTGCTAGCTCCTCTTTTAAGGCCATCTTGTCTTCACTGGATGGTAAGATATCTGAAATCTTTACATTCCTTATGGCCTCTGGTGAAGGGAATACATTTGACATTCCATAGTTACCAATCCTTTCCAGTGTGGCAAATCCCTGTACCATGTTCAGCATGGTATTTCTCTTGCCCCTCACATGATGCCGGACACCAATCTTCTGGTCGATATTATCAAAAGTAATATCAAAGTATAATTTTTGGTTAGTGTTGGAAATAGGCAACATAACCGACTCAGATGTTACTTCAGTTGTAACTGAAATTTTAAATGAGAGTGCTTTGTATGATAATACTCATTAATTCCACTGTGTGGTTGTTTGACAATAACATTATGAACAATAATATGAATAAAAATACAGGAAAGAGTTGTATGTTTAGTAGATATGGTGACCATTCATGACAAAATATAGTAAATAGTTGGCAATAACAATTATACAACTCAGTAACGACTTTCACTAAGAAAAAAATTATCAACTGACCACATGGAATGGCATCATTATCCATGGAGTACTCTAAAAGATTAAATTTTACTTGGATGATTTAAGTTTGACAATATGAACAAAATCATTAGCATTATAATTATTGGTCAATGTGACCTACTTTTCATTGTTGAATGCTGCAAAAATAGTAAAACTAATGTAATATTTGAAGATATAATTCTTAAATTAAGCAAGCATTGTGCTTCATTGATATCTTAAATTATAACTTCAATCTGTGATCTTCAGAAAATGTTCTTGTAGTTCCAATATATCAAATATGTTATTCAGTGTCAATTTAAATTTTTCATAAGCATGTGAATTATTGGGATATCTGGGATCATTTTCCCCCGTTAAACCTGATCATTATGGGCGGATATTAATGACTCGTGTCCATCTCACATACATTGTAAAATCTCAGATAACTATTTTTGATAACTTTCCCCACGTCGTAGAATTGGCATACTGTGACAGAAACCTGGAGGTATTTGATTTTTAAACTTTTTACTTTATGTATGACATTTTTTGGATTGTTTTTTCTTACTAGAAATTTAATGATGATTTTAATGATGAAATATATTATCATTATATTATTTTAAAAACAGTAATTTCAGATATGCATGTCAATGACTTGATTATTCATCTGAATATACCTTCTACACTAATCAACTCATCACTTTTTTGGACTGAACTAGATTCATCTTCTTCTTCCTCATTCTCCTCTTCATCTTCCTCCTCTGCCTGCTCTTCCTCCTCCATCAAATCCTCATCCTCTTCATCATCCCAAACAGACTCTAACTCTGGCAGCTCATCCAAAGTTTCATCTGCTTTTTCTAAGAAAGGAAAGAAAATGTATAATTTTGTCATTATGCTTGTACTGTTTAATAAAACCTACAGCTGTGTGTACCTCAAACAAAATTGTTATGCCTCACTTTTATGCTAAATTTAGATGATGTGTTGTTGAACATTATATACTTAGGTGGCCTAAAATATAAGTATCATGGAGTAAACATTTAAACAAAGAGACAAATATAGGTGTAAGAATTGACACTCAACAATTTTAATTCCTTTCACAATAACCCTTTTAAATTATCAAAACTGAAAATGAAAAAAATGAAACAATTAGTATGATTCTGATATACCACAATATATCATGGACATTACATATAGAAAATTCTATCGCGTTCACAATGGTTTATACCTCTTTCTTTTCCTGACAATTTATCTCTCCACAGCTTAATCTTACTGTCAAAATCTTGGCGCAGACCATCTATTCTTCGTCTTGTGGCATCAATACTTTGGCACTATCCAAGTCTGTTGAAACTACCAAAAACCTGTTTATAACAAAAGTACAGTTTCATTGTCTGCAAAAGTGTACATGTCAGTAGAGAAGAAATCTTCTCTATTGTTGTTAACAATCACCAGAATATATATTCATAAATACCATAATAACAATAAAAATTAACAACATATCTATGGTTTATAAAAAAAAATGCATAAATGGTAATTAATTTGCATTAAATTAATTAAAATTCATGCTGCATTCTTTAAATTTATTTGTAAAGACTGGGTAAAAAAAATCTTTAGCCTTTCCTTGTAGGTTTTAAAAAAAATGCTGAATCCATAAAATTTAGATAAAATTGCTAATTATACTGGAATGATGGTGTTACCTTTCTCTTACAACCACCTAACCACATTATAATGGAAACCAGCTGTTGCAGGATAGTACATTGCCTGGTTCTGATAAAGCTGATTATACATATGTTGGAGCCAATGACAGGTACTAAAGAGATGACCTTTCTTCCGATCCTTTTTGTGGCAGAGTTGTGGTACTGCTTCTTGGCGATGCTGGCTTTGACAAGCTCAAGCAAACTGGGGCAACATTTACTGGCATCATACATCATTTTGTCCCATTCAAAATCCAAAATTGATGACAATCCAATCATTGAAACCACTTTTGGAAACCATTTTTGTAAAGCTGCAGATCTCCTGCCTCACTACATCACAAATGACATAAACTGCAGCTTTCTTGGCAGATCTGCTTTGTTTAAATAGTTGTCGCAGACCATTTCTGTATCTTGAGTGTGACAAAAGTTGTATTGCCTTCCCAATAGGAGTGTTATTTACAGTAAGTGACACCTGGTTTAAGAAAACAGAAAGTCACAATTATTCCTAGGTATGGATGGCCTGTTTACAGGTTAGTTTAATCTTTTCTCATTCTAATTTCTATACATAGAATTATGAGCTTCAAATTTTGATTTTACATTTAATATAGTTACATATATGATATGGAACTGATGCTGATTTATAATAAGAAATGGTTATCTAGAATGCTGATAGATGTTATAGTTATCTATGTGCTTACCTTTTCTTCTGTCAAAGATTTTCTTGACATCAACATTGGTTGGTATGCTTTTCTTGGTGTTGAGATAACCTTGGCTTTCTTAGCCATTCCACGGTGGGTTGGCGTGATTTGAATCTTACTTCCTATATACGACTCTGATTTTCGAATTTTTCTTAATTTCTCCTCTACTTCATCAAGGTTACCGGTAGTCTTGCTTACATCCAGGGATTTTATTGTCGAGCTGCATTTAGTACAAATGAATGCACGTTTTTTCAGGCATGAATGTTACAGAATATGTTTTTCTACTAATTCTGCCGCACTAGGTCTACCTTTAAATTTAGAATGAATGGCTATTCTTTTAAATCCTTTATTTTTTTTTCTGAAACTCTGTGCCGCAGCAGAAACACTCCATCATAGTACATGTACAATTATTTTCCAATGACTGAATGTTGATGAAGCAAACACTCGAAAATAGTGAATGAAAGTCAATCAATGTTTAGAATAACATGAAAGAACATTTGCTTTTCAATATATTAATTGAGATGACACCAACCGGAAACGTGTCTTTGTCGCATCGTCCTGGAAAGAAGCAGATTGATCACGCTAAAACCATACAACAACGCGGGTTTGTTGTTATCACTTGACTATTTGACCTGTGACGTAAAATGCATATCGGCTGCGAGATTTGGCTAGTCACGTGACTAGCAATGCAAATGGTGCGAACGAGGTCAAAATTTATCAACGCTGTACTTTCGTCTCGTCCGACAACGGATTAAATACACAATCAGTGTTATACTTGTAATTTCTGAGAAGATAAATCATTTCCCTATCGATTTAATGTAAGTATGACCCAATATAATGTCATTAAAATTTTCTAGGCCTGTCAGTAGGCGAGTACCCCATGCCGACACCAGCTGGTGTCGGCGAATTCCAACTTTTTGATAGGGGATGCGCTCTGACCCTACACCCCAACATAAAAAACCAAATATAAAAAATGGGGTGGCAAGGGTCAGAGGAAACTCGGACTACTCAAACAGAAGACACAACTTAATATTACAAAGCCCAGACAAACTACTGAATTGTTCTCTCTCTAGACCAGCGGAGTTGGTCGCTAAGCCTTTTTTTTTTATTTTGTCTTGACGGTATAAGCCGTCAAGACAAAATAAAAAAAAAGGCTTAGCGACCAACTCCGCTGGTCTATTCTCTCCCAAGCAATAATTTAAATACCTGTTTTTTTACGTAAACAAGGGATCACATGATTTTCTGGAAGGTCATAGAACAAACGTACGATCATTTAAACACCTACGCAAGGAAAGATCCAGATAAGACAATCAGGCACTTCTCACCACCAAGAACTAAAAATAAAAAGATGTCCTTGGATTTAGGCAATCGTTTTAAAATTTTGTTGACACTGTCTGAAGCAGGGTCAGGAATTACGTCAACCCTGTTCTTTACAAATAGAGTCTAGGTCAGCCTGAATTTTCCAGAATAGATATCTCTCAATTAATGAATTTTAAAGCCAAAATGACAAATTTGGATCTGACAATTAAAAATAAATAATTTAAATCAAATATACGTAACACTTAAACAAACCAAACCAAATATAGAACTGAAGTATAAGTGAGCTATAAGTGAGTTATAAGTGTCCGTACTCCTGATACAAAAGGATTAAATGAATATATGACTAATAAATATTAAACACACAAAATTAATACTTGAAAGAAAACTTCCAAAAATAGTAATTTCACCACACCACAACTGATCACTTCATGAATATATCCACAACATGTATCAATGAATACAATCACATTTTACCATCCAATTTGATGAAAAACTGGGAGCTCCTAAAAACACATGACTGACCCTACCGTCGCCATTTTGCTGCCAAGAAGGATGAGGCTGTCGGAATGGAAAGACTCGAGGTAATAGGGCACGTTGGGAGGAAGATGATGCAATTAGTCGTGGATATTTTCACCACTCGTTATAATGATGAATAATCTAAATTAGATACTGCTATTAAATTATGCTGACCTAATTTAAGTTGAATTGTAATCACCACTATTAATTTGCTTGATTAAATTTTCCTATTTTCTTGTCTAATGGGCTCGTATTTCATTATTTATCCCAATACCCATGCCAAGTTGTCATGATATTCTATCTACTCACACCAGGTCATAAAATAGAGGGAGGTAATTCCCTAGATAAGGTAGCTAAATCCAATAAACTACCCCTCTTACTAAGAGGGTGACTTTACACTTTTACACCAGCTTTGTAGATATATTGGTAATACAGTATTACTTGTTTCATCTTTAACTGAGGACTATGCAATTTATAATATGTTTTATCCATGCCTAAATCATGTTTTATAAATTCTTTGTGCTAATCGATTATGCTAGAGACATACACAATGTGTCGAGGAGTTTCAAATATCCCGTTAGAAATATTTCATTAAAAGGATTTTCATGTATTATGATTGTAGAGGTCATCAAAATCATTTAGTTCATAAACATGACTATTAAACTCGCACAGTTTTGCATTCTACACTATTGAATGACTCAAACACAAGTTGAAGAAGAACTAAGCTGTATAGAAGATAGAAATGATCATGAGAGAAACGAAGCTATCAACAATAGTTGATACACAAAACAAAACAATGAAAAAGAAGACTACAAGTTGGAATTAATTACTATATCAGATTAAGCATACACAGAAATAAATTTGAATCGCAAGTAAATAATAGACACAAGACAGGGAACAAATTATGATTTATATTTATCTGTGCTTTAATTCCGAATTTAAAGAAAACAAGAATACACATTATGGTGGAAGATAGCAAAATAATATGCAAAGCTAAAAGAACAATCAAATATGTACCACAAATAAACACATATCTGGTTACTGAGTACAATAACAAGATTGAGTGTATCCAAATTACTACATCCATATAAAGTTGCAAGACTTATGCATATATTTTAGATATTCACAATATCCACCTTAATACAACTTTCCAGAAAAATAATATAAAATATATACCAATTTTCAGGAAAGGAAAATATGTTAATAGGTAATTTGAACTCATTTTGTTATTCAGGTTTTTTGGACATAGATTTATTTTCTTCGTGCTCAATTTCTTGATAGGACGACTCTCACAGAGAGAGAGAGAGAGAGAGAGAGAGAGAGAGAGAGAGAGAGGTGTCATTTAAACGCCAGTGTCACTCTTATAATCGCAAGTATTAGCGAAGAAGTACTGGGATGGAACTAGTGAAAAGAAAGTCAGAATCAAAGTCGACAATACACCAGTTCTTCAAATAAATTAAACAACATTCCATATGGGAGAAATGTTACACACAAATCATTTAAAATATATATGAGAGACATTTACTTTGCCCATAATAGGTCATGATTTTACAATCCTCAGCCTCACTTTACGTATCCTTTGAACACGTTCGGCCCTCGTGATTCAAAAACCATGAAGCCCTTATGAGGTTTCCAATGACACTTTGCTGCATCAAAAATTACTTGGGTGTGCAACTTAGATCCCGACCTAGTTTTAGTCAATATCTGAGAATGCGGGAGTAAAAGCCTCTGCTAATGATTTGTTTACATACAGCTGTTTTTTTACAATGCTACAGCTGTTGTTTTACAAGATAGAGCTGTTGTTTGACAATGATACAGCTGTTCTTTTACAATGATACAGTTGAAACACCCATAGACTTTGTGAAAGACCAATAGTAAAATCACATAATACAAACATTCTAACAATCATTTTATTTATTACACAAATTAAATGTATTATACAAACTGTAATTAAAATTCCGAAAATGACATTGTCTAAAATTCCTAAAGCATTACATTTTAACAATCTCAACAAGTTAATTGTAAATATTAATATTGATAATATTTATGTTAACATCTCATGTGTATCTTTTTTTAATATGCCCGTAGACCTAGGACCAACCTCTAATAACCAAAATAAGCTTTTTATACATACGATTCAGTATCAGAGTTATCAAACTTGCAGGCAATATTACAAGAGATTTGTTCAATTGAAATACATACATTTCCTTCCTACTAACATGCAGAAGATTCACTGATTTTTATATATATTAGTCAACTTCTAAACATGTTGTTGTTATACTATAGGGCTGTAAAACTGCTCCATTTTGTTCTCTGGCAGCCAATAGACCCCAGGAAGGAACTGACAAGCTGTTATAATACCTATGTAGGTCTAGCCAAGACTCTAACTCACATGGACAGAGGGGAAATGAGAGTGATATGTAAGGGTGAATAGGAGGCTTACACCAGTCTATCACATGGAGCCCATATAAAAAAAAGAGAATCTTATATTGAGGAATGTAGTAGTAGAGGATGTTAACATACCATTTTTATACAGGCTTTTATTTGCTAAATAATGGCTTTATTTTATATGCAACAAATTCGAAATATTAGTAAGGAAGGTGAACTCACCATTTTATATAACCCTTTATTTACTAAATGAAGGCTTGTCTCTTATACAACAAAATCGAAATCAAACTCGCGTTGTGGTGTCATAGTGCGCTAATCGGCTGATATTAATTAAATCGTCGTTATAATAATAATGATTGGATAATCTTCATCGACTAGATTAACTACAGTACGATAAGCCGCGATTAAAAAGTTTATCCCGGTGAGAGATTCGTTCAGAAATAAATTACAAGTGCGTCAAGAAGCTTAGGTTGATTTTATCACTGATACCAAACAATTATTTAAGCCTGTTACTACAGCTACTGAGAAAGCTGCTACGGCTACCGAAATAGCTATATTAGGTGATATTAAAGATGACGAACGAGGGAAAATGGCTCTTCTCCCAGTACTTGAAAAAATAGCAAGACAATCCAAGCAAACAAAAGGGATTCTTCGAGATCTTCCAGCGGGTATAGTTGCTGTACAACCTCAACCTGAAACAGAGGTAGATTTTATTGAACCTCAGGAAAAAGGTGTTCATAAAAGAGGTGTTGCTTTTCCTAATAAATTTCTTCCCGATAAACTTAATCAATCAAAACAATGACATTTCATGATGTATCTGAAATAGCTGATTTTGCAATTAGAAGTTTTAGTTTTTTAAGAAAATTATTTAGAACCCGATTATCTTAAATCTATAGATACAAAAACTTGGTATAATGGGATATATCGTATATTAACCAACAATGATCGAGCTGCGAAGGCCGATAAAACATATAGGGAATATATGGATGAATTTTTATATTTAAAAAAATCTGAATCGCCTAGTACTGGGCGGCTTGAACCTAAACTTCTTCAATTACCGCAAACGTAAAAAAAATTAGAGAAAACTGATGATATACAAGGTGCAAGTGGTGTTATTGGTAAGGGATTTTTCCCCTTTGGAACTCATGGTAGTGGTCTTGTTCCCTGTCCTAATAATATTCTCGCGGACATAGCACGATTAGAAGTTCTCATCGGTGATAAACGAGCTAGAAATAATTTCCCGGAAATAATTAATGAGGCTGCTAATATTTGTCGACGAGTATTTCAAGGTGGTATCATGGACATTGGTGTATCTCACGAAATTATGAATGAACTAGTTGATGATTATCACAGCGATTAGATAAATAGCACCTAAATAAAATGATCATACATCGTAATCATGATAAGACAACCAGCACCTACATAGTACATTCACGGTTGTCAGTTTATAAAGTATACTACGGAGATGGACTAGTTGATATCATTCACGATTTATTCACTAGAATCGCTCCAAAAAAATAGCACCTGTCGCTACAGAATTATCGATGAAAGCAATCGGTGTTATTCGCGATAAAGGTGTTATTGGTGATCTCGCTGGTAACGCGTTTAATACCGCTAAGGAAAAATTAATATCGCTGATTCGACGACAAAAAAAAAAAAAAACCAGCACCGGTAAAACTTCCATCTACTGAGCTTATGCCACCAAATAATAGTAGGATAGTAAATAGCGTGGTAAAACAAAAAATTAGCGCCACTGATAAATAAAGATGGTGAATCACAAAGAAATATTGACGCGAGTTTAATTGTTGGTAGTGGCCTGACAAGATCATGATTTAGATCGACAAATATATTATAAAATGTTCAAATCGGTTACAGACGAAGCTTTTGATATGGACGCACCGGTCCTCAAAAATGGTATGCGGAGAACTCGCCCCATGGAGAACTCGCCCTGGGAGAACTCGCCCCATGGAGAACTCGCCCTGGGAGAACTCGCCCCAGCGTATCAGGAGAAGTCGCCCCAGAGTGGTTGGAGAAGTCGCCCCACTTCGTATGGAGAAGTCGCCCCATATCCCAGATAACCTCTTTATAGCAGAATTAAAACATCTTTTACGTGATTCATATTTAGATTTTTATTTAAACTCGATCACAAAAAAAACATTATTATAGTAATATTTCTAAGACGAAATTCAGTTTGTATATAATATAATGAATGACGACAGTATAGTGTTGATATTGAAGTGCTTGTTATGTGCTATGTTTGGGAATAGACACTTCGATGATTTATCGGTAACTTGTAATGACTGACGACAGTATAGTGATTACAAATGATGATTAGTCAAACACTAATATTATTATGAATCAACAAGATTATTTTCAAAAAGTTGAACGTCAATTAAATGATGTAAACTACTACAAACATATTGTCGAAGATCCGTCAATGGAAATTAAATTTTAAAAAATCAACATGCATTAATGAGATGGTAAAATAAATAATTCCGTATATGAGGAATTTGATGCTTTCTCTCTTAACATGCGTACACTTCAATTCTAGATGTTTCCCAAAACTCATAATGATACAACAACTTTCATTAAAAAGTTGGAGTCTATTCCACAGATAGGATTTCAATCCTGGTATTATTAGATGTAACATCACTATATACCAAATTTCCGCATGCAGTTGGTATTGAAGCGTGTACACACTCATCTCTCTCTCTCTCTCTCTCTCTCTCTCTCTCTCTCTCTCTCTCTCTCTCTCTCTCTCTCACACACACACACACACACACACACACATTTTATATATATTTCCTTGCAATATTTCAGTCTGACTACAACATGAAAGATGGAGTATATAAATTCATTCGAAAAGTCTTAGCCTTACCATTCCTTCCTGAAGAACTGATCAACCATACATTTTACAAAATGAAGGAAAAGGCCATTACTGAACAGTTATTACAACTGATGGAGTATGTTGAAAACACATGGATAACAAATCCAACATGGCTTCCAGCAACATGGTCAGTATTCCAGAGGGCAATTAGAATTAAGAACGTCGTTGAAGGTTGGCATAACCGCTTAAATCGCCGTGCAATGAAATCGAAGCTGTCACTGTATCTGATAGTGACTCTTCTATACAAGGAGGCAAACGCTCTTCCTAGTCAACTGAAGATGGTTTCGGAAGGGAAGCTAAAAAGAAGACAGACCCAAAAAACTAAAGAAAAACAAGGACGAATCTTTAATTTGTGGGATATGTTCCAAAACGATGAAATAAGTGTTAATGCATTGCTTACTAAATGTGCCAGATTATATGCTGCACCTGTATACTAATTATATTTTATTGTTTGTCATGCAAACGTAATGGTAAGAATGTTATATGAATCACTGATTCAATGTCCAATGAAAACGTAAGTGTCATTCAAATTTTTTAATTTAAATCCCCCTTACGTACATGTGGTGTTTAGTACAATGAATATAATATAACTTTAGTGGCTTGTCCTCGTTGTTCTTGATGTTTTTCTTTTATAGTGAGAAATGAAATATGGCGGCATGACACCTTTTGTCATGCTAACTTGGCCGGCTATCATCAAGTGTTCCGTAGTGTGGTATATCTTTGTCACGTATGTATCGGTAACATGCATATTATTAAGCATTATTTATGCTAAAATTAGTCGAAATATTACTTGACAGATTTATCAAGATTTAATTTTTCAGACATATGAAACATGATTACATTTCAGATGGGTTTATTCAATCCTATCATTTTGATTTCCTATTATCCATATTAAAAAATTATATGCATCAACAATAACCATTTATTTGGTTGTATTATTTATAATAAACGTACAAGTCAATTTTCAGCGCCTTTTGTACTCACAAAACCCTTTGATTTCCACACACAAAAAAAAACCACCGCTGTGCATAAAAAGGGTTACCTATGTATCAGTACGTTTTTGGAATGATAGACGTATATTGTTTGATAAAGCAAAAATGTATGCATTAAGGAAAGAAACGTATATAATGAGTTAACGAGTCGACGACATTGATTTGTGCCTCATTAGTAAATTTTGGTCTAGTACGCGTGATCATTGTGTTATTATATATTAATAAATAATGTAATCTTGTTTATTTTACAATCGTAATTTAGTAGCGAATTAGTTTTTAAAGTTCTCTTTTAAATTGAAATAGTGTGTTATTATTGAGAAATAATAAAATTACAAACACTGACAAAGAAGAAGAAATAAACTAAATGATGTAGTACAACTGATCTTTCAGAAACCGTCCGATTTCTACGCATTAGTAATGATGATTATTGCGATAGCTACCGCATAGGCATCAATAATGGCTTGTTGTTTTTTTTAAATTTAGTTTAATTATCATTTGTTAATAGTTAGCAAATCTCAATGAAAAATCAGATTAAATTGTTCACTTAGAGAAATAATAACATAACACTTTGGATTATTGACGGTCAGCGCCAATTCAGTCGATTTCGGGTTATAAAAGTCAATGTCATAACGTCATCTCAGGATGACTTAGGTAGGTTAAGTTAAAAAAATTGCAAATTTTATAGATTTAATAAGTTACTAAGTTGAAGAAAAAAAACAACAATAAATAAAGCCTTGACAAACATGTGGCGAAATCTCAGAATTATTATATATTATCCTTGGGGCGACTTCTCCAGGCAAAGTGGGGCGAGTTCTCCAGGCAAAGTGGGGCGAGTTCTCCAACCACTATGGGGCGACTTCTCCTGACACCTGGGATGAGTTCTCCCAGGGCGAGTTCTCCATGGGGCGAGTTCTCCCAGGGCGAGTTCTCCATGGGGCGAGTTCTCCGCTATTCCTCAAAAATGATTCCGTGCGCGATTATCGATATTATTCATATCACGCGATAGACCCTGATTCCCGATCACGAATTTAACTTCAGGTTCAGGATACAAGTAAATATTTCTTACCCTGCGAAGCTTTCATCGAAGTGGAAGGTCAATTAATTCAAGATGTTACTAATGTGCCGTATCTTGATCACTCAACTGATCAAATCGGATTTGTCAATAATGGTATTATGGCGCTGTTTAGTAGCGCGCAGTATATGATCGACTCCAAAAAGATTGAATCTGTCGATAATGATATTGACGTCGCCACTACAACAGTTGGACTAACTCGATATTCCGACGATGACATACGATCTGCTGGTCAATCAATGATGTTCGCTAAGGATATTAATGATTTCGCTGATATTAATAAATTTATTGTAAGACGGCCAAATGATCGTGGTACTCCTGCTGCTGGTGGTAATCCTGCTGTTGCTATCGAGGATATGATTATTAACACTACTGTAATTTCAATCTAGGATTTTTAACTCGTAAAACGATGTTAGATAACAATGGAAGATTTTCACGCGCGATTCCTATAGCTCATATATTTGGTTTCTGTACAAATGTTAGAAAAGTTATCTTCGGAGCTAAGCATACAGTAGTTCTGATGAGGAAATCCAATGACAATGATGAAATCTGGCGTGCTGCTGGTGTTCCTAATGGTAAGGTAGTTTTATCGAAGCTTTCATTGTGGATGCCAGTAATGATCCCGTCGATCACCACAGAAGAGCGATTGCTATCGTTTATGGACCAAGACGGTAGATCATTGATGTCATGGTTGGATCTTACAACTACCACAGAGATAAGTTCGGTTAGTAGTGTATATACCTGGCATATCGCGTCAACAAAGAGTATATCATCTCCTAGATATATTTTCATTGCGCTGCAAGATAAACGACGAGTAGAGGGAGATACCGTAATAAACAAGAAGGTTGCCATATGATATTTGATAAATTAGGGGTCAACGAGGTATCATTGAGAATAAACGGCCAACAGGAACCTTCCAAAGATATTCTGCTTGATTATACCAATAATCAAATAGCCCACGCGTATCATTGTTTATGTTCCTTTATGGGACGCGATCAAAATGTCGATACTGGCCTACAAATATCGCAATTGGATTTTCAAAGATTGTATCCTATCTATTACTTTTCATTGCAACACCTCGATCTAAGTAGGTAATCCGTCATTGATATACATTTCTGAGCCCTTGTAGCAGAACCTCCTCTTGTCGCGGCAGGTCCACCTGAAGTACGTGGTCCGTATAGAGCAATTGCTGTTATTCTCAGTGATAAATCAATGTTGCTTGAAGCTGGCGATGGAAGAATGAGAGTTGTTGACGCTCCAGTAGAAAACATGTAAATGTTTTCCAAAAACATGTAGAGAATTAGATCAATCTATCATTTAAATAAAAATGTCGTACAATCATGTTAATGTCACATTGACCCACGGTCAAACAAAGACAAATAAATTACAATCGCGAAATACTAGCACATATGGTGAAAAAATAACTTTGAAATGAGCAAAGATTGCTAATGGCGGGCCAAATAAAAAATCATTGACTAAAACTCAACTTAATCATTTTAATAAAGCGCTAAAAGCAACAAATGGTGATCAATTTGAATTTTCTCCCTCCGCGGTCAAGAATATGATTCAATCAGGAGGTATTTTCCTCTCCTCGCCGCGATTCCTGCGTTGATTGCTGCCGCGGCCCCCGCTGTCGCTAAAACTGCTGAGTTATATGCTGTTGGTACCGCCGCTGGAATGGTATTGAAGAAATCTACTGGGCGCGGATATAAAAGAAGGGAAAGGGCCTGAGATTACCCGGAACTTATCTGGGAAAAGGTCTGAGACTCCCAGGAACCTACCCGAGTTAGGTTTTACCCCGATGTAAAATTTTGATTTAATCGCCGCGAAAAAAAAGTCTCGTATAAGTAATTTCAGAAGTGCCTTTATGAAGGATCAATTACTAAATCAACCATGCAATGTAGAAACCGGTATAATTAATCTTGATGATAACACTGGACCTGGAACTCATTGGGACGCATACGCGATTGATCCACGGGGGATTATTTATTTTGATTCTTATGGATTAGCACCACCTAAAGAATTTCTCAAACACATCCACGGGTTAAAGGTCCCTGTTTGGTATTCAACGTTGCCTACGCAGACAATGAGAGATCCTCCGATATGTGGCCGAGAAGTTATTAATGTCTTGACCGCGATTTCAAAATCCACTAAACCACATCATAAAAATTGATATGAATACACCAGTGATCGCTTTTTAAAGAGATCTTAAATATATAATGGCAGATATTTGAGGTAGATCTCTCTCACAAGGAAAAAAACTGAAGGTGGTTCAATCGATGTTGTATAGAATCTTAACTCCAAGGCGTTATCTGATACATTACACCTGGTACATATATCAACGGAAGAAATCGTTGTATTTCAAGACCGTCAAGGCAAGTTTAAAATGAGTAATGTTTCCCTGAAAGATATTCTAGTTAAACTCAACGGGATAACTTTTTTCAACTGTGCTGAGCAACAAATATATATCATTGACAAATACCTTTAGAGCGATACGATCCGATTATGACGCTCATATAAATCAGTTTACAGGTTTACAATTTTTGTTGTTGACAATGTTGAGAAGTTTATAATATCTTTGGAAATCCACCAGTGGTTCCTAGGAAACTCGCTGATGTAAAACCGCCGTGGATAAACTAACAACGTTGCGATCTGATTATGACGCTTATATTTCTTTCTATAATGATTATATATGGGAGCATGTCCAGGTTAAAACCGAATTAACAAAATTTCTGGGAAAACTACCACCGGAGATTCCGTTGAAACTCGCTAATATAAAAAGAACCACAATGAGAGAGAGAGAGAGAGAGAGAGAGAGAGAGAGAGAGAGAGAGAGAGAGAGAGAGAGAGAGAGAGAGAGAGAGAGAGAGAGAGCGAGTTAAGGTTCCTTTAGATCGTGAATATCTTCCAAGTGTTCTCTTGATGCCAAAATTGCAATAAAAACAGTATGCATAGAACATCGTGGACAAGGCTTCATAAATGTGAAAAAAGTTATACAGACTGATGAAAAAAAACGTAAACTGTACACTTTTCCTAGCTTCTTAATATCCTTTTGAGGCCTACCTAATTAAAAAATAATGCAACTGAAGAAATGAATAAAAAGAAAAGAAAGAGATGCGAGCAATATCTCATCAAAATATTATTTTTAGGTCTACCGGTAATAATAATAATAATAATAATAATAATAATGATGTATAGCGCCTAATCTTTAGAAACTCTATGCGCTTTACAATATTTATAATTATATGACTAAAGATTAACAAAACACCATGCAATTTGAAAACATAAAAAGTGCTGAAAATGTTTAAGGTAGGAAACATTATAAAATCCTTACGTTTGTTTTTGCAGTCCAAAAATATTAGTTTTACGAGCACTGTTCAAAGGGATCACCGTTTCATTGTCTAATTGAAATGGGCAATTAATTCCATGTTGCTGGGCCCTGGTATGCAAAAGAACGTTGTCCATATGACTTCGTTTCAGCGTGGGAATGAAAAAAAATTACGATTGTCAGAAGAGGAGCGCAAGTATTATGCTGGTGTTTACTTAAGAGTTTAACGTTTTTTTCTGCGTTTATCGTGGCATAAACTGTCAGTTGCTGACTCACACAGCAAATAACGCCCGAACAGCGTTATGTAAGCTGTGCGAGTCGGCAACTGCCAGTTTATACCACGACAAACGCAGAAAAAAACACAGTAAACTCTTATAATTGAAATTTCAATTGTTCTCTATGTTATTTTGTTTCCATTATTAAGAAACATAAATCTTAATTGAGCGTAGTAATACATGTTTTGGTGGTGGTTTTACGCTATTTATAGCACTTGGGGTTTGTCCTGCTTTATAGTAATAATACCCATTTTTGATCCAATGGAAGCCTATGTTAGGAATTTGAACAATGCAACTGTGATTTTTATATTTTACCTTAATGGACACTTGTATTCAAAATGGGGTTCAGTATTTAAAGTCAAGATTTATGGCCAAGAAAGTATGCATTCATAAACCGCCATTGTCATTTGGCATATGGAATCACAACACAATTAATACTTCCAGTTCAGTCTATTTTTATAACATTGTTTCCTTTCTCATTTTGGTGGTGATAGAAGAGTTATATTGATGCATTTTGGTTAGGGATTTAAAGGTAATTGTTTATTCTTGAGAATACAAGCTGAGAGAGTGGTTGTCAGTGTGTAATTTGGCGACTGTGCACATGGAGTAACAAGGCCTTGGTAATAACATATGATTTATATTGATGTTCACACAGTTGAAAGGTCAGTACTGAGAAATATATGTAGAGAACATATAGTAAAATTATTTGTGGTCATGACTGTTCTGACATGTGAGTGATCTAATTTCGTTCTTCAAAACCAATTTTCATGGATATACACAGGCTGGACTAATACATGTAGGTGTATGAGGTTAGGTTATAGAAAGCGTGTGATCAGTTTTGTTGGTTCAGACATACACAGTTCTAAAATTGAGTACTTATTTATCTCTCTATTTTTTCCATAATTTGTTTAGTGACAACGGTTCACGTCCTGATCCCTCTCATTAAATTTGGAACATCAGTTTAGAAAATTTGTTTAAAATTATTCATTGGAAATTGCCATATAAAAAATACCAGGAGTTGTACATGATTTTGTGTAAATTATTATACTAGACTGGTTAGTTGACACTTAACTTGAACATCATTATTTCCTGGAACTAAACTGGAAGGTGAATTTATTGAAATGATAGGTGGATTGGTTAATGAAACCGGTCATTGAGTTACGTTGCATGAAATAGTACTGCAAAAGAGTCTTGAGCATACAATTCTACATTTTAACATAAATTGGAAAGAATGTAACTCATTATTTGTTTATGTTGAGTGCTGGGCCTTGTGTATGGTTTCAATGATAGTTCATTGGAGTGGTCAGACAGATACATAATGTACTTAGCAGGAAGGTTGGTGTTGATCATTGCATTCAAAGCTTTGGCACAATGAGAGTGAGCAGTAGATCTTGCAGATATATGGGCATTTTTGCATGTGTCAGGCATAAAACTGCTTAATTATCTCCATCTAACACATCTTCTGGTGTACCATAGTTGACAAAATTGGGGTTTTCAAACAGCATTATCAATGTGACAAAACAGTAATTCAGCTTATGGATTAATGCATGTGAGGTAGTATTTTACTAACCTGACTGGGCAGGTTTGACCACCAATTGCATACATTCTTTTGTCAGAATTTTCCTCTTTAGCATTTAAGACTCCATGATGATTTGTTTGCATAGTTTGATGGGTCAAAATGACATATTCAGCCCCTGATTCATCAAATCTGATTTTTGAGACTGGTGGGTATTAACTGGCTGTAGAATTCTAACCCAAGTGCAACATAGTGGATGGAGAGGTATAACCAAACCATGTATCTGAGAGTGATAGGATTATCTTGCATCCGGTCCTGATTTATTGCATACATGTCTGATGGAGGAATAACTGGTTTGTGTTGAGTTCATCCTGATATGCCATTCTTTGTGTTCAACTTTAATTTTCCATTTAACATGTCATTTGATTTTTTAAACTCAGGGTCTGTAACAATATTAATTGAATGACCACATTCAACCTGAATATAGTAATTAATATCAGCCCCGACATTTTTTGTTTTTATGGTATTCCTTAGCTCAGGCTTCAGGAAGCATCGTCTTTCATGTTGTGGTGACCTTAGGGGCTGCTTCTGCATAAAATATGGTTAACATTTAGGCCAAATGTGCAGACACAGCTAACTTCAGATCTGTTTCTATATTCTTCTCTTTGCATCATTCTGAAAGTCATACCTTGTTCAGCTTGATAGTAACTATTTTATAACATTTGGAATATTTAGATCTTTGGGAAGAATCATTCATGCGTATCTCCTTTCCAAAATTTGTATTTATATAACTAATTTTGTTACATTTTTATGCTGTCACAAATATTAATTTAAAGATAAACTACATTTAATTAACTGAAAAACAAGTCGTCTCTTTTTTACATAAAAATGGCATGAATGATTTTCTTCTCCCTTTTTGAATATAAATAAACAGTATATTACCTTTTCATAATATATAATATAAGAAAATAACAGATAAGAACAAATTAAGTATCAAGCAATATTGCTTATGCTTATATTAATGAATAGTCTATTATAGTGGTCATTGTTATTATCATAGTTAATTGATTGTGATTATTGAATGAATTAATAAATCTACCTGTACAAGTTTTGTAGCCTCATTTAGTGTTTTTCTTGGTAGATTTTGAGTACCACTGTTCTGATATGCTTAAGAAATCTTCTTCATTAAGTGATTTGAAGCGTTATGATTTGTGTTCATCCTGTTGATCAACTGGAAACTGTACTGGTGTTGGTTCATTCAAACTAGATAACTCAGTTTGTAATACTTCTTCCACTTCAAAAGGTTCGTCAAATATAGATGGGTCAATATTTTTAATATCATCATGTTTGAAATCTATCTTATTAGCCAAAGTTAGCGAAAAATCTCAAAATTCTTACATTTCAGTTTCAGCGTTGGATATCCATAATACCAGTGACCTTGACCTTGCACACTTAAAAACATTTTTATCCATACTTTTCACATATTTCAACAAAGAAAGAATGATTTTATTTATAAAAGATGAGAAATATATGTTGCTTTAATCTTTCAGTTTAAATTAATTCAATTATTGTTAAAAGTAATTGTAAAATTGTTCTTTTCCTTTAATGTTTACTTCTTTTCTGCCTTCACTAGCAGTGTTTATCTTCTGCTGTACACGTGACTTTATTTATAGACATGCATATTAATAGAAAAGTAGTTTTCCTTATAGTTCGTACCACAGGAGTCTGACATTTTTCGCTGTACCCTTATTGATAAAACGTCAGACTCCTGTGGTTCGTACCGTACTGCAATTAACTCAATTCACCATCCAAACAAAGGAAGAGTGGTGGGGCAGTGCAGTAAAGAATCTTGTCCTGGCATCTTTATCCTCTTGCTTAAAGGTCAAATGAAACGATTTTATATGAGTTTTACGATTTATTTAAAATGTTGTACAGTTTTGTGTTTAAAATCATTATTAACATTTCCCCGATTGAAAAATATGATCATACCCCATTTAAATCGATCAAAATGATTGGGTACATATTTCCCGCCATAATATTTACATCGCTTACTTCCCTTTAGCTGATGACGTCACTTGTGTCACAACAAGCTTTGTTTACAAGCAAGTTTACCTGTGTGAATCGATAAAGAAGTGAAATGGTGTATTGCGTCACTTTTAACTGTAAAACTGGGTCAGGTCAAGGGGTAGGATTATTTGAATTTCCGAAAGACGAAAAGCGGAGAAAAGTTTGGATTTCCCGAATAAAAAGAAAAGATTTTAGTCCATCGAAAACTTTGAGGCTTTGTGCAAAGCACTTTACCAACGACCAGTTTGTTGTTGATCCTTCATTAGCAATGATAATCGGCTAGAAATTGAAAAAACTACAGCTAAAACGAGATGCAATACCATCAATTTTTGATTCTGAATTGAAAAAAAACAAGGATATGAAAACGTGGATTCGCTCAAAAGAAAACAACGACAATCGGGGGCAGTAGCAAAAAGAAAAAGAATTGAAGTAAGTAATTTTTTTTCCTTTTTTAAATTTATACTTGTTATGTTTTACTAATCATTATTTTTTAAAATTAAACTGTATTTTCAACATTAATATGAATCTATAAATAAACTAGATCTCTCGAATTTCACCCAAGAACAATGGATTTGTATGTATGAGATAAGCACAGCAGGAGAGTCTGGACTATGTCTAAAGATATAATCACTAATTAATAGAGTAAACAACTGCTCATTCATTATGATTAGCATGAATAATTGCTATCCACACAATTAACAATTTCAGTAATACAAAGATTTTTTTTTAGTTTATTCCTTTATAATTTATTTATTTTGTTGCTAAATAAAGATGTTAAGTTATTTTATTTTATTTTTTAAATTTTTTTTGCAGACACTTGCACAAGTATTGAAGGATTCATCTGAAAGTGATCAGAATGACAATACATGTAACATTAATGAAGGCAAGGAGACACCACATGAATCTGATACTGAGCAGGATTAGAATGATTGCCATGCCCCAGGTTTGCAACTAACAGCAAGATATAATGCCTCATGTCAAACAAGAACCACTGTAAGTTCATGAATAAAATATATAATTTCATATTATAATATGTTATATTTTATATATATAAATTGTTTGTTATATTTTTAATGCAAACACTATTTTTAGTAAATAAATGTGTGTACTAGTAAATTAAAAGAGAGTAATTACACATCAAAGTGCATTTCATATTTCATTGTTTTTTCTATTTGGGAAAAATTCATTTTATCATCAATGTTTTATAGGCCAGTAAAAACTCCAGCTGCCAGGCAGAACCATGCATGGTAACAATAGGAACCCAAACTGATGATAGATGGGAAACAAGAAGAAGCTACAGAAGTCCATCAATGTAATTCAACACAAGTCAAAATCTAGAAGATGATGACTCTTCACAAGATCCAGATTGGTGTCCATCAGATCAGGAGGAAAGCATTGATAGTATACATGTAGACAATGATATTCCTCCAAACAAGGAAAGAAAGTTTGTAGTATTAGAGCAAAACCTGGATCAGCTTCTGAACAGAAAATGTAGCTATTGTGGGACAGTGGAAGTTCTAATGAAAACAGTTGTTGGAACAGCTTTAATTGTAGACATGCTGTACATGTGAAGGGTGTTACAGATGGTATAGTCAGCCTATGTCAGGAACTATGCCTTTAGGCAATTTGATTTTATCTGGAGTAATCATGTTTGCAGGATCAAGTCCAACAACTCTACTGAATGTGTTTATGCATTCAAAAATTCAGTGCTTTTCACAGAGAACATATATGTCGATACAAAATG
The DNA here is from genome assembly GCA_030141615.1 of Unio pictorum. Taxonomy (NCBI): domain Eukaryota; kingdom Metazoa; phylum Mollusca; class Bivalvia; order Unionida; family Unionidae; genus Unio; species Unio pictorum. The sequence goes on along the minus strand of JARLTB010000062.1, from coordinate 2,394,519 downwards.
CATATATTGTTCCCATTTTATCATCAGTTTGGCAATTAAGTCAGTCCTACATGTTGGATGAAATTAAAAACAGGGAGTGTAATTAAACTTGGCGGAGATGCATGCTGCTGTTCTCCAGGACACACAGCAAAATATGGGTCTTACAGCATCATGAACCTTGAAAGTGGGAAAATATTGGATCTTCAACTTGTTCAGGTAAATTTCCTTTCAGTATATATATATGTACCTTTTGTGCCTGGAATATAGTTAGTTAACAATGTAAGGTATTACTAGTAACCAAAATACTAAAAATATGTATATTTTCTTTTCCACAAGTTTTTTTGACCATTTGAAAATATAATAATTTTACATCCATCTTTTTTCCAGAGCAATGAAGTGAACTGTTCATATGCTATGGAGTTGGAAGGTCTGAAAAGATGCCTAGCTTTCCTGTCTTCAGAAGATGTGACTGTCACATTTAATAACAGACAGACACAGTCAAGTAAAAAAATACTTGAAAGACAAGCATCCAAAGATTATGCATATGTTTGATGTTTGGCATGTGGCAAAAGGTATTATACAGTTCAAAATTAAAAATTTGCAATTTTAAAACTGTTTATTACTGGGACTTGAATAATTGACACCAGAGATATTGATTCAAGACTTGATGAACATGTAAGTAATGAACATGAACATTAAACATATGAAGTTGCTCAATATTGCATTTGAATGCAAAAACTATGAAATATTAAAAAGAATATTTATTTGACCATATTAAAATGAAAATATTTTTTCAAAACAGGTGTGTACAAAAAATTAGAGGCAGCTGGAAAGAGAAAAGGGTGTGACGTCGTGGGTAGATGGGTAAGGTCGATAAGCAACCACATGTATTGGTGTGCTGCTAGCAGCTTTGGTGATGGAGAAATTCAGCAGAAATGGTTCTCCATCCTTAATCATGTTGCCAACATTCATAGAGGCCATGGAGATTTTCTGCAATGTGAACACGAACAACTTGACGACAGAGAATGGATTAAATATGGTATGAACAGTTATCTACAGTTAGTAATAAGAACCAGTAACAGTTGTTAAATTTAGTGAATACATGTAATAATTTGCAATAAATTATTTGTTTGCATTTAATAAGTACTCAATAATCTAAATTGTAACAAAAATTACACAGAACAGTAACATCTGTTTCATTTATCTTTTCTGGTAGTAAAGCCCATAAAGAGGTTGAAAAGGTGGTCAAGGGTAGACTCTTGGCAACAGACATAAAGAAGCTGTCTCCAGCTGAACATACTTCAAGTCTAGAGTCATTTCACAGAGTGATTTGCTTTTTTGCACCAAAGTCATTGCACTTTTTCCATGCCCAGATGGAAGCAAGGTAATTATACTGCCAAAATTAATACACTGATGTAACCACAAATTGGTTTTACTGATATAGTAAATGAAAAAAAAAACAATTGTATGTCATAAGTCATAAATACCCAGTATACTGTTCATTTCAGCAAGTCATACTTTTCAAAAAGTAGTTTTATTCATTCAACATTTCAATAACTTCAAATTATTTTTTTTTATTGCAGGCTTTATCTTGCCACATTGCATTTCATTGAGAATGTAAATAGAGGTCAGGCGGTGACATTAGATAGCAGTCACCAGTATCGAGTGTCCTTCCCAAAAGGGCGTAAGGGAGAAGGAGTTGCAAAAGAAATTAAAACCAGACAAACATACAATAAGTTATTTGTTTAATTTTTAACAAAAATTATGGCATTCACATCTAACCATCTATTCTTCTTGTTTCAAGTAATAAACAGTTTGAATTGATTGTTTGCAGGATATATTGATGACTTGTTTGATGAACTTCTGATCAGATGGGAAATGTACACCAGCTATTCAGAAGCCTTTGATGCCAGACAAAGAGAAGACAAAGTTAGACCGGCCCCTCTGGCACAGGCATTGCCAAGACAGACAAAAATTGAAATAGTCGATAGACACATTTCAAGATTCAATTTAAACTAGAATTAAAATTATTTGTGTTCAGTTTTGTCTCTTTAAGAATTTAGTTAGGATATTTAAATCCACAATATTGTTGTGATGGAAATTTATCTCTTATCGCTTTCACAACACATGATGGCAAGATCTTTCTTTGCTTTTTACCCAGTCTTTGGTAAATCCATTGCACAAATCTTCTATAAGCTATATATCTGCACAGTCTGTAAAAAAAAATATTCTTAAAATCATTAAAGAGGTATTAAAATTGAATGTGGCACATAGATGTACAGATGAATAATCATTTATACATGTATATATATTTACTTTAAATTGATTTTATTTTATTTTTATTGTTGCTGTCATGTTCATCATCTATTACTACTTTTATTTTGCATTACTATTAACACCTCTATAAACAGCTGTTGTTTTATGTTTTATTTCTACAGATTAAGAAAACTATACATAAAAGGGTAAAACTTGATTTGGGGGGAAAAGAGACTGGGTGTTTAGTGTTTACTAGAAGGTGCAAATGAACTATTTAACTTGAACAGTTATTCCTTAATAAAACAAATGTAAAAAATCTTACTCATGTATATTTTGATCATTTGGTCCATGTTCCTCCAAATACTCATAATAAGATGTTTCCAAAACATGTTCATTCAAACAGTTTGCTTGGAAACCATGATGCTCTGTTATGCAGGAAATTCCTGCTTCCATTTTTCCATCCACTATATTCGTGTCTTTGCAACACTTTGACTGCATTGTCATGCAGTGTTGACAAGAACATCTGCAACAATTAAAAGAATATACTAAAGTAGTGTGCCAAATCAGTTTATTCTCATTAAAAAATATACCTTTTCCATGATCTACATATAAACTGTAAAATGCACAAACAAATTGATCAACATTATATTTGTGGTGACAATGCGGATGAACTTTTGAAGTTAAATTTTTTCAAGCAGATATGAATAAAAATATGCACAATATATACAATGTAAGGTCCTTAGACACATGCAGGGAAATAGTCTGAAAACAAAACATTATTCACCCCACCCCCCTTTTAAACTCTTTTTGAAACGAGCAAAACAGTAACCGAATACTTTTAAAAACCGATTGCATTTTGTTCCTAATACAAGTATTTGTATGAAATCTTACCAAAGATTCACTTCATCAACCTCTTCGTCAAGTAAGGAGTCATCATTCTGTTCGGTCAAAAGGTGACTGTCATCAGACTCGGAGCTTGTGTCTCTGTTTGAAACATTTTGTACCGAAGATAATCTTGGTTCAAACATATATGGTGATATTGACGGTTTCGTCGAAGTCAAGTCTGGCATTTCTTCACAATCTGTCGAACTTTCATCAGAAACATAATCCATTTTGTTATCTTGCTACCCACGCCGTATATTGTTTACAATTGTATGGCACGTATGACATCAGCAGAAGAGGTAATTCAAGGGAAGTAAGCCAGGTCACATTTGCGAACAGTTTGATTTTTGATGGCCGGGTATGTGCACCCGACATTGATTTAATTAATTTCATTAGGTTTTTCTTACTTCCAAAATAATAATCAATCATTTTACTTATTAAATTTGAAGATTAAAAATCGTTTCATTTGACCTTTAAGAAAAGAGTCAGTAAACTTGACAGCATTAAGCTGCTGTTGTAGGGAACGATTTTCCTCTTGCTGTCTTGCAAGCTCATCCATGGCTTTTTCATTTTTAATCCGAAGATCTGCAATTATTCGCAGGCAAGTGTCGTGAAGTTCACCTGTAACACAAGAAAAATGGCAGCTATTGGATGCAAATGAAGGTTGCATATTATAAAGTAATTGAGGCATACAATATTAATAGAAGCAAATGCTCATCTAAACATAATCAAACTATGGTCATTTACAAAAATATTACCATTACTTCTTTATTTACTGTTCAAACTATAATCAATACAACAAGAGTATTACTCTAAATTTCTAAAAGCTAAATGTGTATTTCCTAAGTTATATATTACAATAAGTTGTTTTTGTTATGTTATTCTGAAATATTACCTGCATGATTGTCACAGCTTGGTAACGGATTATGGACGTTTCGCCCCATGGACGTTTCGGCCCAAGACATTTCGCCCCACTTCAATGGACATTTCGCCCCACTTCAATGGACATTTCGCCCCACATGGTTAATGGACGTTTCGCCCCATGGACGTTTCGGTCCACATCAATGGAAATATCGGACATTTATATAAATTCACAACCATTACAAAATGATCAAAAATATAATGTAATGAGAGAAATGACACACACCAGCAAGCATAAAAATAAAAAAATCCCAAATTCTGTCTCAGTATAATGATAATGCAAGAAACGACACACATCTGCAAGCATACAACAGCAAAAATCCCCAATTAAATTTAATATAATAAAACAATGACAAATTATCATTGTATTGATTGTATCCAAAAAGAAAATATAATAATAAAACATGGGTAATTTGACTTAGTGGCTGTCCCTACACGGAAAACTGACTTTTTTTTTATCCACTCGAGGAAAAAGGAAATTAATATATAGTGCTGGATATAGTTTTGTTGTTAAGCGTGAGCTAAAGAATGGAACCATCGAATGGCGTTGTAGCGTGCGTGGGAAGAATACGCAATGCCCTGCAACCGTGCGACAGACAGAAGCCGACCTTTTGCCAAGTCATCAGAGCCATAGCCACACTGCCACTCCTGGGTTGTTAGCAGCCGTTAAAATCAAAACCGAGGTATTTTGCAGAACATGATTAATCTGTATAAATACTTTGTCTATTCTATCAATATATTATTAACAGTATATGTTGGTTAAATTTTAATCAATTTACTTATAATTAATGTATGCTAAATCCAGAAATATCGCTTTATTGTCTACATTAAACGAGATTATGTTGGTCTTCGTCTTCCAATCGTTCTGCTATATTAACTATGCAGTATTGAAAAGTTATACTGTGCCAATAATGACAAAATTTCGTCACTCATATATCCATACAAATATCTGTCCATACATACATACATACATACATACATACATACATACATACATACATACATACATACATACATACATACATACATACTATATAAGGTTTTGTTTTCATTTAGGCCAAGTTATTAGGGAAAGATAATTTGTTTCAAACAGCCCATGCACTGGTTAATGAGGCTATAGAAAGAAGTTCATGGAGAACCATTACAATCTGAGGCATCCAGGGTAGCTGAGACGAACCTAGTTAGAATGATCAACCGGACCAGGTCCGCAACCAGACCAGAAGATCCCAGAGATCTTACGTTTACCGTAAGTGAATGATTTTTTTTCTGTATAAAATCTGTGGTTGCATTGTATTTTAACATTTTTTCTCTATATATATTAATTCGTACTCTACGTGTTATTTATTTCTATTTATAACATTCTGCCAAGTATTATCGAGTATTCTCTTAAAGAACCGTTCTGTTTCTTGTATCTTTATAACTCTCTCTCTCTCTCTCTCTCTCTCTCTCTCTCTCTCTCTCTCTCTCTCTACACGTCCAGATCTAAAAGCGATTTAGAAAATCGGTTATCAAATTAATTATTGTACAAGCAAATAAAAGACACTAAACTATACTGAATTTCAGTATGTCCATGAATAGTTTTACTTTTTCCCTTCCATTTTCAGGTTTTTCAGTCAATCAAGGACCTGTTGCCTGAATCGAAAGTAACTTCATTTGTTGTTGACTTCGAAAAGGGTCTTTGGCAAGGGATCAGAGCAGTTGTCTAATGTTGTAGAGCGCTTAGAGCTTCTAAAGATTAGGCGCTCTATAAAGTCCTCATTATTATTATTATTATTATTATTATTATTATTATTATATTTGTATTTCAATTTCTTATTTTCGTAGCAGATGTTTTACTTAAATGCAATTTTTTTAAAAATCATAGATAGTTACTGTTTAGAAGTATACTTTTGCGCATCACAATTTGACACTTCTAACCTGTATTGAAGTGTAATTTTGACTAGTTATGTGTGTTGATTTAAAAATACAAATACATGCCTCATATTTCAAAAAAATAAATCTCAGAAACCATTTTTATATCTCGTTATTGTTAATTAAAATTAACATTCCTCGCCCCCCCCCCCCCCCCCCCGTGTTTCTCCTTGTTCGCGATATGTTGGGCTATTATGTGCACAGCTTTGAAAAGATGTAATGAAGAACCTTCGGGATATAGAAATGAAGTACATTAATTTGGACTGTTTCTGTCAGCAGTTCAGTCGAGTAATTAGATCAGATTTATAGCTAGTTTTAAAAAATCCAAAGTAACAATGCCAATAAATGGCAAGAGATGAAAAGCAAATTAAACCGATCTTGAAAAAAATTACGCTCGCTGATTGGGTAAACGAACAGCATGATTGATAAGTGGCGATATGTCAATTTCCTACAAACGGTAAAAAAAATGGTTTTCATCAGCTTGTGTAACAGCGAAAATAAAACTTGAGTAACAGCGAAAATAAAAGTGCTGCCGCATAGAAATTGATCACTGTAAACGATAGATTAATTTCTGATCAATATTATTAGATAAATGAAGAAAAAGGGAAAATATTGTCTGATATAACGCATGCTGAATGTAATTGAAATCTAAGAATTTAATAATTTAAATCTTAACGGTAGGCCCCTAAAGTAAAATGAAGACAATAGTGTAATGATAGTGAATTTTTATAAATGTCCGATATTTCCATTGATGTGGGCCGAAACGTCCATGGGGCGAAACGTCCATTAACCATGTGGGGCGAAATGTCCATTGAAGTGGGGAGAAATGTCCATTGAAGTGGGGCGAAATGTCTTGGGCCGAAACGTCCATGGGGCGAAACGTCCAGGTACCCTTGGTAACATGTTCTCACTGGGTAGAATTAATTTCTCATTGTTTGTATTTCTCAAGTCAAGAAGGGCTTCTGCAGCAGACATATCAACTTTTGTATGTGCCTCCAATTCCACTTGACCTTGTTTTGTAGCTGACCGATTCTGGGTTCGCTCAAATCTCTTCTTGGATGACAATGGATCGGCAGTGCTTATCCCATGTTGACATTAGGTACATAATCTGGGTCATTAGGACTGTCACTCTTCTTGCCTAAAATTATTTCCAAGTGTTATCGTTTAATGTTATATTAACTTGGTTTATAAAAGATTACCAACATAAACAGCTGGAGACATAATTCTTTAATGTTGTTTTATCAAAACAATACAACTTGTCGTTTAATCGTGGGGGAAAAAAATTAAACGTGGGGTGGGTGTATTGATTTTAAAGAGCTTTAATTACACGTTTAAAGAATTATCGTGATAGCTTCAGAAAAACTAGTGACGAGAATCAATGATTATTGCAATAAATGTCACTGTTCAACAGCAGTATATTTATATGAGTAACTTCGATGTTTACTGTACCTGAAATAAAGTGGATCCCGCACACGCGATCGTACTCCGTTGGAATCCAGCTTTTTCGGTTAATCGCAACCAACCATTTTTGCCTTTTAGATGGATCCTTTGGTAGGCGGTAAAATGGTATGTCTTTTGGTTTAAAACGTCTAGCACAATTAACGACACAGCAAGACACGACCATTGTTAACAATGGTAACAAGCGTATTCAGTGGAGTAAACCTACACTCTTTCTGCCAACCAGACTAGGGACCCCCCCCCCCACGTGATCATGCCTGTGACGTCACGGCGATGTTCTCATTATAGAATGTGCTGGAAAACAAACAAAAACGGTTTGTAATATCGAACATAAATAACTATATCTACCGTACTATTAATAAGCGATTGTTGTCACCTCCGCAATATGGCGGAAAGTAGGTCGCTAAGCTCGTAACTTCATGCCGAACCAACCCATAGAATGTGCTGGAAAAAAAAAAAAACTTTATAAGCCCAACCATGACAAGTGGAATCAAAGTTGTTTGTGACGACATCCTATCGAGAAGTACAGACCTGAGTAAGTAAACTTTTTTTTTTCACTCCATGGTTTAATCCACAGGAGTCTGACGTTTTATCAATAAAGTACGGCGAAATGTCTATATATATATATATATATATATATATATATATATATATATATATATATATATATATATATATATATATATATATAGAATATATGTATAGTATGTACGCTGTATCAATGATATACCACGAGATGTATAAATTTTTCATTAAAAGGAAACAAGGCTTGCCCGAGTTTCCTTTTAATGAAAAATTTATACAACGAGTGGTATATCAATGATACAGCGTACATACTATACATATATTTTATTTATATCACATACAAATACAAATATTTGCAAGTTGGAGTTACGATGTGCTCCTGATATATTGCTTGAGTAAATGACCTCCTCACAACCAAGTGGCTGTCTGCTACAAAATCTAGTTCTACGATTTTTCTTGTTATTCACAATCACATATTCAAAGTGATAAGTTGATTGTTTTCTTTTTCATTTTATTTTTTTTATTTGCATTTATTAAATCAATATAAGACACACGCATTATTTAAACATAAAATATGTTGTTGTGTTGTCTTTTTTAATGAAGAAAATAGTGCACTGTAAACACGGTGATCTTATTATAGACTATGCATGAACCGTCATTGACCTACTGTCGTATGGAAATTCGCGTGGAATATAAACGAATTGGAATCACGAACCAACAAGAGGTAATTAAAATATTTTAATATATTGACAGTTCAGCTAAGTCATCATTTTGATTTAATTAGCGATTCTACAGACTAAACATCTCTCTTCTCTCTCTCTCTCTCTCTCTCTCTCTCTCTCTCTCTCTCTCTCTCTCTCTCTCTCTCTCTCTCTCTCTGTACGTCTTGACTAACATTGCCATCATTCATAGGTCCAGAGACATCGTCGTATGACACAAGGAAAAATCCACAACGCTTGTATTTTCGTGTATTTTTGCTCCAGATGGGGGGGGGGGGGCGGGGCTGGCGACCATTTGGACAGTTTTATATTTAATTAATAATACTCGATTAAAACGGGTTTCAGAAACAACAACAATGGCTTAAAACGCAATACAGTATGTGCGCATCGTAACCGACAAATTTAACATGTAGGCCTTGTGTGTCGTCTGACGATTGCAACTATGTATCATTGATATTATGAATACTATAGATAAATCCCAAGGAAAGCGTAAGCATAGGTTTACGAGGAAACAGAGTACTGTGGGTTACTTGGTACAAGTTCAGCTTTAATGTTTTCGTCCAGCGCAATATGTTTCTCTCTCACTCTAGATTTGTGCTTATTTTGCATGAGAGGGGGAGAGGAAAAAGACAGGATTCCGATGAAATTGTGTACCATTTTAATATTTAGAAAACAGGGACTATTAATATTTGTGTCGTTAATTTCATGTCATTTATGATTAATGAATGAGTAGAAATTCTTCATAGAGCTATAGGCCTACGGTAGAAAGAATGTTTATATATTCGTATTATTGCGCTATGGGCGGATCACTATTTGATATACCAATAGTATTGGTATATAGATTTGCTTTATACCAACACTTTAAATGCCATGTTATTTTTAATGTATGTGGTATAAATATATATATATATATATATATATATATATATATATATATATATATATATATATATATATATATATATATATATATAAGTTCTTCATAGAGAGATGTGGGGATGATTGATACATCGTTGATTTTTCTATCGAATTTACCCTTAGCGTTGTGCAGATTTTGCTGCGCTGACAGGATGAATTCTGACTTTGGCAAAATAACCCGCGCGCCTCGAGTTTTATGACTGTGTTTATATTACTGTTAAGGGTATTTCATTTTGTCAGACATTTCGCCGTACTTTATTGATAAGACTCCTGTGGTTTAATCATAGTCATGCGCATATACCAAATGAAATAAAATGGGGGAGGGGAATATTACAAATATTACAGGTAAAGTAAAGAGGTAAAACTGTTCTAAAAATAGACTAGAACTACATTCGTGGAAATAATAAATGTGATGTGATTCTTGACAGGCCCAACTTTTTGGGGCAAATTTTAGTAAAACTTGTATATTTGCAAGCCACACCTATCTGAACTTTATACATGAAGTCTTTTTGAATTTCCTTGCAAACAAAAACTGGAATAATAATTGTGATGTGATTCCATATCTGCGTAGGCAAAGTTATCCCTCAAATATTTAGCTCATTAACCCCATTGTCAGTCGGTAGTGTGCAAAACTTGATTTAATTTCTAGAGGTCATTTCACATATTTATTTATTGATTTCATTTTGATAAACAAAACAATGTTTGTGTTTCTCCTCTTGAAATATATTGATTCAGTTATTCAAATGAACAGTGCCATGGCAAGATTATATCTTTATGAATTTAGTCCTAGAAAGATCTATTTAAAATGGACATTGTTACATATATTTGATTTAAATTATTTATTTTTAATTGTCAGATCCAAAATTTGTCATTTTAGCTTTAAAATTCATTAATTGGGAGATATCTATTCTGGAAAATTCAGGCTGACCTAGACTCTATTTGTAAACAACCTAATTCCTGACCCTGCCTCAGACAGTGTCAACAAGCTTCTTAAACGATTGGCTACACCACAGGACATCTTTTTATTTTTAGTTCTTGGGTTTGAGAAATGGTTGATTCTCATCTAGATCATTCCATTCGTACGTGTTTTTATGATCGTACGTTTGTTCTATGACCTTCTATGAACTTCCAGAAAATCATGTGATTCCTTGTTTATGTAAAAACAGGTATATAAATTATTGTTTGGAAGAGAACAATTCAGTAGATTTCTGGAATTATTTTATTTATTTGGAAGAGGACATGTGTTCATAGATTGTTCATTTGGATTATCATAAAAACAGGAACTGACTAGATCACGTGACATCGTCAGCCATTTTGGATTACATCTTCAAGATTCGAACCTGGAACTATTAGAACATTTATTTATCAGGACTCTTGCAATTCCATTAGTGGATTATTTTTGTCAATTCTATATTGAATTAATGTTGGATTTGATTCTCTAAAACCGTAAATTTATTTATTTTATGAAAATAGTTGTACTTAATAAATTCATTGTTAAAGGAGACTAGAAATGAAATGAAAATTTTTATTTTATAAATGTAATTCTTTACAAATTCTAATTCGAATATAATGTTTAAAAAATAATATCGTGTGCGGATATTGATTATATTGCGAAGAAGATACAATGATTCCGTAAATTGCCGAGAATTTACTAGCCAGTCCTCGTATACAAACAGAAACATGGCAAGCGAGAAAGGCCATTGATAACGGTTTTCATCGGAAGTAATTTTTCACACACAAAAATACAACACCCCACAAATAAATCTGCGAGGAGGAAATCATACGTAATTAATTTCAACATTAAGAAGCTTCCTTTCTATGATTCAATTACAGTGTATTTTACATGCATGCTACAGTTAGCGTATTGACAAGTCTGTAAGTATATACATGCTTCGTTAAAATAGAATACGTACTTTACTGGTCAGTGCTAAAAGAAATGTTTTAAGCACAGGCCCCGGGCTGATGACTTAAATAAACTTACTAGTCCTGACTGAAATTCCACAAACCCGAACAGTTCATATATGTTAACTTTCAAGCCGGGAGAAGAAAGAAAGAAAATAAATTCCAATTTTGGAGGTATTTCCTCCATATCTAGTAATATCTCTCTTGATTTATCGCAGTTAACTCCCGATTATTTCAATATATCTCTCAATTTTCATTTCTCAGAAGAAGAAAATCCATATATAATTTTTTTATCAAGTGTGCAGTCCACAGATGTCATATTCTATTTTATCACTTGTGAATATTGTAGTGAAGAAATAATTAATATCACAGGACAGTTTTTGTCTTCAGTAAATAGTTTAAGATTAAGCATTATGCACGTAAATTTCAGATTGTTTAACTACTGCAGAAGTACTTCTTGTAAAAAAAATTGTCACCAATTAGTTTAAAACTCATGAATTATCACAATGAAGGCTGCGTAATTTTCTCTGCAAACAAAATCTCCATTTTCTCAGAAGAAGAAAATCCATATATAAATTAAAAAAACTCGGCCAGTTAACACCTGACATTCCTCTACCATATATGTAAAGTTTCATTACCATGATTAAATTAAAAGAAGGAATAAAAAAAATATGATGCAGTATAGGTGCCCCTAAAACACTAATTCAAAATAAATATTTAATTCCGTAAACAGTGTTAGATATCTTAACAATAAAACTAAAGGAAATAGGGTGGGATATAAAATGTGGGAAAACAATGGCCACATACATGTACGGTAACGTTTGACTGCAGATTTGAACTCTTAAAATGAAGTCTTTGGCCTCGAAGTTACAACAAAATTCGGCATTGTTTATTTGCCAATGAATTTCTGGTACGTACATACACACTCTGTAGTACATGGTTTCTTTGAATTATGTCAGAGGGTCAGTCTTTTTCACAACATAATTGCAATGATAAGGAATAATTGTTAATTTGTTAAACTGCCATTATGCTTGTGTACTTAAATCTAACCTCTTACTATTATGCAGCGCCGGATTAAGCACCGTGGAGGCCCATAGGCAGTCAAACTTTTGGGGCCCCAGACCCACGGTGTGGCATTCTGGGTAGGTTGGGGTGGTGTACTTCCAAAATATTAATTAAAATATTATAGAAGTTCCACCTGGCTCGTGAATTTAAATTTAGATTAAAGACCAAATAGGTATACGGCTCTGAGGCCCCAGTTATATATATATAACACGAAGATGAAATTCAACAATAACAATTTAATGAAACCTATAAAGTTAAATGTCACATAATCACTTGTCCTCTAAGTGATAGCCTATTTCATCTTATGATTTTCAGTGTGAGTTCGATTTTCCACCTGGCCTTTGGTTGTACTCATCTGTTATCCTATCCTTCCGCTCTTCCTGAATTTCACCTCTACCGATTTCTCTCCTCCCTTCACTTTCCTTCCTTCCTTTATCAAGACTATTGGGACCACTTTCACTGGTCTGTCCCACGAACTTCCTCTCCAGATTTCCCTCTTTCCTTCTCTTCCTTCCGTCTATAACGGAGACACTGGGACCACTCACTAGTCTGTCCCTCGAACTTCCTCTCCAGATTTCATTCTTTCCTACTCTTTCTTCCGTCTATAACAGAGACTCTGGGACCACTTACTAGTCTGTCCCTCGAAGCTTCCTTTTCTAGAAGCTCCACTTAGAATTCTGTTCTAAGGTTTTACCGCCAATTAACGTATGGCTACGGAGTTCCAATTATTTACCGACCATCCTCCTTAACGGGTAATCGGAAACTAAAGCTAGTCGGCCGGTTAAAGATATTATATTTTAAAATAAATCAGGGTCCCACCCCTTCCTCGATTCTGATTGGGTAGCGCTGGGGCCCTATCCACTCGACGTATTCAATCTGGCCGTCAGTCAGCGTATCCAGAAGATACGGCACGCCCACTCCTTCTGGCAGCTTCTTTGATGTACAAAACATCCTTCCAGTCCAAGGTGCTAATTACACTTCTGACGGGCTTTTGGTCAGCTCCCTCTCTTAACTTATGGCCAACTTACGTAAGGGATGGTGTTAGCCTGCGGTCATGTGTAACAATAAATAGTGGCTTGTCCGACTTACTTGATAACACATGGTTCTAATTTAATTTTGGGTCGGGCAACGCCACATCCCCCCACGCTTGAGAATAAAATCGGGATTTTATTCCCTCAAAATTACTCCAAATGCAAAGACTTTACTATACGATTAAAACTAAAATCATCGTGACACTACACGAATAAATTGTAAGTCATCGTGACACCACACGAATAAATAACAAAGTCATCGTGACACTACACGAATAAAACATGAATATATATATATATATACACAGAGTGATTATTCCATTCTAGCGCTTCTGCTCATGAAATCAGCGCCTACGTTCTCTGTACCTTTATGACGGTATCCTCCACTTCCGCGCCTTCTACCTCTGTCACGCATTCGTCCACGGAATCCCTGTCCATCACCAGCAGGTGGTCCGACATAGTAATTGCGTGGACCCTGATAGTAACTGCGGAAATAAGGTCTTGCATAGCCATCATAGTAGCGACGAAAATATAGCCTGCGTCTAGGTGGACCCCTAAACTGGCGTTGCTCTTCAGATTCCTCCTCCTGGTACTGTTGGACTGGTCTCCTCCTGTAGAATCTACGATAACTACGCCGTTCTGCAGCATATTTGCTACCCTGGACATTGGTTCCACCAGGTCCAGTGACGTTAGCGGCTTCCTTGCCCTTTTCCCCCTCCACTACATCAAATTCTACAGTCTCAACATCCCCAACACTTCGAAGATATTTCCTGGGGTTGTACTTGATAATGGCTGTTTGGTGGACAAACACATCTTCCTTGGTGTCATCCCTATTGATAAAGCCATATCCGCTTTTTACGTTGAACCATTTTACTGTACCGGTGACCTTCATCGCTATTACTTTCTTTTCAGCCTTTACCGACCTCTCCGGTTGGTTTTCGGAGTCAGACATGACCCTTGATGGTAAAATAGACGAATTAGGTGTTCCTCGTGTCACTATCGTGGTGGCAACAAAATCGCTGACAGTCTCTCTTTCTTTCTCTGTTCCTGCTACAGCGTGGTTGTGCAACTGCACCAGAGTTGCGTCCTCCTGTTGCAACTTCCTCAACTCGGCCGAAAGAACGTTACTCACCGGAGACGTTGTAACTTCCATCGGCTTCGCTTTCGTCTGTCGACTCTTGGACCTGGTATCCACAGCACTCACTGGTATCGGTGTGCAAGTTTCAGGGTTCGGTTGTGGCAACACATAACGACCTCCCAGTATGACGTCATGTGATAGACCATCCAAGCATGCAGCTTCAATTTTCCCCTTCACGTACGGTGAATCGAGGTCGATGACAGCCACTGGCAATGAGTCACGCGCGCTGTTCGCATACTGAACTTCGATTACCTCCCCTGTGTAATCCTCGGGCTTAATGTACTTCCTGTCGACTAGGGCTGGGACACTACACCCAGTGTCATACAAGATGGTGGCACCTTCTCCATTGACAGTAGCAGACGCGAGATTTGCAGGTTTGCAACTTACTCTCGGCTCATAATCATTCCTAGCGACGGCATTCACCTGGGCCCGTCTCCCCTTGGGACAGTCCCTGGCTGTATGCCCCGGGCGCTTGCAGTTGTAACACGTCGGCAGCCCTCGCCGATCTGCAAATCCCGCTTTCGGGGGTGAGGCCTGTCCAGGTCTATGGGTGGCATCCCTACCTGTAGATCCCCATCCGGCCCTCCCATCGCCCTGACGGTTATGGAAAGCCGGCTCCACCTCAAGCACCCGGCACGACTCAGTGGGTCGGGGTCGGTCCGCACCTCCGGAACTTCCACTCTTCGAGTGCGCCTGTTCGTATCGCTCCGCCATGCTAGCGATCTCTTCGAGCGTACGGTGTTCCCTCTCTGCTAGGAAGACTGTCAACTCGCGACGGTAAGTACTCAGGACATGCTCCTTGAGTATAACCTCGCGTAGCTCCTCGTACGAACGTTCGACTTCGGCCATCTTCATCCACTTCTCAAATAACCCTCGAACACGGTTGTGGAATTGAGAGTGGGTCTCTGTTACCTTTTTCGCCGAGTCCCGAAAAAGTTTCCGGTAAGTCTCAGCGGTCAGACGATAATGGCAGAGAAGGTCCTTCTTGAGGGCATTGTAGTCATCAGCCTCTTCTGCAGCTAAGCCATGGTAGACTTCCCGAGCTGCACCTTGCAAAAAGGCTGAGACATTAATGGCCCAGTGCTGTTCAGGGACCTGATGAGCGTGTGCGAGTTTCTCAAACTGCATGAGAAAATCGTCGATAGACTCCTCCTTATCGTTGAACCGCGGCATGTTTATCTGGGTCAGTCGGTGGTCGATGAAGGGTCGTCCGGTCCCTCCAGAACTCGTACTAGCGTCGTCCCTATCGCTGTCCCTAGCTGCTAGCTTTACCTTTTCTATTTCGAGAGCGTGAGCAAGTCTGGCTAGCTCTAGTTCTTTCTCTCTGTCCGCGGCTATCTTGGCTAGCTCCTGGTCCGCTGTTATCTTGGCTAGCTCCACCTCTCTTTCTCTCTCCCTCTCTGCTGTTTCCTTGGCCAGTGCTTTCTCTGCCTTCCATTCCTTGATTCTTTCTTCGATAAATGCATCTAGGCGATCTCCCTCGTATCCAAGATCTTCCGACCCCATGGCACGGTACTCTTTGATCATTTGCCTTTCTGTAGCCATGTTTATATACTAATACGAAGTGATACCTTGTCTCAACCCTGCTAACAATGGACAGATTTTACAACTTCCTAGCCAAATACTTACCTGCCGACAACTAATTCCGTTCAGGTAAGATATTTGCTTGATATCCGCTTCACAATTACTGCAGGTAATTAAAGATCTACAAAGCATGCAAATATCAAATATAACAACATAAGATGAGAAAATCCTAAAAATTCAAAATACACAGGATGGAAAATAACTCACAACTGTTTCACACTGTTCATTAATACTCCTAACAAATAAACTTTAGGTCTTTAAACTAATATTTATGTCTAATTCAAATCCTGGACGAAAGCGCCCACTGTGGTGTTCTGGGTAGGTTGGTGTACTTCCAAAATATTAATTAAAATATTATAGAAGTTCCACCTGGCTCGTGAATTTAAATTTAGATTAAAGACCAAATAGGTATACGGCTCTGAGCCCCCAGTTATATATATATATATAACACGAAGATGAAATTCAACAATAACAATTTAATGAAACCTATAAAGTTAAATGTCACATAATCACTTGTCCTCTAAGTGATAGCCTATTTCATCTTATGATTTTCAGTGTGAGTTCGATTTTCCACCTAGCCTTTGGTTGTACTCATCTATTATCCTATCCTTCCGCTCTTCCTGAATTTCACCTGTCCAGATTTCTCTCCTCCCTTCACTTTCCTTCCTTCCTTTATCAAGACTATTGGGACCACTTTCACTGGTCTATCCCACGAACTTCCTCTCCAGATTTCCCTCTTTCCTTCTCTTCCTTCCGTCTATAACGGAGACACTGGGACCACTCACTAGTCTGTCCCTCGAACTTCCTCTCCAGATTTCCTTCTTTCCTACTCTTTCTTCCGTCTATAACGGAGACTCTGGGACCACTCACTAGTCTGTCCCTCGAAGCTTCCTTTTCTAGAAGCTCCACTTAGAATTCTGTTCTAAGGTTTTACCGCCAATTAACGTATGGCTACGGAGTTCCAATTATTTACTGACAATCCTCCTTAACGGGTAATCGGAAACTAAAGCAAGCCGGCCGGTTAAAGATATTATATTTTAAAATAAATCAGGGTCCCACCCCTTCCTCGATTCTGATTGGGTAGCGCTGGGGCCCTATCCACTCGACGTATTCAATCTGGCCGTCAGTCAGCGTATCCAGAAGATAAGGCACGCCCACTCCTTCTGGCAGCTTCTTTGATGTACAAAACATCCTTCCAGTCCAAGGTGCTAATTACACTTCTGACGGGCTTTTGGTCAGCTCCCTCTCTTAACTTATGGCCAACTTACGTAAGGGATGGTGTTAGCCTGCGGTCATGTGTAACAATAAATAGTGGCTTGTCCGACTTACTTGATAACACATGGTTCTAATTTAATTTTGGGTCGGGCAACGCCACACACGGTCACGGTCTCATGGGGGCCGCTGATGGGGCCCATAAAAGTCGCAGGGCCCATAGGCAGTTGCCTACTCTGCCTAATGGGTAATCCGGGACTGCTATTATGCAGACCAGAATATGAAAAAAGATCTTGTCCTGGGGGATAATAAGGGAGAAATTGCACATTGGGGCAAATGGGCGGGTCAATAGTCGCCTCCCCCAATTTATATTGTCAGCCAGTTAATATGAAACTTTGATTGTATATCGGATCTCTTTTCTTTTAATCGTTGCTATTTAAACTGCCCAAGGGACAGTTTTATATCAGTTCCAATCATTACAGATTTCCGTTTATACATTTTACGTGTAATAGGCATAGACTGAAAGGTTGTGTTTTTTTAAATATTTTGTAAAAAAATTACTTAAATTGTTTTTCTCGAAACACAACCGTGTCAAGGGTTGATAATCTTAATATTATTTTTTTTTTTTAGCAAAGCTTCCATTTGATTAAAGTCAGATCTCAATTACACACAGGACAGTGCTGTCTTTGTTTAGATTGTGATCTTGAAAAAGAAATAAAAACATTTATTCATTTCATCAGCACGATCAGGTGTCTGGCTGTCATATTTTTTATTAGCACTTACTCGGCCTTCTGCCTATTTTCGTAACTCGTACGTTTGACACTCTTTACCAGGATTTAAAATATAAAATGGTATGTCTGGAACAGTTTCAACTATTAGTCTAGGCTTAGCATTCGTGTATCCTAGAGGTACAATTTTTTAGGATCCCTCTGGTAACATTCCTTTGAGAAATGTAATGAGCACAGATTGCTGTATGGTGTTGCACTGAAATCGACTCGCTTGTATCCAGACTTTCTTTATGCCTTTATCATTTGGAAAAGAAGAAAAATTTTGTCCATAGCCTTTTCTTACTGCGCTATTTACACCCGTAAGCAATAATACAAAATCACCAGTTGGGATGCTGGAGTCGCTACTATGACGTCACATCACGAAAGTAACCGAATAGGTGCTGAAATTTTTCATACGAGGTCACGGAAATTCAGCTTGTTGAACATACGCCAATATTTAAATACTGGGATTGCGGTCGCATATAATAATTCAGAATTAGGTTTTCTTCATTAGTGTTGTTCTTATTATTCTGTATTTCCATTGGTTTCTGGTCTCCTTTAAATTTTACAAACTTGTTAGTTTTCACTTTTTCTGTGTAGCTGCTTATTCGAGCCTAAGCACGTAACAACATACATCACAATTTATTTTACTATATGTTCTCCACTGAGTGACAATCAATATAAATCATATGTTAATCTAAAATACCTCCAAAGATGACTTCACTGTGAAGTTCTTGTGAAAGGTTCATCGGCACTTTTTTGAGAGGCTGCACTGTAAAGAGCAGCATGTATACAGAACACAGTTTTTCACTTCCAGATCATCACCAAGGCCATATTACTCCATGTGCACTGTTGCCGAAATACACATAGGCAACCACTTTCTGAGCTCATTTTTTCGAGAATAAACAATTACCTTTAAATCCAAAAATGCATAAATCAAACTCTTCTATCTTCAAAATGAGAGGAAAAATGTTCTAAAATGGGCACTGAGCTGGAAATACTAATTGTGATGAGAGTCCAAATGTTGGTGATAGGAAAAGGTTATCTCCCCCTTTATTATGGTCCATTTTTCATTTCTAAAGTTTAGTATTTATTAAGCATGGCTATATTCTGTTGAACGGTAACAGGCTTATTCGTTCCAATTTACTAGTTTATTCGTCAAAATTCCATATGTACTAGATATCGGGGTTGTTAAATGAAACAATGCAAGACTGTTTACATTACACAGGCAATTTAGTAGTAAAATATTTAAAGCAGCTTATTCATCACTGCAAAATTTAAATGTTTTATTTTATTGAGAAGTAAAAAAATTACTAACATTGGCACACAAAATGTGAAATCAGATCGTGCAGTAAATGGATTTGGTTAGACTATGTAAATTTGTTGTGGTGTGTTGTTTAACTTGTTCCTTCAAGTTGTCCAACATTTTTGGATGAGTACATTTAGACGGTTCTAATTTGATTGTAGGGAACTGACCTAGGTGCTTGCAAACTGCATCTTTCTGTATTTCCTGATTGGTATCAGATCACATACCCTCTTATTCTTGTAGGATGCATCAATTTTGAAAATGGAATAGAATTGATGACACGTGACCACACCAGTTAATGATAGTAAAGTATGAAGTGGTACCAATAGAAATTTAACACTGTTACACTTTTGTCTGGTACAGTACTCTTTCTCCCTTTTTGTAACTTGTCTAAAGTTGTCTGAAACTATATTAAGTTTTTATGAACATAGCATTGCTTACTTAATTCACACAATCCACAATTTGTAAGGTATTTAGGAATTTCCATAATCTTCATTGATGTTATAATTGTAATTGAAAGGTAAATAATTTCAGAAATTAAAGGTGGCATATGATTCATAATTGAATGGCTGCAGATTAAAGAAGTTGGGGATACATGTAGTTCCAATTTTTCCAAGATGCAGCTCTTTTATTTTGATGTACCACAATAATGAGTCAGGTTTTCACTAAAACACACCTCACCTAAAGATGTTATTAATGTAATTTAACATATCATTTTGTTTTATATGTTTCCCAGTGCTTTTGTGTAATTATACTTATGTTAGGTACATGTATGACATTAACAAGATGGTGACATTTGAACTAGTTCATACATAATATAATAATTCTGAAAGCAAAAATTAGTGTTTAATATAATTGTATTCTACACTTGTACTGCCTGTGGAGTTTGACAGAATGAGGTGCTATAATTTTCTTTTCATTTCAGATCTGAACGCTTATGGAAGAAGTAAAAAAACACAATGAACGTGTTTTCGAGAGCCTTAAAGAAGGGGATAATATTCGGATCCCAAGGGGGATATACAATCATTATGCAACAAACATTGGTAATGTATTATGTGCAAACTAGTTTTTCAGATGAGTTTCATTTCTACTTCATGTTTGGTTTTCTTACTTAATGACTACTTTTGGTATTTCGGTTATTCAACTTTTCAAATACAAGATGCTCCTCCATTATTCAAATTAATTTAAGTGTTTCATAGTACAGAACTGTGACGTTTTGCAGTGATAATTTTTCATGCTAATTTTCATAGTTTTTTTGTCAGAATATGGGATTGTGTCTTATTTTGCATAGCAAGGTAGCCCCAATAATTAATTGATTTGAGTTAAATGTAAAATATTATAGGTGCAAGTTAGTATTTCCATTTTGAGCGAAAGGATTGTTTTCCAGCAGACCTATGCTGCATCCCAATTGTTTTTTAATGTAAATCTGATTTAACTTTTTTAACCATGAGAAGTGCTTCTGATCAGGTTTCTGGTTCACATTTGTAGTTTTGCCACCATTTTTATCAATGTCATTGACTGTAGTGGAGTTTTCTTTGTTGCCTTTACTTGTGCTGTTATTTCACTTTTAGGTTTGCCTTTTATTAGCATTAGTGTCGTTTTCATTGCGAGTTCCCCAAAAATGAAAACAGGTTTTACATTTTCACCAGTTGCAGTCTTGTTTGTACTTTAAAAAGTATCGACTGATACTGTAGTGCCCAAGTCTAAATGACATATAAGTAACAACTCTTCTAATTCTTTTTATTATTGTTATTATTATTATTATTATTATTGCATAATAATGATTTTACAATATTGTCCAACTCAAACTCTAAGAAAACTTTTGATTACTTTGAGATTTATATGCACATCCTCACCAACTTGGACACTTTAAAAGAAAGGGCTAGGTTTTTTTCTGAACATTTGCATGTGCTTTTGTAGACAGAAGGTCATTTTATTTTTTAAGTTTTTACATCTGAGAAGGATTCACAGTTACCAGTAATTAGTAACAATGGCTACTTGCCCATTTACCAAAGTCTAGCCATTAAGCTAACTGATTTTTTTTTTGCGAGATACTGTAATACATTAGACTTGTTATAATTCTGTCATATATTTTGCACCTAACACTGTATCGTGCATGAATGGCATATTCAAGATATCGGCTGATTATTTCCCTCGTGTTTGTGATTTTGTTGGCTCCAGTTTTCAGTCAGATAACATGTTCAAACCTTTGAGTACAACCAAGCACAATTTGTTTCTCAATATTCACATCAATGAACAATGTGGTGTGCATTATTGAACAGAATTCATACACTACATTATGGAAGGCTATGCTACTTATACAGATTTCATGGATATATTTTATTTTTTAATGCTCATGTTGAAAAAGTCAAATGATACATTGGATATCTGTGGTCAGCATTGATCAAAAGCAAATCATATCAGTCCACTCAGACTTGCTACCTTTTTGCTCCTTAAATTTTGGTTAGGGACATGTCAAACAAATAAACTTGGAAAAGTGATAATGAAAAAGCTACATCTGTATGACTTTAGAGTCATTTCCATCATGTATCAGATTTATTTTACACTTTAATGAATGTCTAATCTTGTTGTTAATTCTAAGGCAAACATTTTGAAGTTAAATGATAAAATGTTTTCCTACCATATTTCTTAAAGCTTCAGATAAGTTTTTATTTAATTTAACATCATTTGTTTAGTTCCTAATTGTTTACTAATTACAGGTGAAGGAAATGTAGTTCACTTTGGAAAAGATGAGAAAGGTAACATTTGTGTCAAGGAGGAAGACTTCTTTAAAGTCTGCAAGAATTCAAAGGCAGAAAAGGACAATAGCTTGGATGATTGGAGAAGGTAGGTGGTCATTTGTTTTTTGTTTTTTTGTTACATTAATACAGACAAAATAAATTAGAGATTGAGTAGTATGTTGTTTCACACTTTCCTGCTACATGTAGGTACCATGTATACTCTATTTTAAGTTGACCCCACCTCTACTTTTTAGGATTGCAAAAAAAGTTATTTTCTCATTAAGAACCAGAAATCACCAACAAATTATGGTGTGTTGGTGGGTAAAAGGATAGACTGTCAACTAAACCCTGCCTTAAATTTATGTTTTATGCTTTAGAGCAAGAAACTGAACCAGACATAGCCTTAGGTTGGATTGTATATACATTGTACTTTTTGATTCTGCAAATGAAAGAAAACAATCCAGTCCAGCATCTCAGATTGCTGGTCTGTACATTTGATCGTTTTAATGTAAATAAACATAGCCATTTAGTTAGTTGCCTGTCATTGATAATTCTGCATAAAGCTAAATCTCTCTCTCTCAGAAACGTGTGGATTCAGTAAATATTTTAAGTTGACTTTTGAGTTTTTGATATTTTTTTTTGAGACAATATGCACCCAGTCTTTTATTTGCTATTTGTTGTCTCCTTCTGTTTTAATGACATTTTAATTTTACATCTTTTCCAAGTTATAACATTTCCAATTAATTTACTATAAATAATGTTCACATTGCATTCTGCACCAAATTTTTCAATGATCACAATTAACAAATTTTTTCTTGTTTTCGTAAAACTTCTATGACATTTGAGACCACTATATTTCAGTATCTAGAATGTGTCTCTTTTATTCTTAAACCCTCGGTTTATGTTTTGTTTAAAAACTAAATATCTTTTCCAATATATTAATGTACATGTGTACAAGAATGTATTCACCAGCAATGGATCTGTAATGTTGATGTGCCATCATAATAACAACATGCATGCAAAGATAACCTTATTTAACCATTATATGTACATATATATAAAATCAGCACATTGGAAAATATAGGTAATATTTGGTAATTTTTACTTTTCTCTGGGTTTTATGTAAATAAGTTGATTTTTCTAAATTTTTATTGAAGGGTAGGAAATTCTTTTTTTATATAATTTTTTTTTACTTTATAACACTTACACAGTATTTTATACATGCATAATTTCAACATGCAATCATCAGTGATATAATTTATTAATGTACAACACGAACAAATATTGGCAGTAGACAAGTAAAGACTTAATGGTTCCAATGCAATAAATAAATACAATTATATATTCATAGCTTAACTCACTCTGGAATTGAAAAGCTTTTGTTTGTATCAGTTAGTCTCAGAAAAGAATGCATGGTTTGTCAGAGCACAGGAGTCTGTCATTTTATCAATAAAGTACTGCGATATATATATATATATATATATTATTGATCAGGGTAATTCATGTTGTCAGACATTTCGCCCTACTTTATTGATAAAATGACAGACTCCTGTGGTCAAAGGTTGTCTTCCTTGATATGATGCATTTCTATTCACAATGAAAGTAACATAATATATCTCGGTCCAAAATAAAATCAACAGTGAATATCACTGAAATAATGCGTTGCCAACCAATCAAAACATAGATTACATGATAAATACAGCAAATGGTTTTGTCTAAATTAAAACATGAAAGTTAGTAGAGTTGGGTACCATGATTATTTTTTTACCACAATATTTTTGAATGTACTGTGATGTGTACCGTTTTATCGCCAGTTATATTAGGGACCAATAATTCAGTGTTCAAGGGTATGGACCCGTCATTTTTTGGTTTAATTTCCATTTGTCAATAGCTGTACCAAATATTCTACTCTTATTACGGCACAAAATACCATATTACATTGATGATATTACTTGGAGAAAAAAAATTATCTGAAAAGAAAATATTTCAGCTCAGACGAAAATCACTTCCACCTCCCAGCAAATTTAAATGCTGGTACGTTATAGAAGATGAATTTACTATGTGTATCTTAATTATTACATAAGTTCCAGTCTAAAAATAGTAACTCAAGTGGCATGATTAAGCTTATACTAAATGTTAAAGAGATCATATTGACATCAGAGAGTGTATTGATATAAATAGTAAGTGTTGATACAATTAATACCTACTCAGGCAAAATATTTATCAGAAAGGACCAATACACAATAAAACATACTTACTCAACAAACAAGGAAATATTTAGTGGACTAAAGTTCAGACAGAAAACAATGTGTTCCTGATGATTCGGAGTTTTACATAGGATTACAATGACACGATCACATACTTGACATGGAATTTTGGGTTGTTTGGTTTTTTTTATCCTAAAATTTTCCAAATGTTGGATTTTGTTTGTTTGTTTGTTTGTTTGATTAGGAATTTTAACAATTTTTCAGTCATATCGCTACGATGTCTGCTGTGAGGCAGTTTATAGTGATGTCTAGCACTGAGGCATCATGCCGCAGACATGTAGCATGATGTCCCACCCAGTCACATTATCCTGACACCAGGCCGACCAGTCCTAACACTAACCTCTTAATGCTGAGCGTCAAGCGAGGCAGCTGTTAGTACCATTTTTGTAAGTCTTTGGTATGACTCGGCCGGGGATTGAACCCGCGACCTCCCGCTTCCGAGGCGAACGCTCTAACCACTAGGCCACCGGAGCGGTTGTGTTGTTGGATTTTGCCAAATATATTGCACAAGATTTCTGGCCACCCTGTTGGTACACCTGACACAACACTTGATTAAAGGATCATACATATAACTAAATTTGTAAGTATCATGAATTTGCATCAGATACAAAAAAGACAATTTTTACAATTATTTTGAAATGAATAATTGAAACAGGCCATTAGTATTATTAAAGCCATAAAAAGCTTACCTGAGAATTTATTTACATTCCTTACAGACAAGCTACTGAAGTGCTGTTACAGTGAAAAATCACTGTAGTATGCACCACTGTAAATAAACACTGCAGTAAACCGTTTACCATACAACCCTAAAAGCATGCATGGGGGAGGGGTGAATTTAATTAACTGATCATATTTATGCGTGACATTTATTTTTACATTTCCACAAGAAATATTGAAGAAATTTTATTCTTAATTTTCATGCAGTACATTTTACCTGTTTTAATTATAGTGTCATAACAGTTGCCAAAAGAGCACCTTTATACATGATTCAGTTAATTAATCCCACAAGTACATAGCTGAAGGCAGTAATCTCATTACCGTTCACAAACGGCTAAATATCTGGCATTGCTTATAATATGTTTTTTTTGGTGGCTTTATCCACCATAGGTACAGAATCACTTAATTTCAAAACATGCGAGTATGCACAAATAAATACAAACCAATTCTTCCCAATATAGTTTGTACTCTCCGAGTAATTAGAGATCAGTGATGTACACATTAAGAACCATTGCCCACATTAAGAATTATTAACTTTGCATACATTACTGCAAATCAAAAATATTGCAAAGAATGACCTTTACATGACAGAAAAAGAACAGTATTTTCCACTTTTTATTTCACTGCATGTATTTTCATCTTTCTTCTTCTTCTTCAGACCATTAGACAGCAAGAAAATTGTTGCCAAAGCAAAATCGATGATTGGGAAAAGTGGCTACAATTTATTTACAAACAATTGCGAACACTTGGCAACATTCTGTCGATATGGCATCAAATTTAGCCAACAGGTAATATATATATATTATATTATTAAATATATATATTTAACACGATAAAGAAAACAATAGTCTGATGTCTGTGGCACTTCTAATTTCTTATAGGGTCCCTCCAATGTTCTAAATGTGGTGCATGTTGGGCTTGCAAACAAATCCAGTTTACCTGGAAAAAAACTATGATTGCACTGCTGAAATGCGGAATTTTTATTTTCAAGAAGTTGGAAGATTAGTAAATTGTTAATATTTATATCCTATTGAAGTTCATCAATTTATCATACTTCTATCAAAAGCAGTAAACTTTGGAGTAAAAAATGAAGCATGTAATCTATGGATGAGGAACAGTTTACCTGTGTTTCTATAACTAGTGCTCCGAATACATGTAATTTTTAAAATATCATTTTAAAAATGTATGTGCCAAAAACCAGCTGAAACCAATCTAATGTGGAGCAAAACTGTTCCAGCAATTGCTGATGCAACGATATATGGCCACAAAGTGCCATGAAAGCTACATGACAAACTGTCAACTGATTACTTTATTGTTATAATGTGGCGAGTTTAGGCAGGAATGCTTTTTTCAGGTAATACAAGCATCAACGGGATCAAATGCATTCCTGTTGACTTTTGAGTATTTGCTTAAAAAAATAGTCTGACTAGGAGTGAAGTAATTCATTAATATATCGATGCACTGATACTTTTGCTGTAATGATAACATATCAATACAATAGATGGAGAATTGGTACAAAACAATATTTACTATATGGAAGTTATTTTAGTCTTCAGCAGTCATGAGTCATTATAATTAGTTTGCGTTATTATTCTTTAAATTTAGAATTCATCTTAAACAAGATTTCTAGTCACAATCTTTCATTTTTTTTTTTAGTAAATATGAAAAATACTGTTGAGAATACTTGCATGCCTTCTACAGATTAACACAAAGTGTCATGGTTCCTAGTCCCCCACCCTCCACCACCATTAATTGCTAATTAATTATCTTAACCAAGATGTTCAGCATATAGGGTAAATTCAAAACGTGTTCCACAAATATAGTGAAATGTGTTACTCATCATTTAATAACCAATTTTTCGCAAAGTTTATACAATTTGAAAGCTACTCTTCTGGAGTGTCGCTCAGTGAAATATAAAACATTGAACTCATTTTCATTGCTATTATTGATTCTGGTCAATTTACATAATAACCACACACAAAAAAATGTAATGAAGCTTATTCCCTATGTGACAAACAGGAAATATTGGCAAAGCAACAGAAACTTTGCCCAAAATGTAAAGAATTTTAATGGATGCTATCAGGGTGTTTGATTGTGTTATTCATGCAAAATTTGTACAAATTCGTATATTCAGAGTTCTGCATATGAAAATATGCTCGGTGAAGTATATGGTTTTTATGTAACCTTTCTTTTAGTAGTGAACTGTTTACACGTCTGGGTTCTTCAAGCATGATATGTATGGTTGTGAAAGTAAATCTGATTGGCACATTGTGCCCTGGGAAAAAAGTTTTTATGGTGTAGTAGAAACTTTCCATCAAGGAAGTTTTACAAATTGTGTATTTAAAAAAAAAGGCTACTTAGAAAATTCAAAATATCTTATTCTCATCGTAGTTCATGACATTTCAGTTGGTTGATGATTTTCATGATAACAATAATTGATAAAATTATGAAGTATATTGATTTATTGGAATTGGGAAAGTGTTAATAGAGATACAAGCAAGTGATTATGAGCCAGAAAATGATGTTAAATACAAGTCAGATATACATGTTGGATGAGTGAAAATTCAAGGCATGATGGCTAATGTCCCTTAAAGATTTTGATTTCATTAGAGTTCTAAGAAAGTGGAGCAGAAAGAAAGAGATAAAATTTAACTATTGATTGTTTCTTCCTCCCTTCATTTTCTGCTCCCCTCACCATCACTTCAGTGACAAAGGGAGAGGTCCCAATTAAGGTAACATCCTGGCAGCATATCTCATTAAATTGTACATGGGGAACAAATTTGGAATTTTTCTTTTTATGCAACAATATTTAACCAGTGAATTCATGTGAGGATTGAATAAATAAAATTAGCACAGAATTAGTAAGGGTGGTAGGGGGATTTAAAAATGCTTATCTTTGGGTAAAATATTTTAACAAGTCTAGAATAGGACTGGGTGTTGTCAGTAGTTTTCCTTCTTCACTAATAAAAACAAACACTTGTTGCTGCAGCAGTCTTTTGCATAAGGAGGAAATAAAATGTGATATATTTTGTTGGTATTCAACCTTATTCCCAAGCCCAGATTTGTTCTAGATGAGATTTTCTTTGCACGAGGAAATTGCATTTTTTCTTCTGTTTTAAATGCAACTTCATAATATCTTCCAATTTTAATTGGATCACTCCAGTGGTCTAAGTGGTTAGAGCATCTACCTTAGATGCAGGAAGTCATGGGTTCAAACCCCGACTCTGTCAAGCCAAAGACTTATGAAAAATGGTACCAGCAGCTGCCTCACAAGACACTCTACATTAAGAGGTTAGTGTTAGGACTGATTGGCCTTGCATCAGGATGTGACTGGATGGGACATGATGCTACATGCCTGCAGCATGATATCTCGGTGCTAGACTTAAACATCCAAATTATACTCATGCACACTAAAGTTTGTGAGACATGAATTTGGTTATAAGATGTTTTCATAGCATTCATGCTGTGCAAAACAAAGGGCCTGTGGCTAAAGTGAGTTAAATGGAGTCCCCATTAAATGGCCTAAAACAATGAATAAGACTCACTGACAACCAACAGGTAATCTGTTTAAAGTATTTTGCCATAGATGAGAATTGAAAGACACCCCATCTGCCAAGAAATAATGGTCTCTCAATACATGTGGTCTCATAACAGGTCAAAGCACTATATAGTGAATAAATCTGTGCCTGGAAATTCTGGTCTCTCAAAACAGGTGATCTCTCATTGAAGTGATCTCTCAAGACAGGTTTACTGTAGCGTCGTGAACATTATATGGAAGGCAAAAGTAAAAATCGTACATTTTTTTAATGGATGCAGAGGATTAAGTGTTTAGTCACTAATGGTTATGCCACAGGTTTTGGCATATAAAAATGTATATCCTTATGTAGTACTTTACAGGTGGAAAGAAGGGGCCCTGAGTGGCCAAGTGGTCTAAAGCGCTCTCTGTTACGGATCACTGCCATCTCACCTGTGTCTGCATGGGTTCGAGTCTCAAATTTAGCCAATGTGGGTATGTGGGAAAGCTTGCCAGTAGCTTCTTGTGGGTCGGTGGTTCTTTCCGTTTTTTTTTCCTGGGTTCTTCCTCCATTATTCATACTGTCTGCCATGTATAGCCTATCGTGTGCTGAAAAATGGCGTTAAACCCTATAATAACAACAGCAACAAGTGGGAAGAGAAAGAGATAACCTCAAACCAGTTTGAGAGTGATTTTGATATGTTGCTTGGGTATGCATTGTAAAAAAAAAAACATTTCATTTTGTTTTTTTTTACGTTGAGCTGATTGAGTGTCACTTTCTTTTCAGGTAATGACTGGCATGGCGTGGTTTGCATTTTCTCTATTATTCATCATCTTCATAGCCATCATATTTATCCAAGGACTGTTTACATTGAATCGTAGAAACAGCAAAGAAGGAAAAAAGAATGATGGTCCAGATTTATTCGATCATTCTTTGCCATATAGATTACTTATGTCACCATACTAATGTTCAGAATAATAATTGTTTTTATCAAACTGAAAGTCTTGGAATTAAAATTTTTCCTAATTAATTTTTCTTAAAATTTCTAAACTGAACATTTCTTCCGTCTTTTTTTTCTCCAAGTGACCATGGGTTTTGATTGCACTGCCTGATTCACATAGTTGCTACATTTTTCCAGATATGTAATTTAATCATAATACTTTAGGTGAACTACTAGTAACTCACAAATCCAGCCCTCCTAGATTAAATTTTTGTGTGGTAAGTGTGATCACCCTTTCATACTGTGATTGGTTCAAAATCCAGTTAAATCCTATGTTACTACTTTTGCTTGTCCCTAGTAGCACACTCTCTACAAGTCTCACAAAATCCAGACAAACAGATTGGAAGTTTTCTACCTTGAAACAAGTTGGCGAAACTTCATCTTCAAAGAAAAGTATACTTCATCTATAAATTTCCAACAATTATTGTGTTCTTTCTATCAACATCAAAGCTTCTGACTCTTCAGTGCAATCACTTTGCCATCTCTATCCACTTGGGTGTCTTTGGTACATACCAGAACTGGTAGTGATGGTGTCCCATCACATTTCTATAACTGTATTAATAAATTGAAGATCTGGTATGTGATATGGAAAGTTAATTTAATAGTGTTGTGTAATTTCTGCTATGTTCAGATATGTAATGTAAATATTCTATATTATCATCCACTTCATAATTATCAGCATTAAGAGGTGTGGGATGTGATGTTACATGGATATGCAGCATGATGCCACAGTGCTAGACATCACTATAAACAAATACACTGCTGACATCGTAGCAATATAATTGATTTTTAAAAAAAGATACATTTAAAATCCAAATCACACATAATTTATGTGACACTTTACTAATTTTAACAGTATAGATTGTAGTCTCTAAGTAAGTATCAATAATGATGCCTCATTGCCTTTCTTATGTGCAGGTTTTATGTATACCATAGAAAACTAATTTACACCATGGTCAGATGCATACAGGCAAGTTTTACGTACATGGTTTACAAAGTTAAGTGCATTTAATTTGCATTGTTTGTTGATTGGTTGATTTTCTAAAAAAAAAAATGTTTTATTTCAACATCTTATACTTGGTCCCAACCTCGTGTACTGAGAAAGGCCATGCAAGCCAAAGTGGACAAGTTTTTCATGACCAGGCTCTATGATATACCTCTGATTGCAATGGGCCATGATCACAGTTGATCATAGAGATTAGCCATGAGAAAAATGCAGTCTAATTCTCCTGCATACAGTACCAAGCTTAGTACCTCATTACTTAAAAAACAGTTCATGACCCAGCTATACAACAGTCTAATGGGCACAGTGCTGTTAGGCACTTCCTGTGATGATGTTCAGTCTACACAGGCACTTGCATAGATCAATCTAATCAACCTCAATACAGATTTGGCATACGACTAAAGTGGTGCCTCAATTACCCAAGTATGTTTCTTCACTCATCCTCAAGTCTTTGCCACCTAATTGACAGTTTGGAAGTAACAGGATCTAACTCATAACCACCATTCTCAACATTTCTCTCCAATTAGGTTGCATATAACACTAAGAGACATCGGCTTCCCTACCTTAATTCAAAAATGATAAAACACCAGCTCTTATGTTTTCTCATCATTTGCATGAAAGGTGTCACCCTTGCAGGTTCCAAAATAGTGTTCTGGCCACTCCCATTGGAGTTTGTCTTCCTCATTGCTATACAATACCTGCCTTGCCTACTGTTCCAACAACAGGTGATCATTAACTATGGAAGAATTTAATTTCAATTGCTTTCACAATCTGACACAATTACTGACAATTATTTTCAACAGTTTTCTCCATGAGAACTTCCCCAATCTCAAATGACTTAACTTTCCCCCATCACAGATCCCAATCTTTTGCTGCCAAATGGTGAAGATTAGCCAGGAAAACACTTCGTTTCCAGAGGACTAGGTATCACATTCAGCACACGTCCTCCATTGCACAACAGAGTTCCTTAAGCTAAAAATACAGCACTATGCACATAGTCATTAACCTAACACATTCAGTCAGCTCTATACACTATTGTGTTCACCATAGAATGCAACAATAGGTTAGTACAACAGCAGATTCCTCAAATGATAATAGTGTAGGAAATTCCTTCCCCAGCTGGGTTCTCTCAATGCACCAGGGGACGTCTTAGTCCTAGGTCGACTTCTTGGTCTCCCATTACAGTTATAATATGGTCCAAATGGGGGCTGAACATTTGACCATTGGATCAAGTTTCTTTATCTGCACAATATGAGGTTAGATCCTGAAAGCTTGTAAATCTCATTGGACTAGAGTCGGGTATGCCTCTGCAAGTACAACCTTCAGTATTCATGATCAGTACAGATGTGAGCACAGAAGATTGGGGGTGAAGCAAGTCTTCTATCATTTCTGGATGCCAGTCTAGTGTGTCCCGCTCGGGATCATTATTTACAGATGAACATTCTCAAGATGAAAACTGTTCCACGATGACTGTTACAATGAGTTATCATAGAAGTGAGGATATCGGCAAACCAAACACTTGTTCGATCTTGCCATTTGGATTACACACGTCTAGTGACTTTAGAACTTGCCAAAGTGGAATCTATCATGGCAACTAACCTGGCTGAACAAAGCATTATTTGAACTACTCTCAAGGTCATCTTCAGGATCCAAAGTCTAGCTTGGAAATGGTACTTCAGGAAGACCAAACTATTGTGCTGAGTGAGATCATGCCTCTTCTTGTCCTCGACAAGGGCAAGGATGATATATCAGACACTTTCATCTTGTATAAGGGGAGTTATTAAATCTGCATATCGGATATAACCCAATACCAATGAATTTGCTTTGTATATCGGCTCACTAAGTTAGAACAGTCTGAAAGACTTTGATCCAAGTAGACTTCTCCAGTCTTCATCAGAAAGGTTTAACTGGATCCATTGGAACCATATCCGTGACAACAGATTACCTTCTCGGGTCGTTCAGCAACTTCACAACTTCCACTGGATTTGTGGGATGGAAACTTGTTCCTTTTCGAAGCCACTCCCTGACATATGGAGTATATTTTCCAGTTGGATTATCTAGAAGCTGTCTCGCATACCTTAGGGGAACAGTGATGGTCCCTCTGGGATTAGAAGTTGTATTTCCCTCCCACTCTTGCCTCTTTTAGCCCCGAGTGGCCAATAGGTCTAAAGCACTCTCCGTTACGGATTTAATAACCTTAGATCGGAATTATTTACAGCATGTTGTTCTGCCTTGATCACTGTTTCTTGCAATGTACTTATTTAAACGCTTCGGGAAAAACTTAATGAAATCAATGATAAAGTTCATTAATCAAACCAAACAGTGTGATTAAGTGTAAACTAGACTGACTGTCACGCTAAAATGAAAGTTTCATGAGTGGGGGAAAAACTATTTTCAAACTACCCAAGCAGCTCCCACTGGTAAATGACTAGATACATGATCTGCTTTTCTTCCTGCCAATGTAAAGGTTGATTGTGATTTATAATTTTACCTGGAAGTTTGTCTATGATAACAAAAGTGCAGATTACTCAACAATCAGGAATGGTCAGAGTTTATTAAAACTAGAATATTAAATTTTTGAACACCAATTCACATTTTAACAAAGGTGATTTCTTGACTCTGTTGACGTATACTTTATGAGCATAGAAAAGACTGGTGTATGTTTCGAGTGAGAGGGCGAGAGTTACTTTTACCATTAGGAGAAATATTGAAGTCTTGTGTTCCAGGCATTGCACGTATCAAAGCTGTATTTAATTTAGTGTTTTGTAAAGAGAGAGAGAGAATGCAAAATTTAAAGAACGTAAATCTCTCTCTCTCTCTCTCTCTCTCTCTCTCTCTCTCTCTCTCTCTCTCTCTCAACAAACAGCACAAACTTTCACCTTTATTTCCATAAAAAGGCATGGTAGTAGATGTCTACTATTGACAGCCCGGGCAGTGATGTTTTATATGGTTTTTGGGAAGCTTTTATTGACTGTTGGCATGTGCAGTAACCCTTATGATTTTTACAACCATTCTTACTTCAAAATTACTGTTAAATTCCTTGTTGATATTATATATGCACTAGGAAGATCAGCTCAATATCGGCTTACTAGCATTATTCATAAGATCAAGAATTTTTTTCATTACACTTGGCTGAAGCAATATAATAACATAGTCACCCATACATATGTTCTGCTGATGTTATGCAAATAAATATAAAAGAGAAGAAGAGACAAAAGAAAAAAGAAAAGAAAGAAAAAAATAAAATAAAAAGAGTAAACTAAAATAGATAAAAGAAAAATAAAGATACCAAGAACTGCATGCTACTATTTTGTGTTACAATCGTCTGACAAGACTAGTTTAGATGTAGGTTTTGTAGAATTTTATATTGTAAGCTGTTTAAGTCTACGTAAACTTTTAAATTTTTATTTAATATCGTACCACATTACGTTACTGTATTTTATGAAGGTATTCAATGTTGCTAAGTTTCTTCCATTGTGTTTTTTGGGGAATTTTATCACGAATTTTGCATTGTACTCTATTGTATTTTTTTTAAAAATTTGACTGACTATTGTGCAATACACTTCCCATTGTGTTTTGGGAATTTTATCAAATATTTTGCATTGTACTCCTCATTGTACTTTTTGAATTTGACTGAGTATTTGCGATGTACTTCTTATTGTAATTTTTTATTTTACCTGGTATTTTGCAATGTATTTGCAGTGTTTACATTGTATTTTAAACTTTGCGAAAATGTCTCACAATGTTCTTTTTTATCATTGTATTTTTGATCTTTCACCTTTTATCTTGTTTGATGAATAAAATTGATTTTTCTTTTCGAGCCTCAAGGTCTCGGCTCAATAAAACAGAGGGTATTGTTAGGATTGAATTTTTAGTAAAATTAATAAGATTGATATTTTCTTTGAATTGTATTAAAGTAATGTTTTATTTATTTATATTTAAGTAGTTTCTAAAATATATTAAAGGTAATTTCATTTGTTTTTGAAGCACAACTATTTAGAATAGAAATGGTTGCTGAGCAAGTGGAAAAAAGGCAATGTATATAGCCATACTGCATAAGACTGATAAAAATAACTAAAAGCTTGCTAATGTACAGTATTGTGTGGAAGCACATAATACATGTGTTTGCCAACTCAGTTACAGTTTCTAGGTTCCATCAGTAAAAATATGTTTCGTAACCTAGTCATTGGCATAAGTTCAATTCGGTTAATAAAGGTGGAGTAAGATTTCTCTAAGAAACTTCTGGACGACACAGAAACAAAATGGCTTTCAACTAACGCATATCTATATTTGGTGTAACGTCGTCAAACGAATATAAATAACTACAAAATTAAGTCTCATGACGTAGAATAAAGTAGTTTCCATCTGCTGTAACCGGTTGCTCCTGGAAGAGAGAGTCTGTATTTTTCTGTCTGATACTTGGAGGGTATGACCTTGTCTAACCCTGAATCTGGCCGAGTATGTATAAATACAGATGCACGAATCAGGTCAGATTCAGTTTTCCGTATCAGCGGGAAAAGATTCTGATTTCTTCATTCCAGGTAAGTAACTGTATATGTCGTAACTTCTTTTAGAAATAAGTATTTTTAATGATTGAGATTTAATTGTAAAATTGTTTTGTGTGCAACATTACTATTAAATTCTTTTATTTATAATATATTGTAATGGAATGTTTAAATGTTTTAAAGAATTCATATTTAATTATTTATGTAATTTTTATTGTAAAGGTTGAATTGCTACCAACTTCATGTTTTGATTTAATGTGAAATAAAGTATTCCTCAAGAAAGAAAGAGTAATATCTAGCAATATATTCTAAATCAATATTCTACTTAAAAATGAGTAAAGTGCATTAATTGTTATTACATTTAATACTTTTACTATCTTGAAATTGATTGAGAATTAACTATTGTATAATATTCTAAGGTGCAGAAGTTATATGAATAAAATGAAGTTGGAAAGCTTAATGATGAAAATGTAATATGTATTTCATGAATTTTTATTATAAGTTTTTAGATGTGTAATATATGTGTGTTGATTATTTAAATAAAGTTTTCCGTATCAGCGGAAAAAGATTCTGATTTCTTCATTCCAGATGTAGCTGTCTTATCATCGTGGCGACACTCTTTTAAGAGAGACTGAACTCTTTCTTCTCTCTCTCTCTCTCTCTCTCTCACCATGGATATTGACGCTCCTTAACATACGAGTAATTCCTTCTCATAGCAAGAAATGAGAAGAAGGTTATGAAAAGCGAATCACAACCTACATAACAAAAAACTTTCATAACAGCATCACAGCAAGGTGTTTCTCTACCACGTCATATTTTCATTGCCCTTAAAAATACGCAATCAAGAAAAAAGTATAATGATATTTGAAAAACTTGGAGTTACCGAATTTTCCTTAGGAATAAATGGACGTCAAAAACGGTCTGAAGATGTTCTTAATTTTGATCAAAATAATATAGCATGTGTTTATCATCGTTTGATGACATTTATGGGATGTGATCAAAATGTAGATACTAGTTTACATATATCACAAGTTGATTTTCAAAATTTATTTTCGATCTATTTTCACTGGGACATCTGGAGTTCATTAGACAATCTTTAGTTGCTAAATACTTTCGAGCTTGAATAGAGAGGTTGGAGCTTTTGCTAATTACAGAGAAATTGCTGTTATATTTAGCGACAAAACAATGTTACTTGAAGGTGTTGGTGGAAGAATGAAAATTATTGATGCCCCCGTCAAAAACTTGTAACGTTATTTACAAAACAATGTGTAATTAAATCGCTCGTGACATAAAATGTCATATAGTCATGTCAATGTCACTCTTAATCCTGGTCAGATAAAAAAATACGATCAAGACCTGCAAGTAAATGTGTACAAAAATAACATTAAAAAAGGATCAACTTGATGGTGGCGGTCCAAACAAATTATCATTAACTAAAACTCATCTCAAACATCTTAACACATTAACCCCTTGCGACGACTTTACGGGGCATGAGGTAGTAGCCTATTTCCAAGGTCTGTAGCGTCAAGGTCATGCATGATACACTAAAGTTGGTGGTATTATAGAAAGGTAGACAAATGTAGCTCTACAATGATAGCAAACAATCTGAACATTTTAGTTGCACGACAAAATACAGAGGGAAAAACCTAAGTTTTGGGACACTTTTGTTTTTACCCAAAATTCGCCCATGGTCGGAATCCGAATTTGTGTCCAGATTTTAGACTTTATGGCCTCAGATCTACGGCAGACCGGTCTGAATCGCACACAGACAGGTGAACCTGTGCAAAAACGTAGGATAAGGTGGATATTTTGAATAAAGTCTTCTCCATACGAAAACTATATAGAAACAAAAATAAAAAGGCAGAATTTTCACTTTCTGCTCATGCGCCAGCAAACTAACCAATGAAAAACATTTTCTTTAGCATAACTAGCCATTTGTGTAACGGAATATTGCTTGGAAATTGATCTATTAGGATATATTCAGAAATAGTCCCCAAAATGTGTTTCCTAATCGCATTTCATGCGAAAACAGCAAAAACCTCCAGGAGTTAATGTGTTAACAAATTTGCAGAATCAAAAACCAGAGTTCAACATCTTTATCAGAGTTCCATTAAGGATTTTAAAAATAAAACAGGTGGTATATTTCCGCTTCATGCAGCTATACCATGGTTAATAGCTCCTGCTATTCCAGCTGTCGCAAAGCATATGCACTTGGTCTGTCAGAACCGCTGTTGGAATGGCATAAAAGAAAGCAACAGGTAAAGGAAATTTAAGAAAAACTTCTAAAAATAGGGAAAGGGTCTAAAAGAACCAAGATTCCCCATTGGTACGGATAAGGTCTGAGACTTCCAGGAACATTTCGTCAAAAAAAAATTCTTATGTCGAATTTTTATTTAATTAATGCCGCTATAAAACTAAATATAAAGAATTTCAGAGGTGTTTTTATGTGTGAACAGTTACCTTCCAGACAGAAAAAAATGATGAAACCAGTATCATTAATCTGTGTCAAGTGCCAAATTTTTCGTCAGTGAAATCCAGTAATTAATTCGTAGGCTAGCCGACAATCAACTGTCTTGGAGTAGAGTTTGAACGGAAAGAATGTTAGTTTACCTCGGTCAGACTGTTACAATATTTAGAGTGAAAACGGACTGAGTGTTTGACACGCGTAAAATAGGTGATTCCGCACGTAGAGCTGTCAGAGTGATTGGAAACAAATGATAAGGTGACATTTCGATCCTAAGTGGCATTTTTGGCATCTTGATAGACGGTTTTCAAAAGGTCCGCAAGAATAGCATTTATTCCGATTGGTCAAATGTAGGGGGAAAGGGGGTGTGTCGAACCCCAGAATCGGGGAAATATATACTACGTATCAAACGAGGTTAGTCAGTCTAAAAATTTCTCTGCAAGAGAGAACCCAAAGGTAGAAGTAATTACCAGGACTCCGGGGGTAATTTTACAGCAGTGCCTTCGTAATAATAAGCTCAGGAAAGTCCGCCGGAAATCAAACGGCAGAAGCACGCCAAAAAAAACCCACAAGGTATTTAACTCAAATTCACCTTTATCATGACGTAATGTATATGACGTTTTTCTTTGTCATAGATGCATAATGTATCGATACTATGATACAAATAGTTCGGTATTACATTGATTTAATAACGTACTTTGATATGTT
This sequence comes from Unio pictorum, assembly GCA_030141615.1. Taxonomy (NCBI): domain Eukaryota; kingdom Metazoa; phylum Mollusca; class Bivalvia; order Unionida; family Unionidae; genus Unio; species Unio pictorum. The sequence goes on along the minus strand of JARLTB010000062.1, from coordinate 2,356,025 downwards.
TCTTTGTTACAGATGCATGATGTGTTCATATTTTTGTACGGATAGTCGGTTTTACAGTGATTTAATAATTTATTTTTGAATTCTAAATTAGCATTTTTTACCTTATATACTTAGGTAGGTAAATGGGTGGTGTAGAAAACCCGCCGTGTACATTTATGATTGGAAAGTGTTACATTATTTTGAATTTATCATATTAGTGAATATGGATTGTGTTTTAGAATATATTGCCTCACTTTACGTAATGATTTACGGGAATATATGACTTTCCCGAATTCTGATGTCGATAATTAGCAGTATAGCTCTATTATCTAATGACTTGTATAGTATTTGTTAGCCGTATAAATGATAACACTGATAGTAAGATCTGATTTTTCGAACCTGAAGACGGACTTACAATCTCAACTCTTAAAGTAACGAGATACTTAGGGCGTTTTACCCTTTTCTTTTCAAAGGAAAAATAGTTTGTTTGAAGATCGAATAAGAAATAGCGAGGAAGCCGAAATTCAGAGACGGAAAAAGAAGTTGGAAGACAGAGTTGTGTAATCCCACGTACAACCAAATGGCAAGCTCAAGTTGAGACTAACGCAGAAGAAGAAAAAACCAGTCGACGAACAAGGTCATTTTGAATCACCCAACAGTCCAATGTTAAATGAACATTCGATTCCATGATGAAATTTACTCTCAGTATTAACGGCTAACTTCATTTATTTTTATTAGTGTTTGGGTTCTTATGAATGTATCCATTATTTTAAAGCTTCAGTTTATGCATTTCTGAACTAAGTGTACTCAGAAAGAAAGAAATTGTAATTCACAGTGTCATTCTTTTCTTAATTGTATTGTAATTAAATTCATATTTTATCTTTACGGGGGCTCGTGTGTTGTCTTGTTCAAAGTACCATCTCAGATTACCATATCCATTAACCGGGAAAATTACACCGTAGAGATCATCTTCTAGATAACGATAATTAGAGGGAGGCGGTCTTCAAGTGTTGTTTTTCCAAGTTGCGCAATACCTCTGACCAGGCCTTGTGCAATATTGTACTAATAACACTTTGATAACCCGCAAGCACCATTACAATCTGTACAAAAGTTCTGGTTCAGGTAGTCATCAGTTTGCATGCACGATTGATCTACGTGGAATTGTTGATTATTATTCGTATGGATTGGCACCAACAAAAGAATTTTTAAAATATGTCGGCACAGTGTGAAGTATTGATCTTCAAAATATTCCAGTCTGGTATTCAAAATTAATTGCGAACTAAAAAATGAACAGATCCGCCAATATGTGGCAGTAATGTACTCGCTGTGCTTAACTCCGCATCTTTATCAACAGCACCACCTTATAAAGTTGTGCATGAATACACATGAAACAAATATTAAAAATATAATGGTAGATATTTACGGAAGATCTACTCAAAGTAAGACTCGTCAGGTGACTTATCTAAATATGCAACTCTTGACGAGGTCAATGATGAATATTTTGAGTTTCGCAAATGAAGATCCTAATCAAGTAGTTATATTTAAAGATAAGCAATGAAAATTATATACTTAAAAACTTGTAATATTTCATTGCAAGATAGTACCGTTAAAATTAACTGAGTAGCCGAAAACAGCATAACTGTGTTTGATAATAGTGGAAAAACTAAACCTAGTGTTATTATGTTAACAAAATTAGATAATATTTGCAATCGAGTAAAAAAATCCGTAGCTACATTGTCCGATATCATTAACATGACTAATAATAAAATTACCAGTTTGGACAACAAGACTCAAACGATGCTGCTGCAACGAAGAAATATGTCGATGATAAAAACTTCCCAATGACAAACTCATTAACAAAAATTAGTATAATTAACTAATCTTAGATCTGATCACGTTAGTCACGTCAACACGTTCTGTTTTTGGGAAGTCGAGCAGTCATTGATATTAAGCTCATTGTTATATAATTAAAACAGGATCACCGACAATATAGCTTATACTGTAGCGTCTGGACAAGTATTATGATCCCCGCCTCATACATTTTTTAAACACCGCGCCGAGGTTACGCCATATACAGATTCTCAGTGATCGGTGTTACAACATTTACAATATCTATTACAATTTCACGGCCTTATCCACTAACAAAATCTTTTGGACCTATGTTAGTATTTTTAGATCAAAACAACGAAGTAACATTTGAAGTGGAACCTGAAGAAAAAAATAACGCTGCTTGATTTATCATTGGTGTCTTGAATTAGTCGCTAAACTGCCACCTACTTAGTATAATAAACTGCCAAATCAACGTGCAACATTTTAGATACAATCAAGTATGCGAATGGCAAAACAAACTGAAAAATATCATTGATGAGTATACAGCGAAAGTATTAAAAGAAATATCGCAGATGTGTAGTTGCCGTTGACATAATTGTATATTCAGCGTCCACTGTTATCGCTGTAATTGACCTATCGCCAGTTGTCAATCATTCTGCTCGTTTGACCAATCAGCGAGCGCTATTATACACACCTCCAGATACTGTTTACGTCCGCCGTTTTCCTCCGACAAGCTGCTTCTGTCGATATCGACTCGGCTATTGTATACATGTACAAATTTTGCAACGGTTCGGCAATTTTTCGATTCACAATGCAATGGGGGCAGTGCAATTCTGATAGTTGTTATCCAGATCGTCAAAATGGAGGAGTTAAGTTTATTCCCTTCCCGAAACCAAGACATAACTGATTAGTGAAAAACTCGCCCCATGGAGAACTCGCTCAACTTGATAACTTATTAAATTTATGAAATTTGCATTTTTTTAACTTTTTCATTTGATCAACTCCGCTTCTGTACTTAACGAAAAATAAATATTATCTGTCCCTTTTGCTCTGCATTTTAATAATATTTGTAGAGATAGTGTTATCAATATTTTTTATTACAATTACATCTAAAAATGAAACATGCGTACTAGATGCAGTATAAATAAATTTAATCTTCGGGTGAAAATGATTTAGGTGATCAATATTTTTTTTTTCAGTTCTTCATTTGAATGCTTCCAGATTATAAAATGTCATATAAAAATCTGAACCAAAGAGATGGATTAAATTTTTCGTTTTGAATGAAATCCTTTTCTAATTCACACATTTAAGGAAAGAGCATGAAGGAGCCATATTAATACCCATTGATGTACCCATTATTTGTATGTAATTCGTATTATTAAATTAAAAAAAAATATTTTCCGAGAGAAGTTTTTATTATTTTACAAATATCTTCGCTAGATAGTGTGCTATTATTAGGATTGTTGTCAAGAAAATATTTGTACGCTTCAATACCATCTGCATGCGGGATGTTGGTGTATAGTGATGTTACATCTAATGATAACAGGATTGAAATTATCAGATTATTTTTTAGGTGTACGTATGTTAAGAGAGAAACTATCAAATTCCTCACATATTGAATTATTTTTTAGCGATCTCATTAATGCATGCTGAAATTTTTTAGTTAATTTCTAATTGACGTTCAACTTCTTTAACATAATCATATTGATTCACAATAATATTAATGTCTGACTGATCATCTTTTTTAATCAATATACTGTCGTCATTCATTAGATTATATGAGAGACTTAATTTCGTCCTTATACATATTACTATGATATTGCTTTAATTTAGTTAATATCTCTTTTGTGATAGCGTATATATATTTTAAAAATATAAATATGAATCACATAAAAGATGACTTAATTATGTTATAAAAAGGTTATTTGGGTGAGAAGTTTTGAGATGATTCTCCAACCAATTGGGGCGACTTCTCCAACCACTCTAGTGCGTCTTCTCCAGATACGTGGGGGCGAGTTCTCCATGGGGCGAGTTCTCCGCATACCGACGTAACTTAGAGAAGTGCAAGCGATGGATAAATGCTCTCGCTTTCTGTCTCTGTCTCAGTGTTGTTTCATATGGCAAATATTGCTCACCAATATCGTCTGGTATATATTTTAATGTTATCACCCCTGCCATTTTCACATAATGTTTGTCGGAGTTTAAGCGGTTGTCAAGTCACGTGTTCGGTAGGCGGAGCAATCTACCTTCTGGCGTAAGGTCAATTGGTATAATACTTTCAACAATAATAACGCAATCAACAGCAGTTATATCACTTTGTGTTTCAGCTGCAACAACAAATGCTATTATTTTTAATATCATTGCCAAAAATATCTACATTTAGCGAACATAAACTACATGTGCATATAATAAAGTTACATGCAATGACGCTAGCATACTCTAAATTATCTTCATTGATATCGACAGGCCTTAGTGATGTAATAATATGAGATACTGAGTTCGCAGAAATGATTATGATTTACAACGAGTCAATGATTATGTCTAATTTAGAAAATAATAATTATATCATCGCAAGCACAACTACAACAGATCGTCACTAATACAGCTCCATCAACTAACTGCTATTCCAGTCGGGGGAAAATGCGTTTGCACAATTACAAGTAGAGGCCGACCGAATGTGATTTTCTGGCTTCGGCCGAAACCGAAACCAAACCGAAAGTTAAAGATGAGCTTTCGGCCGAAACCGAAAGATGTATAACCCAGCAAAAGATTTAAAAGCTATGTTGTGAAACTAAGTCAAAGATGCAATAAAAAAATAAACTTTATCAATAAAACTTTAATACGCAAGTATTTCGTAATCCAGAAATAATCAATACGAGCCTACACTTGCAGTCTTGCAGTAACAGTTGTTAAATAGCTGTTCGTTCAGAGTTCATTGGTTAGTAGTTGAATCCAAACAAACGAATGTTGTAGTTCAGAAACAAAAATTTTTCTGCATTTTCGCCCAGTAGGTTGCTGCGTCGGTCGGCATACAGCTGCCCTGCTGCACTGAACAACTGCTCACTTGCCAAGCTGGTGGGTGGTGCAGACAAGTACTTGCGAGCAGCGGATTCCAGAAGTGGGTATTGACTACAATGCCAATACGCATATATATCCGTCATTCGAGGCAGACGTGGCTCCTTGAGGTAACTATTTAACTGTTGTTCGTACAGCGGCATGTCATTGTTTTGACTTCGACTGTCATTAGTTTCTGATAGATCGATATTAGAAGACTGACTGTCATGCGCAGCCCACAGATCCACCTCCTCTTCGGCATCGGACGCCTCGCTGTTCTCAGGTTTGGACTCAACGCTGTCAGTTGATGAAGCTGCGGCTGGCGTACTGACATTACTCGTAGCATATTCTTGAACCGAACGTAAAAAATCCAGAACTATTTTCGTTGCTACCGTTTTCTCTTGCTCGCTGAAGTAAGTATCCTTGAAGCGTGGATCAATCAGCGTGGCAACAAGAGTGCTGAGGAACCAATATAAGAGAATCGACGATACATTGCATCACGCAGCGACGCTTTCATCTGCTTCAGGCCATGATCTGCTTCTGTAGTAGTTTTTAGCATGTTATTCAGATTAAAGACGAGCGGGAAAACCAATGAAATGCATGATTCGTCAGCACAAATGTCCAACGTTGCTGTGTAGAATGGTTTTTAGAGGAATCACAATTCTTCCAGCCAGTTCCCATTCTGCGTTCGAGAGGCTGTCAATTCCGCCTCGCTCTACGCTAAACAGATTAATTGCCTTGCTCTGTTCGACCAGACGCTCCAGCATAAGATAGGTGCTATTCCATCTCGTCTCAACGTCCTGCAGTAACGAGTGTGATGGGACTTTCATCGTGAGTTGATGTTCCATGAGATGACGGCAAGCCTGCTCACTATGCTTAAAGTGGGCAACAATCTTACAAGCTTTTTTGATGACAACTTGTACTGATGTTTGCGTAAACAGTGCATCATGCATAACCAACTGTAAAGTATGGGACACGCAGCCAATATCAGTGACTCCTGCGAGTCTCATTGCACTTTTCATGTTCGCGGCATTGTCTCTTACTCCAACGTGAATCTTCTCGGCTATCCCCCATTTCGCCATGGCTTCCAGAAGTTTCGATGCAAGATAATTTCCATCATGGTCTTGTTCCAGCACCATCGCACTCAAGATAACTTTACGCCGCACATCTGCATGAATGAAATGAGCCGTGAAGCTCAGCAATGAGCATGATTTCGTTGGATTGCTCCATCCATCTGTTGTAAACGAAATCAATATAGTCTCTTGCAGTAGATTTGCGACGTGTTTCACGACTTTGTCATATGTGGCAGGCATAAGCGTTGTTCTGTAATATTTCTCGCTTTTGACGTTATAACGACGAGTGCTCAGTGGATCACCAATGTTCAATCTTTTGAATCCATCACCTTCAACAATTAAATAGGGCAACATGTCGACAATGATTAAGTCCATGATGCACTTATCAATTCGCTGAACAGATACATGGTCTTCAGGCCAGATCATTCTGCTCTCAATCATTGACGTCTACGAGGGCTGGACAAAATTCGGTAGTGCATGTTTCATCACTGTCTCCTCTATCTTCTTTTTTTTTGCGGCACGCTCTTCTTCGTCATTCATGGCCATCTTCAAGTACGTGCCATGAAGCTCCTTGTGGCAGCTGGCCAGATGTCCTTTCAAGCCTGAAACTGTTTGAAGTTTTGGTTTATCGCTGCCTAATGAAAACAGTTTGTTACATTCTTTGCACTTTGCCTTACTTGCAACTGCCTCAACTTTTGTGAAATACTTCCACACCGCTTTCTTCGACATTCTTTAACGATGATTTACAATTTTTATACGGATTACGTGTTATATAAGTTTACAGACTAACAGCCTTACATGTGCCGCTGCATAAGCAGAGTGACAGTTTGTCTCTTGACGTTCTGGTAGTCGACCGAAAGCTTAAATCACTTTCGGCCGAAACCGAAACTACGCCGAAAGTGGTCATATGGGAACTTTCGGCCCCGAAACCGAAACCGAAACCGAAATTCGGTCGGTCTCTAATTACAAGTTTATCATAGTTAGCCAAATATTAGATCAAAATCATTCGGTGCATTACCAGCAACTGATACACTCGTCTTTGTATATAAACCTAAACCGGATGGACCTCCCGATTGGTTAGTTGTCGGTATACCCACAAGCAGTTATCAAATGGAACAAATCAACGATGAATTTCAGCGCAGAATCGAATCTCTCACAGGAAAAAAAATAGATATTACTGTTCACGAACCAACTTTATCAGCTGCGATTGAAATAAACTCGCTAGATTATACCGTTCATATATATCAATCATCGATCTGATCAGTGTTAGGATGGCATTGAATCCCGCCAGAATATCAAAGATCACCAGAACCGGAAGAGAAGATTTTTCTGCTTTCGAATGTTTGTAATAATAACTATACAATATCGAGAAGAATCTCCATTATATAACAAGTATCTCTCTCGTCCTTATTATTAAAAAGGATAATCATTATGTTCAAGATAAATTATTTAAATCACTAGCTAGAACATTAAAGATAAATACATATTTATATCTGCAACATTAGTGCAATTTTTTACAAATTATATTCAGGGTACACTAATAACGATCTAATGAATAAAATCATTGAAACAAGACAACATTTAAATCAGATTGTGTCAGACTTTGATTATATTAATCAAGAAACCGTTAATTATGTATCAAAAGCAGCTATTACTTATTCTAAGAAAAATACAGTAGTATATCTTGAAGAAATATTTGTCGATCAGTATAAAATAACCTAAGCGGATATACCAACACTTATAATACCAGAATTTAGAACTGACGAACTAATATCACTCAATGATAGTATAAATGAATACTTTCCTAATCGTTGAGTCATGGAGAAAAAATATCCGCCAGCAGGTACATAACATTATAATGATCCGTACGGCTGTGTTCGTCATATTTCACCAGGAATTGTAAATATAAATTAAGCTCAGCAGGGATATATTCTGTATACATTTACTCCGCAAGTACTTCTTGGATATTTGATTGTACAAGAACATATTATTCCGTTTTATCTAAGATGTCATTATCAAAAATACATTTCAAACTTGCTGACCAAAGGTGACACTTGCTTGATTGAAAAGAAGAAATTTAAATTTAAACCTTTATTTTAAATCTTAACGATTTTAATATCATAGATCTTTGATCCTAAAGATTTTGAGACCTTATAAATGTATGATATATTGGTATTCAAAAAAATAAATAAAATCTCATCAAAAACTTATATAATAGCAAAGAAATCTTATAGATTTAAAATATAAATTGTTTTACTGATTCACGTTCAAATGTCAGGTAATATATTATTAAAATAATGATACTCCTACTGAAAGACAGAACCTTATATAACAAATATTATTATCAGAATAAAAAATATATTATCCGAATAAATATTTATTATTTGTTCTTCACAGATTTTATTACTTTATGGGATATATGGTATTTAAAATAATAAAAATGATTCACATTTTATAATTTTATATGTAAATGGTAGTTAAAATAACAATAATGGTACCAAAAACAGAAAATTGCATAATAAATATTATTATCAATACAAATACTATCAGAATAAAGCTTATAAAAAACAAATATTACCAGAATAAATATTATAATTTTAATCTTCGCTTATTTAATAATTTGAGAGGGTAAATAGTACTAAAACAATGAAAATAAGTCAGATTTCTTAATTAGATAGGGTAATTATTACTAAATTAATTAACATCCCACTGAAAAACGTAAACTTACATAATGAATATTATTATCAGAAATAAAAAAATATCAGAATAAGTACTATTATCTTATTCTTCACTCATTTCATAATTTGATAGGATAAATATTATTCATGTAATGAAAATCAGTCAGATTTTAATAATTTTATACGGTAAATAATACTAAAATAATGAAAATCAGTCAGATTTCGTAATTTCATAGGGTAAATGGGACTAAATGAAAATCAGTCAGATTTTAGTAATTTGATAGAGTAAAAAGTATTAAACGAATTAAAATCTTACTGAAAACAAAAAATAACAGAATAAAAATATGATCAGAATAAATAGTATTATTTTATTCTTCACAGAATACATAATTTGATAGGGTAAATTGTACTAAAATAATGAAAATCTTATCAAAACAGAAAAAAGTTCTTAATACTAATAATCGGGTATATAACAAAAATAAATCTGAAGGTTAAGGATAAATATTATCAGAATAAATATTACACGTGTTTAATCACCTTTGACTTCGTCAAGGACGTCGTCACTGTTTTCGTTTTCACTTTCATAACCAACCTGTACCTCGCCAAGGAATTCGTCACTCGCTGGCATAATCTTTCTTAATTGTTTTATACCAGTGTTAATAGTCTGTTTTAGTTTCGTATTCGTGAGATAATTCTGAAATGGAGTTCTCGATCGCGCGTGAGAAAGATACGAATTTATCCATATTTTTGACTGTAGCCAAGGACTGGAGCATACCTCGCTGAATGAGGGTAATGATTCTTTATTCTGTTGAAGGTTTATATCTATCTTCAAATGTATGTTATTGTAATGATTCAAAATCACAAATAATTTTTTCAGGATTTAATTGATCAGATATTTTTAAACCGTCATGTTTTAATTTGTTAATCGCAGAAACAATAACTTTACCATTTTCGAAATTCATTCTTTAATATATACAAATATTTAAAATAAAAATATATTTACACAACACAACCCCGATGGAACTTCTAGATTACTGAACGACATTCTTGCAAAGTCTAGAGGGCGGTACGAAATATTTACAATCTTAAATTTAAGGACGAAACAAATTACTTAATTAACTTATCATAACGACATCAACACATTAACTTACTTAACTTATCCTAAGGACAGCTCAGCCCCCATGTGAACTTCTAGATCACCAAACGATATTCTACCAAACCTAAAATAATGCATATATAATCTCGATTCTATTCATATCACAACACTCACTTTTTATATAGAATGCACAACATACAATTTGATCTAATAACATAATTTTTTAGACTGCACACCGTATCTAATTTAATTCTATCCTATCATAAGGACGGCACTACACACAATTTTATTTAACTTAATTTTATAGACTGCACAACACATATACACGTTCAACATTTCTGCACATACACAGTCCAAAAGAGCACCCACCACGTGGTGAGTGTGGGAGGGTGTGCATAAATGTTGAATTTTCAGCACAAATGGGAGGACCCCAATGATAAAAAACAGGTCCTTTTTGCTTTATGTACTCTTCATTTGTTTAATTAATTATCATCAAGGACAAATTCTAGATGAAGCAAAAACCTGACAGATTTCGTAAAAAGAGGATAATGCTTGTTGCACCGAAGGAGAGAAAATAAACAAAATGGTATCAATTTATAAACGAGTATTGTAAAATACCAGCGAGGACGAGATAACTCTAACCGGGCTACGAATCCTTAACAGAGTTATTTCCCTTCAATAATACTGACGTATCACAATAAATAAATAATTATTTCTCTCGATATTTTTGTAACTGGAAAGTCGTATTATTATATGTCTAAGATTCGACAAAAACGGTACAAGTCTCAGATTTATGAAATAATCGTTCTAATTAATTAGTTAATTAATTACCAAATGACAACAAATTAAATGGGTAGTAATATAATTTTATGTAGTAAGAAATGGGATAACTATTTAATTACTCTACCAGAGAAGGTTATTCATGAGAGTTATCTCCCATGAACTGTTTGTATCTCACAATGCAAGATACTGAAATATATATATATATATATATATATATATATATATATATATATATATATATATATATATATATATATATATATATATATATATATATATATATATATATATATATATATATATATATATATTTATACCACATACATTAAAAATAACATGGCATTTAAAGTGTTGGTATAAAGCAAATCTATATACCAATACTATTGGTATATCAAATAGTGATCCGCCCATAGCGCAATAATACGAATATATAAACATTCTTTCTACCGTAGGCCTATAGCTCTTTGAAGAATTTCTACTCATTCATTAATCATAAATGACATGAAATTAACGACACAAATATTAATAGTCCCTGTTTTCTAAATATTAAAATGGTACACAATTTCATCGGAATCCTGTCTTTTTCCTCTCCCCCTCTCATGCAAAATAAGCACAAATCTGGAGTGAGAGAGAAATATATTGCGCTGGACGAAAACATTAAAGCTGAACTTGTACCAAGTAACCCACAGTACTCTAACTCTGTTTCCTCGTAAACCTATGCTTACGCTTTCCTTGGGATTTATCTATAGTATTCATAATATCAATGATACATAGTTGCAATCGTCAGACGACACACAAGGCCTACATGTTAAATTTGTTGGTTACGATGCGCACATACTGTATTGTGTTTTAAGCCTTTGTTGTTGTTTCTGAAACCCGTTTTAATCGAGTATTAATAATTAAATATAAAACTGTCCAAAAGGTCGCCAGCCCCCCCCCCCCCTCTCTCTCTCTCTGGAGCAAAAATACACGAAAATACAAGCGTCGTGAATTTTTGCTTGTGTCATACGATGATGTCTCTGAGAGAGAGAGAGAGAGAGAGAGAGAGAGAGAGAGAGAGAGAGAGAGAGAGAGATGTTTAGTCTGTAGAATCGCTAATTAAATCAAAATGAAAACTTAGTTGAACTGTCAATATATTAAAATATTTTAATTACCTCTTGTTGGTTCGTGATTCCAATTCGTTTATATTCCACGCGAATTTCCATACGACAGTAGGTCAATGCCTAACAGTAGTCTATAATAAGATCACCGTGTTTGCAGTGCACTACTTTCTTCATTAAAGAAACCCAACACAACAACATATTTTATGTTTAAATAATGCGTGTGTCTTATAGTGATTTAATAAATGTGAATAAAAAAAGAAAATGAAAAAGAAAACAATCAACTTATCAATTTGAATATGTGATTGTGAATAACAAGAAAAATCGTAGAACTAGATTTTGTAGCAGACAGCCACTTGGTTGTGAGGAGGTCATTTACTCGGGCAATATATCAGGAGCACATCGTAACTCCAACTTGCATTATTTGTATTTGTATGTGATATAAATAAAATATATGTATAGTATGTACGCTGTATCATTGATATACCACTCGTTGTATAAATTTTTCATTAAAAGGAAACTCGGGCAAGCCTCGTTTCCTTTTAATGAAAAAATTATACATCTCGTGGTATATCATTGATACAGCGTACATACTATACATATATTCTATATATATATATATATATATATATATATATATATATATATATATATATATATATATATATATATATATATATATATATATATATATATTAAATCCAGCTGCATTCGTTGATTGAAATATTATTTCTTAAATAGTCTCTGTATATTAACAACCATGGGAAATTTTTCATATTTTCCAGTACCAACAATTTTGTTCTTTGACTCAATAGCTCTCAGATTAGATATATTATTATCGAGTTTCTTGCCTTTGATATGATTTTTCACAAGACCGTCTTCAATTAGTCCATGATGACACTCTTTATAAAATTAATAGAGATAATGTTCTTATCGCCCAGCATAAAAATTTAGATTACCAGTATTAGTAACAAAACCGTCCGATTTTTTTACTCGAAAAAGTCTGATTACACAATGACGAGATACTTTGTAATTTTCAATAACGGGGTGTTTCACAAACTCATTATGCTCCATGTCAAGTGCCAAATTTTTCGTCAGTGAAATCCAGTAATTAATTCGTAGGCTAGCCGACAATCAACTGTCTTGGAGTAGAGTTTGAACGGAAAGAATGTTAGTTTAACTCGGTCAGACTGTTACAATAATTAGAGTGAAAACGGACTGAGTGTTTGACACGTTAAAATTATGTGATTACTCACGCAGAGCTTTCAAAAATGATTGAGACAAATGATAAGGTGATATTTCGATCCTAAGTGGCATTTTTGGCATCTTGATAGACGGTTTTCATAAGGTCAGTAAGAATAGCATTTATTCCGATTGGGCGAATGCATAGGGAAGGGGGTGTGTCAGACCCCAGAATCGGGGAAATATATACTTCGTATCAAACGAGGTTAGTCAGTCTAGGAAGACCTCTGCAAGAGAGGAAGTAGAAACTACATAGTCAAGACTCCGAGCGTGAAAGACAGACGTTCGTAAAAATTGGGTTCCAGTTAAACTGAATGTGGAACGATTGTAAGACGCCAAAAACACAAGGTATTTAACTCAAATTCACCTTTATGTAATGTATATGCTGTTTATCTTTGGCATAGATGCATAATGTATCGATACTACGATACAAATAGTTCAGTATTACATTGATTTAATAACGTACTTTGATATGTTTCTTTGTTACAGATGCATGATGTGTTCATATTTTGTATGGATAGTCGGTTTTACAGTGATTTAATAATGTATTTTGAATTCTGAATTAGCATTTTTTACCTTATATACTTAGGTAGGTAAATGGGTGGTGTAGAAAACCCGCCGTGTACATTTATGATTGGAAAGTGTTACATTAATTTGAATTTATCATATTAGTAAATATGGATTGTGTGTTATGTTATATTGCCTCACTTTACGTAATGATTTACTGGAATATATGACTTTCCCGAATTCTGATGTCGATAATTAGCAGTATAGCTCTATTGATCTGAAAACATGTATAGAATTTGTTAGCCGTATAAATGATAACACTGATAGTAAGATCTGATTGTTCGAACATGAAGACGGACGAACAATCGCAACTCTGAAAGTAACGAGATACTTAGGGCGTTTTACCCTTTTCTTTTACAAGGAAAATAGTTTATTTTGGCAAGAGTGAGAATCAGCGAGAAGTCAAAGGAAAAGAGAAAAAAAAAGAAGTAAGAAGTCAGAGTGTGGAATTCCCGTTCAATCAAAGGGCAAGCTGAAGTCGGACGCACGCAGGGAAAAGAAAGAAAAACCAGTCGACGAAAAAGGTCATTTTGAATCACCCAACAGTCCAAATGTTAAATGAACATTCGATTCCTTGATGAAATTTACTCTCAGTATTAACGGCTAACTTCATTTATTTTTCATTAGTGTTTGGATTCTTATGAATGTATCCATTAGTTTAAAGCTTCAGTTTATGTATTTTTCTGAACTAAGTGTATTCAGAAAGAGAGAAATTGTAATTCACAGTGTCATTCTTTCCTTCATTGTATTTTTAATTAAATTCATATTTTATCTTTACGGGGGCTCGTGTATTGTCTTGTTCAAAGTACCATCTCAGATTTATATAACCACTGACCGGGCAGATTACACCGTAGAGATCATCTCCTAGATAACGATAATTAGTGGGAGGCGGTCTTCAAGTGTTGTTTTCCAAGTTGCGCAATACCTCTGACCAGGCCTTGTGCAATATTGTACTAATAACACTTTGATAACCCGCCAGCACCACGTTACACTCCATTTTATATAATAATCATATTTGTCTAAATCATCGTTTCTAAATCTAGTTGAATAATCTTCAGCACTTTTTCTTACCTTGTCATTATTAGCGTCATTATTTGTTCTTCATAATATCATTTCAGTTCTCTGTTTTTACCACCGTATTGCACACATAAATGTGTTTTTTTTTCTCTTGCCCTAGCACCACACTTCAAATAAGATTTTGGGTCCTAAACTCCCTTTTCGCACCCTTTGTATGTGAAGTCCATATAATTCATTTAAAAGGCTTTGTTACAAGGATTTGTAGAGGATATCATCGGCCACATACATATATTCTTTGTTTGATAGCTACATCTCATGTGTGGTCAAGATTCAGAACTATTACTAATACCAAAGGTGTCGCCGAAGATAAATTGATGATACATTGAACAATGATCGAGCGGTAATGATTATTAACTATCTCGATAATCAAAGATATTTTATCAGAATAAAATGTATTGTAGCTGCAGAAGATACCAAGGAAGACGATACTTAGATTATCCGTGACAAACGTGACCCTGTCCCTGTATATACTGGAAATATTATTACGTTAAATGATTATTTTCTAAACCAGGAATATTGATTGGTAATGACAAACTGTACTATGAAAAAGCATATCCTGTGACCGTAGTTATTTATGCAATATACCCATCATCATTATCATCAGTCTCTTGACCTAATGTGGTAGTTGAGGCACTGTGCTAATGTGGTCGTTGAGGCACTGTGCTGCTGAACATCTGACCAGTTCCCCCCACTTGTCTCGATCATGTGCCAATGCCTGTGTCTCTGCGAAACTTTTCATGGTCCATTCTTTGATGTTGTCACTCCACTTTTTTCTCTGTATACTTCTCCTTCTACCACCTTGAACACTACCCTGCAGTACTGACCATGACGATGTCAGGACTGATTATTTACTGAATGATTGTTTTACCGTTCCGTCTGTTGTTGCTTATTTTGATAGTGAGAAATATTTATGGAAACTGACTCGATATTAAGTTGTGTCGAATATGGACACGATGGATTATGTACTACTAAATACGATTATACAAACATGCTATCACTCGACTCACTGCATGCTATCCCGGAAGTTTTCTTGGAATAGGAGATTGTTCTAAATACTTTAACATATTTGGACATCCAACATATGAGATGACCGGAGTATCAATAAACGGACTACTACCGGACTTTGACCTAACTGTATTTGCTTGTATCGAGTCAATTCGAAATTGCTGAAAATCTCCATCCGATTTGTTATTTCTGGTTTTCCAGACACTTTTCAGAAAAAATGTGGGCACTTTGGTTATAAGTGAAGCAATTGTGTCATATAGTTCGCAGCAACAAGTTTGGTTACCACAACAAAATAAATATTCTGGTGACGAAACTCCTGCTATACCCGATTTCGAAAATAACATCGCAAAAGAACTTGGGAGAAACAAAAGTGGTAAATTTACCCAAGGAGGATCATATGATAATAAAGGACATGACTGATTATGGACGATGCTGAACTGGATTTTATAATAAATGATACAACGAAACAAAACACGTTTATAACCAAAAATAAAGTTAATGTATCAGACGGAACTAAATTAGGTTCAATTGTAAGTCATATTGATGGAGAATCACCGCAATTTACTTATTTAAGATGACAATGTCCGCGTACGTTTCGTTAAATTTCTTATCGATGGTGAACATATTTTCTAAATTTGCCGTTAGAGTCGCCACATTTTTATTTTATATCGGTAAAATAATACAGGATTGCTAAGAGAAATACATATTCGTACTTATGCATCATTGGTGAATGAATAATAAAACAAGAAATTATCCTTAGTTTTTTTGAATCTGCATACTTTGAAATAAACAAATTATTACCAAATAATAAAATATCAAAACTATCATCAGTACCATGTGTATATGATCATGTGACTAGACCTAAGACTGTTTATCTAAACGGATCAGGAGGTGCTGGCAAAACAATTGTTTTAACACCTACACACAGACACGCAAGAGAAATGAACGAACGAAGAGTAAAATCTTGTACTTATCATAGCATTTTTAGATGGAAAGGAGACACATGGACTCTCCAACGAATGGGTGAGAAACATATTCCAAGCTTTACTACTTGGAATGCGATATACACAGTGTCGCTCGAAACATTAAACATATTTCTTGATTGGCTATTGTTGAATAATACTGCTGTGATAATGCGTGGAGATCATGGTCAACCACCACCTTTATCTGGATTATCTCCACACGAATGGCTAAAAATGTCTGTAGATTATTGTGAGGAAAAAAATGATGATCATAGAGCGCTTGATCCACAATTAAGAGAGTTTAAGAAATGAATCAGACTGCAACCGAATAAAATTAAATTTGAAATAATGGGTGAGATAATTTCAGAAACTCCTATAAATGATATGCTTGATCAATAGCATTTATTGGATACTCTACAGGTCTAGGTTGATCGTCAGGTCGAATATCAAGTCGGGTTCCAGGGCCACACTAATTATACCCAGGCAAATATTTTTCTCCTGCATATGCAGTTCCCGGCAATTTTAGTAATGAAGATGCAATATCACCACCTATTGTTTTTAAAGAGAGAAATATTTGTATTTTTGTACCACGTTTTACACACTTGTCTGTAAGTGCATTCCTAAATAAAATTTTCATTATTGTTGTTAATATACTCGTAAATCGTTATTATTTATTATATTTGTACAACATGGATGTCATTGATTTCTCAGCGACACGAAAACATGAACAAGTAAAACATCATTCAGCTCTAGCCGCAATTATTACTTATCTAATAATGAGATGGTATAAGTGGGATAAGTTGTATTTAGTTGCACCACCAGTAGATGATCAACCAAGCTAAGATGTGCTTAAAGATTTTAATGAAAATGCAATTTTTTTAAATGAAGACGGTGATTGATATTATTGACTTTATCACCGGTATAAATGAAGCACCAAGTGATGATGAACTTGACGGTTTTGTTAATAAATTAGTTTTTGTGATGATGGGATGCTGGACAAACAACCAATTCCAGAACGAATATTTTCTAGAGTAGGGCAAAAAACACAGATGTGATGTATATTCCTCATCGATATACACAAATATATCAAGTGATCAGAGATAACTGTAATATTCTAGCTGTCCTTAATGGAGTCGATACACATACTCTGCGAAATATTCATCAAACCTGGTGTAGTGGTGACATGGACATAATTAAGTTCAAAAACTTATTTTCACGTGCGCAAGCTACCCCACACAGATTTATCACGATGCATTCACATGATCCTCTATATCAATACCGTACAGGTCTTGATAAATAACATTGATAATTACAGCAGCAGAGAGGATGCGACTTCAATGAAACGTCATATGGGTAAACAAAACATAACAATCTGGAAAAACACTAACGACTAAAAAATTAACAAAATAAACTAATCCAGTCAGAGAAACTCTCGGTCAGTTAGATGCTTCAGTTTGGCGTTTGTACGATTATATTTTTCATTTTCGTAGGAAGCTTTTATTTCAATTTAAAAAAGGCGTTCCAGCAAAAAGTATGTTACCCTCCCTGCTACTTCTAAAAATCAAAATACGTTTTTGTTTCTGGTCTATTCTGGTACAACTTTTAAAATCTAATTCATATCATAACACCTTAAAAATTTCATGTAATTCTGTGTTTTTGTTCACTCTCTCTTTTATTTGAATTTCTTCACTGTCACAGGTTTTTCCTCCTCTTCTTCCTCAGTTTAGTCTCGTCTTATTTTCATCTCTTTGTTTTCTCTTTCTGGACGTGTCGGGGTTCTTCAACTTTGGGGAGTACCTCTTTTTCCTGTCCGGAACCCATCTCTTCCTCTTGATCCTATTGTTTCTTCGGGAAGTCTGAAGACTAATGACCTTTCTCTAGACAATGATAACAGGTATCTTGATTTTCGTGTCTTTTGAGACCTTTTTTTAACGGTCTGGACATTCTGTCGCCCAATGTCCTTTCTTCTGACAAATATAGCGTGTATCTTGACTTAGAACAACTATTTACATGTATAAAGTGAAGTTTAAAGATTTTAAGTCCGACGTACCGCTGGAGAAAGCAAAAGATTTGTGGGATTCTTTGTTAACCACACAGATGCCAAAGAAGACGATCGCTTGAGACTTTCCATTATCACGACAGTTTGAAGTCCCCCGTTTGGACTGAGTTTAGCAGCCCAACAGAATTGACACCTTCCAACGTCATTGATAAGATACACCACATGCAACAATCCAACGACAAGTCTAACACCACCGATGGAAAAGCGACACTGTTCATTACCCACTTTTCTTTTCCCAACGGTGCAGGACACAAAAAGGTGCCATTGGAGGACGAATTTCATAGCACAAAAAAGAGTCTCGTTCAAATTAACAGCACTCAAGAACATATGTGTTTATCCTGTCCTATCGTGATGGGACGAATGTATGCCAACAAGAACGACACAGCAGAATGGAAAAGAGCCTGGAAAACTATTCAACGATCGCACCGATGCAAACAACGAAATATAGCAGAACTGTTACAACAAGCGGGGCTATCCAATGGGACACCCTGCGGCATTCTTGAAATTGCAAGACGTCTTGGCTTTACGTTACACCTTACATGTGCACCCTCAAAAAAGTGGTTTCGAGGCAAAAATTTCAAACACGGAAAATATATTTACGTTAATATAATCATGATGAAAACATGATGAATATTTTGATGCCATCAGCAGTATCGCCCTGTTACTTGAATACAGTTATTATTGTGAGAAATGTGACTATGGCTATAACAATCGAGAGCAATACAAGAATTCTAGATCTAAATGTGAGGGGTTGTCACAAAATTGGGCAAGAAATAACCGGTTACACTTTAGAATAATTCGACCATTTCTCGTTGCATATGCGAACAACGTTACCTAGGATGAATAATTGTGTTTTTGCTAGTTAAGCAACCGAACTAGCATGCATCTCGTCGTAGATCGCTATCAATGAGAGACACTAAAAGCACGGTATGCACCGGTATTTCACCCTGGCTAATACTATCTCTCCTGTGGATTTAGGAAAAGATTTTTAATTGCGCACTGGTCTTTGGATCTTGTCAAGGAGTGAACGTTCTCCATTTTTGTTCACCTTTCATAAGGTTGTCCGCAGCTGTCCGTTACTGGCTGTAGCTGCTGTAGCTATCTGTTGCTGTATGTACTATCTGTTGCTGTATGTACGTATGTGTGCGGGTTTAACAGGCCGCTGTGCATCTAAACGGATATGGAAGATGTAACTATCAAGACCATACAAAGACGAAACCGCTAATTTGTAATATTGGGCACATGTTGGATACGCAAAGGGTGTGAGCGGCCGATACAGGTTTGGGCCAACGCAAGAATTTGGGATAACTGTGTGGTTTGTCAGTGGACACATTTGCAAGTTTCAACAAATATTTATGAATCATGCATAAATGACCGAGTCATATGTTTGTTCCAATTGAGTGTTGTTTCAGTTGAGTACAATTTTGATTACATTATATTTTATAAATCTTATTTTGATTACAGATTATTTTCATTCCACGAGGTTATATGAATGATTGTGGATAAAGTAATTGGATGAGACCTATGTGTAAGAGCGTGAAATAATAATCACTGTATATATATATATATATATATATATATATATATATATATATATATATATATATATATATATATATATATATATATATATATATATATATATATATATATATATATATATATATATATAGATATATAAAATCACAAATTGTGTTTTGTCGTCATTGATTCAAGCATCAATTCAGGCCTATCCTGTTACAAGGATGTTTGGCCTAAAAACCCTGTCTATACACAGGACAAGAACGGGCGCATTGTCAGCAAACGTTTGTCAGTTATGTTACCAACAACATCTGAAGACGCAATGATCGTGACATAAAAGTACTTATCAACTCCTGAGATTGTGCCCTATTTGTGGACAAGGCATCCGTACCAATATTTCCTAACCACACGTATGCTCAGGAGAGAAACTATGACAAATTTGTCGCCAAACAAGAGGAGGAAGATGACCAGAAGAACGGGAATTTTATCTTTTTTTTATTTTGAATGCATGCAAGAGACCGGCATTCATATTCATAATTTCTATGTGGATCATCGAGCCTGTTAGAAGTGTCTCCAAGAGCCTGTCTTTAGTCATTTCTCTCACTGGAGTAAGATTCCTGGAGGACGTGAAAAACTCTTTCGGGGACCGATCTTTCTAGCCATTTTCTCTCAGTTAATCTTAGACCCCAACGAATAGACGTGGAGCCAAGAAGACGTCGAACGTTACGGAGATTGTCATCGCCATGCCTCGGGATACAACGGACAGTTTCTTTGGAGATACCATTCTGAACAAAGTACCGAGCGTCCTAAAATGACTTTGAACGGAGCCAAACACATCTACATCTACATGCAAGTGGGACAAGTACGATTTAGAGATTCGACGACTTATTTGGCCATACCATTGAGTCTAATGCTAAAATATTTTGAAATGACAGAAATGGCCGAATGATATTTCCGCACTATTTGAATACCAAAGCCAATCAACACGCCGTTGTACCCCATGGGCCAGAAGATAGCTACTACGACCCCAACAACATGCATATCAAACAACGAGAAGCTTTTTACTCTTGATACCAGGCTCACACCTCGAACCCTTTGAATTTCAGGAAGAATTGCTAAAGCATTGTTGTTCTAACGTGAACATTTTACACCGTTGCTGTTGAATAGTTCGAGAACTGTTCATGAAGCAGGACGGGATCAGTCATTTGAATGAAGCATAAGCCATTGCCAAAGCGCGTTCCTTACTGTACCGCAAACGATTCATACGCGAAAATACCCTGGCTATCATAATACCTCAAACGACTAACTTAGTCAAACGTCTATACTCGGTCAAGTCCCTACGCTGAGTACATTACTTATGCGACAAGCAAGACAAACGGGTTTAACGTTCATGAAACGGAGAAGGCAAAAAGGCCATTGGAAGCTATTCGGTTGATGGTTGTACGAGTCTAACGGATGTGTATTTCGCTGATGCCCATTCTTTTACCCTCAACGTGTCACCAAAAATCAGTTTTTAGAACGTACCATGAAAGACTTGTACGAGGCTTCTTGTCAGCGGAGTTTAAAGTTAGAACAGCAAGGATATCAAGTGGTGGAAATGTGGGAACATAAGTACGATCACCGTTTGAAATTCGAGTCCGAGTTTAAACGTATCGTAGAAGGTTACAAGTTTGAGGACCCACTGAACCTACAATATATTTTGTACGGATGACGGACGAATGTTACCTGTTTTATGTACCAATCCGATGAGAAGAAAGGAAAAGAAATAATACGAATGAGTGATCAAGTGCAAAGTCTTGCCTCCTACGGACTTGTACCATCCCGTTTTACCTCATCATTGCCATGGAAAACTGACGTTTCCTAAATACTGTACTTGTGCCGAAATGTGCAACCAAAAACGACCTTGTCAGCACATCCAAGAATCACTCGCCTTGACGAGAACGTAAGTTATCGTGGAATTGCATAATGCTCTGGACCTGGATACCAACTGTTAGAAGTGTACGAAATTTTTAAAACTTTCCCAAAACAGAACAGTACCACAAGGGCGACGAGACTCAGAAAGGCATTTACGCAGACTACGTGGATGCTTTTTTCAAATATATACTTCCCGGAACCACACTCCAGAAGACCAAAACAATTTCAAAGAGAAATACTGGCAGTAGGAAGACATCACTTTATGCCAAATAGATGTTAAATTGCTTGTGGAGTAAAATGGCACAACGACCGTGTTTGTCCAAGGCGAAGTATTTGTCACTTACGAAGAAGAACTGGGCTTGTAGAAGCCTACGAATTTGGAAATGTCATCATTGAGCGCATTATTCGCTTAAAACTGTTAGGAGATCGCGTCTTGTACTTTGACAAGAAAAGTTGCAACTGCATCGATCGCATCGGTGAACGTCACCTTGGCATAGAAGAACACCGTTTATGAGCCAGGACGGGCGAGTACTATGACGACAAGTTTTGCTTGTGGCGGTCCTACAAATCACGGCTATGAATGCCGGGATAAACAAGAAGTGCACACCAAGTATAAAGTGAAAGGATTGTCTCTCTCAAGCACAAGTCGAGTGATGAACTGATGGCGTGTTGAAATAAGCTTTACAGTCTGTAGAGGATCGAGATTTTAGAGTGACCACCTACTAACCGCACACGATTGTTCGTTTACCCAAACACCAAATCGGCAGTCGAACTTTGGAAAAAGTGTATCAAATCGTGTTACCAAACACTTCACATTACCCTATGGACATGCCGGTACATACAAAAATGGTTCCAAGAGGATAGGTACCAACAGGAAGGATGACTTAGACACAACAAGAATCGAGTGAGAGACCCATTGAGAACTCCAAGTTCAAACCATACCATTTTCCTGTCTCCTTGCCTGACTATTGTGATTGTCCCAGCCGATTGGAAATGTTTCAAAAATGGAAGGAAATCAATGAGAGCATTCAAACAGTGTAGGATTACCAACACCTATTATCAGAACTGTGTTTCATGAATTGGAGTCGACATGCGATATATATCTTAGTGACATCTTTTCTGGGATTTCGTTTACCGGCAGCCTATTCCTTGGACACTTTACGAACAGTACCTACCACCAAATAAAACATGAAAGTGGTCCCTTTAAATATCCACGAGAGACTCGTTCTGTTAAAAAAAAAACTTGCTTTTTCATCTGGATACTTCTTGACGACCTCTACGAGGAAAAAACGTGCGTCAGAAAATGTTATGTACTGAAGATATGTTCGACCATATGTGTATAACTGGTGACTTACACTCTCACTGGAAAGATGTACGTGACTGGAAATGTTGGGGTTTTGAATCTTCGACCAAAGAAGTGGCCAATTATTCCCAAGAGTTGTGATCCTAACTTCAAACTTCCAGTAAAGATGTAACTTTTAAACCTGTGTTATTGACAATGTCAGAAGAAGAAGAACCCGTCACCGAGGAGAACCAGTCCCTTCAGGACAGGACTGTCATGAACATTCCCGAACGAACATTCCGGGAGAACACCTGAGTGATCGTACCCAGTGTAGATACTTTAAGAACATTACACAGTATTCCTAGGACACCACACCTTGGTCACCAAAAAAGCTGGTGTACAAGAACATGTTTATATTCAACCTTGATCGTTTATATGTGCATTTTATCCATGTACTTAACCATTTGTCTTTTATGTATTTTTGTCTGTCATGTTGTTTCATTTTAAACATATGTTGAAATAAAGTGTCCTGAAAAATGATACAAAACTAGTATTGTCTGTCTTCGTGTAAAAAGTGACACTCCGTACACTTGTATGGCTACCTCTACTGTCTCTGCACCCTCT
Organism: Unio pictorum; assembly: GCA_030141615.1. Classification (NCBI taxonomy): domain Eukaryota; kingdom Metazoa; phylum Mollusca; class Bivalvia; order Unionida; family Unionidae; genus Unio; species Unio pictorum. The sequence continues at coordinate 2,332,179 of JARLTB010000062.1, read as the reverse complement.
TCCTCCGCTTTCAAAATCATCGACGAAACCTTAAATCATGCCAGTTGGGAAGATTTGCGATTTCGCAATCCCTTGAACATGATAATTGCCGGACCCTGTGGTTCAAGCAAACCATATTTGTCAAACGTTTTATCGAAGATAAACATCATTTTAACGATCGTCCACTTCAACGGACCGTGTGGTGTTACAAAGAGTGAGATTCAGCATACATTTCTCAGTTTGTGGAAAATATTTCTAACAAAGACAACGGAATCGTGTCTGACCCCAGTCAAACCCATCTGGTCATTTTCGACGACATTTTAGGAGAAGACGAAGAATAAATTAAACTGGGGTTAACGCGTATAGGGGGGCATCATCGTAATACCAGTGTCATTTTCATCGTTCAAAATTTGTTTCAACAAAGTTAAGCTCATCGCACCATAAGTCTCAGTGCTCATTAAATTGTCTTAATTTAAATGCCCTAGAGATAAATCGCAAGTGCAAGTCTTAGCCAAACAGTTAGGAACGCCTTGGCTGATTCATGCGTACGACGGTGCCACTTAGGCCTTACACGCCTATTTACTCGTGGATCCTGGGGCAGGCAAGAACGGCTTATCGGAAGTGTAGGGAAGGGCGTGAAAGTAGACAATGTGCACACCAGGACCACAGAACAAAGAACGTGGCTGTCATGGAAAAATGAGGGAGTCTCAGGTTGCTTGAACAGTCTTTATTAACACACCTTCACAGTACACGTCCATAACTTTCTATATTGTATCGCGGCGCCCTCTATCCAGGGAGCAGTCCCTATCTAATGTTGCAACTACTAAGGGGAGCAGTTATTAATTAGAACTAACAAGTAAACTACAATATGTCACATCTCCCCTCTTCTAAGATTATCAGAACATAAGATTTTGCTTATTAGTAAATAAGAAACACAATGAATCAATTCCATTAATATGAAAACATTAAATAAGTAAATAATGAATTTACTGTCTTTGTATCTGACATGTCCACTGATAGAAATTAACGGAATTGATTTATATAATAGGTTACTGTAAACTTGCACAAGATAGTCCTGAATATAATACTATAGAAGCCTAAAAGTCCAATTCAGAAATCGAATACTAAACTACGCGTTGGCACATTTATAAAAGTCACTTTCTTAGACAAAATCATTGAATCTGGCTGGTTTTTGGACGACTCTCCCACTTAACGTCCGCATTGGAGTGTTTTGTCTATTGGGGGTTGGCTGGACTGGGTCACACTGGGTGGTACATTCATCCGATGGTGGTACGGGCTCCATGTTATTTAGAGACTTTGTGCTGAAATCCAAATGACTCCTGACAGTACACTGTGGGGACTCTGTTACAATGTCTGCAGACGTATTTGTCTCAACTGGAAGTAGGTTCTCAGGGCTTTTTATCCGCATAACATGGATTCGATTGCGCCTGTATATCCCTTGGGGAGTTTTTACCAAGTAGCTTCATCGATCTTTGTCGGCTTGAATAACTATGCCTGGTGTTGACCACTTGTTATCATTTCCATGCCATTTGATTCTGACGCTGTCTCCCTCATTAATATCTGGTAAATTGCGTGTAGTGTAGCGCCGGTTGTAAAATAATTCATATCTTTGTTTTGTCTTACGGTCTCTCTGCCTGATGATTTTGAGGTTTGGCCACTTGGGGTTTAACTTCTTTTCAAAAATGGGCAAGGTGGTCCTCATCTTGCGTCCCATCATCAATTGGGCTGGGCTGGCACCTGTCGCAGCCGTTGGTGTGGCTCTATAAGCCATCAAGGCAAGGAATACATCATCCTGCATAAGTATAGATTTTGCTATTTTCACACCACTTTCTGCCTCACCATTCGCTTGTGGGTAGTTAGTGAGGACTGGTAAATACTTGTTTGAAGTTGTATTTCTCCGCAAACTCCTTGAATTCTGATGAAGTGAACTGGGTCCCATTGTTTGAAACTACAATTTCTGGGATACTCCATCGTGCAAATGTGCTCTTTAGCTTTCCAATTACTTGCTGGGAGGTTATTTTTGTTAGATGCATAATTTCCAGATAGCGTGAAAAGTAGTCAATAGCTACCAGGTATCTTTCTTGTTTGACTTCACAAATATCAATTGCAATTTTCTGCCATGGTCGGTCTGGTAGAGAGGTTGTCTTCAATGGTTCCCTCTTCTGTGCTGGCTTTCTAATCTGACAAAATTCACATGTCTCTATTTTGTCTTGGATCTGTCTCGCGATTCCTGGCCACCATACACAACTTTGGGCTCTTTCACGACATTTGGCTAATCCCTGATGACCCTCGTGAATGTTATCCAGAATTCCGGGCCTCAAGACTGTAGAGAAATAGGTCGTTCTAAACTGAGAGTTCACTGCGTACAGCAAAGTATGGTTGTACATCTAGGGGACAACTATTTTTCTTATCCGGTCATCCATTTCTGGTGAAGGTCATTGCAGTCTGCAGATTGTGGTCACTCCTGTAACCTTCTTTTATTTGTTCTAATTTCGTATCGGAAATTGGCCTGCATGCCTCCATTGACTCTATAAAAACTTCCACTTCCTCTTCGTACGTGGCGTCCTGGTCCAGGAGAGGGCTCCGAGAAAGGGTGTCTGGAACTACTAAAAGCTTCCCAGCAACATACTCTGCCTTTGCGTTGAAGCGTCTTAACCGCATCAACAGTCGTTGACACCTTAAAGGGGCTTTATCTAAATCATGTGTGTTGATAAATGGCACTAAAGGTTTGTGGTCTGTATGCAATCTGAACGAGTCCAGTCCAACAAGATATCGTGAAAACGTTTCACAAGCCCACACACATGCAAGGCACTCCTTCTCTATCTGTGCATATTTAATCTCTGCAGGGGTGAGTGTTCTTGAACAAAAGGCAACTGGCTTGAGTTTTTCTCCATGTTGTTGGAATATTGCCCCACCAATTCCATAACTGCTGGCATCAGCGCTGACAACAGTTAACTTGTTAGGGTCATAAAACGCTAAGACTGGCGTGGATGTCAGCATCTCCTTGACTTTCGTGAAGGCATAATCCTGGTCTGGGCCCCAATACCAGGCTGTGTCTGATTTCAGCAGGTCTAAAACTGGTCGCATTATTGTAGATAAGTCTGGGAGAAATCTACCAAGGTAGTTGATCATGCCCATGGTGCGACGAAGCTCACTAATATTTAATGGAGCAGGAAGCTCTTTCACTGCAGCAACCGTTGCTGGACTGGGGCGTATGCCATCCTGGCTAATCACGTGACCAAAGAATTCCAATTTATTCTTTCTAAATTCACATTTTTCTTTGTTGAGCTTCAGTCCACTCCTGTTGAGCTTTTCTATAACCAAATTTAGTCGTCTGTCATGCTCCTCTAAGGTTCTGCCATAAATGAGTATATCATCCATAATGGCCTCAGCCCCTTCATAGCCAGTCAGCAACTCTGTCATTTTTCTCTGAAAAATCTCTGGAGCCGACGTAATACCAAATGGAACTCGTTTAAAACAGAAACGACCCAGCGGAGTAATAAAGGTGGTCAGTTTTGCACTTTCTGGATGTAAGGGTATTTGATAAAATCCGCTTTCTGCATCAAGTTTGGAGAAGACAGTGGAGCCTATCAGCTTCGGTGATATATCATCTAGAGTAGGGAGCATATATCTCTCCCGTTTGACAGCTTCATTGAGCTTCTTCAAGTCAACACAAATTCTGACTTTGCCATTTTTCTTAGGGACTGATACCATAGGCGCACACCATTCTGTGGGCTCTGTTACTTCTTCAATGATGCCTTCCTTCCGCATATGGAGCAATTCTTCTTTCACCTTCGACAACAAAGGAAACGGAACACGCCTGGGTGCAGCTATACTGTATGGCCTGGCATCATCCTGGAGAGTGATCTTCACTGACTCACACTTCAACAGGCCAAAGTGCCCAAAGGCTGTTTTGTTGATCTCTTCAACTATTTTCACAAGACCCATTGCGTGTGCAACTGCACGACCAAGGAGATTATTGGCACGTTGTCCCTTGATGACAAATACCCGAAACTGGTATGATACTTTCTTATATGTAGTATGTGCCATAAACTCGCCTTTTGAATCCAGAATCCCTCCAGGGCTACTACACAACCTGGATTCCGATTGTCTAAGCTTTGGTTTTGTTGGAAGAGAGTTGTATGTTGCTTCAGACATAACTGTTGCGTCTGCTCCCGTGTCTATTTTGAAGTGAACTGGGGCTCCACAAATGTTCAAAATCACACGCCATGCCTCCTTATCATCGTCACACATAGTTACTGAGCCAAGGAAGAATGTTTCTTGGTATTCTGCATAATCTGTAGCTGGTGTTTCATTAAATGTGACCTCATTTACTTTCTTAGAGCGACAGACAATGGCAAAGTGGTCAAGTTTGTTACAACTTCTGCAGTTTTCCTTTAGCGGGACATCTCTCACCTCTACCATGCCACCTGTTGCATTTGTGACAGGTTTGTTGTGCTGTTGTTTGACCAATCTGATTTAGTTTGCGCCACTGACGTTGTCCATTTTGGTTGGTCGACCCTGGTTTAGTGCTTGATACCTTGTTCTGTTTAGAGATTTCATCCAAATTTTTGAGCGTCTGACTTTGGTCGCGTATCTGACTTTTTACCAGTTCTGACTGTCTCGCTATTTGTATGGCCTTCACTAAGGTGAGGTCAGCCTCCATTTGTAGTTTTTCCGAAACCTCTTTATCCCGAATTCCAATTACAAGACGATCCCTTATTGTTTCATCCTTTTGTGCGCCAAAGTCACAATGGTCGGCAATTTCATACCGCTTTCTTACAAATTCCTCCACCGACTCTCCTGGTATTTGACTAAGTTGGTGAAACCGCGCTCTTTCATGGATCACATTGGTCTTGGGGACAAAGTAATCATCAAATTTCTGCAAAACTGGGGCGTATTTGTCGGCATCATCATCGTTAGCAAACTCAAACGATTTAAATATTTGTTCTGCTTCTTTCCCCATTGCATATATTAGTGAACTTACATGAACTGCCTCATCTTCCTTGTTTAACTTGGTGGCGATCCTAAAGCGCGCGAAACGCTGTTTCCAATCCGGCCACTCCACTGGCTTCCCAAAGTTAAAGCTCTCCGGTGCCTGGAATTTCGCCATTTTCACTCACTACAAAAGTTTATGTATCCTTTGGAATCACATCTGACACCATGTCATGGAAAAATGAGGGAGTCTCAGGTTGCTTGAACAGTCTTTATTAACACACCTTCACAGTACACGTCCATAACTTTCTATATTGTATCGCGGCGCCCTCTATCCAAGGAGCAGTCCCTATCTAATGTTGCAACTACTAAGGGGAGCAGTTATTAATTAGAACTAACAAGTAAACTACAATATGTCACAGTGGCCATAAGCACTAACCTTCAGTGTACTACACAGAATATGCTGTTTGAGCTGAACGTCACAACAACGCTGCTGATGAGGAATATCAAACAGATAGACACAGAGCGAAGGAAGATAGCTGTTAAATACGCGGCAGCCAACAAGCAGCGAAGCCCGTGACTACACTGCATGACATGAACCCTCAATCGTCTACATGGAAAATATCAACAATAGCTGCACTGAAGAATAATGGATACCACCGGAAGTTTAATGGGAGGCTAGACTCAAGTCAACCTGCAACAAACGGGTGGAAATAAGACCTGTGCAGCCACCAGAAAAACAGATATGGAAGCCCTCGCATACCAAAAGCAATAACAGAAAAGACAAGAATTAATATTGCTTTCATTGCCTGAACTAGGGTACATTTTGGCAAGAGAACCCATTGTGACTAATCTCTATATCAAACCTAATTTGATTTGTTTTGATACACGCCATCAAAATTATTATTCCTTGATTTATGCTTAATATTGACTGACCAAATTTTATTAAAGTCGCTCAGACAATAATTTTAGGGAATTAAATATATAATCTAAGTAATAGAATAAATTTAGAATGTGAAAACGAGAAAATTTAAAAACTCGAATTATTTGACTAATTTGCATAGGTGGTTAAGATAATGTTGGTTTATTTTATATCCACTAGCACAACTGGATTGAATTGGATACAAATAGGCCCTGGCTTTTTGAGCTGCAAAAAGTGTGGAGAAACATGAAACAATGTCAGCCCTGATTAGATGCAGAAAACACGGCAGTACCTTTTGGACTTTAACAACCTGTAAGTAACACGCGTTCTGATTGGATATTTGAAATTTTGATTTCAATCCTGGATGATTTTCGCACTTGTGTACAAGTATAACTCGAATGGTATTTGATTATTTTAGAAGTACTCTGATTCTTATTAACTCACTTAAGCAGTTATAAGAATCCAAACTGATTGGTATAAAACATTCTAGATTAAAACTAAATTAACCTGATTTTCTTTGCCGGGTGCCTTTCTGCTTTGCCGTGACCAGACATATTCATATTTAAAAAGTTGTATGTGAACTACTACAATTATCGCCCTTAAATACTGAAAACCAAGATGGCTTCGAAACACCTTGACAAGATGAAGAAGTTGCAAGTCGTCCTCGACAATTTAGGGATGACAGAGGAGATGCTAATGAAACTGGATGTCGATATTTTTTATTACAGTCCCCATCGAGTGAAGATGGAAATAAACAAAATTAAAAGGAAATTATAAGAGATCGCCTTAAAGCAGAAAAGAAGGAGAAGGATGAGGATGAGGACAGAAAACAAATGCGATAATGGACTGAAAAGATAGAAGAAGAAGAGAAGAAAGAGAAAGAGAAGGAGGAGGAGAAGGAGAAACAGGAATAGAACAAATGTGATGCAAAAAAAAAAAAAGATGCTGGTGGAGGAAAAGAAGGAAAAAAGAAGAAACCCAAATGTTCTTTTCAGAGCTACTCCATTGCCTCGAAAAGATTTGCTTTTTTTTGTCTAAATTGTTTTTTTTTTATAGTGTTATGCACGTATTTACCTAAGATGATGTATTCAGGTCAACCATTTGCAATATTGTTGCCAATGCCAGTACCATGACGTCACCCTACCTGTTCCATTCCTATTGCCGCTAAAGAACCCACTAATTGTTTCGCTATAAAGCCCCAAGGTTTTGCCATGTTAATTTCATATTGTCGCCAAACAGCCTCACGAACGTTTTGATTGGGTTTTCCATTGTCACCAAACAGCCCCCATGTACTACTTCCGAAGAAATTTCAGCCATAGTACATTACAGTAACATCGAGGTATACCAACATTCTCTCCATTGTGCATGTTACAAATGTAAACAACTTCACTTTACACCAGCCACTATCTCAGAAGTTCATAATATATGTTAAATCACCCATAATCTCCTCATCTTGTAAGATATATTGAGTATGGCGTCATAAGTGACAATTATGCTATGAACAAGTAACAGGATAATTAATCAAATAAAAATCACAGTAATATTTCCACTATCAAATTTATGATCTACATTATTCGTTAACCCTTTGTGTCCTTACTTGACGCACGAGTATTTATGGTTTTATTAAAAGCACAAAACCTTCACAGTCGTTCCGCTTAGTCGGGATTGAATCATTCTTTTGCTACAACACAATATTTCTGTCAGAATGGCAGCACTTTCTTAGAGTAAAACAAGTCTTTTTAGAATTCAAAGTATTTAATAAGAATTGTATTATTTTAAAAATTCCGCATATATTATAAATAAATATATCAGTTTTAAACTAGCAAATTCCGTCTTATTTAAATTTTATTGAAGTTATATAAATTAATTTTAAAAAGCGACAACAATTTCGATACAAGCAAAACTCGATTCTACTCATTTCAATTTTTTTTAATCTTTTTTAGTTTGCTCATTTGTAATTTATTATCATATGTGCTACTTTATTTGTTTCTTTTCTCATTCCACATTCAACCTGAAAATATGGAATGTTTTCATATTTTGTACCAAATATATATTGAAATTAGTATTTTGAAAGTTAAATTTTAATAAAATCATTAATAAATATTAATATCGTCTTCTGATTATATTTCATTTTTATTGTATTGTCCTTGTCATTTATCTTACTATTCTTGTTGTTGTTTGTTTTGTTCTTGTTTTGTTTTGTTGTGGTACTGGTGGTGTTAGCGTTGGTTGTTGTTGCTGCTGTTGTTACCTTTGTACCTAATAAACAGAATAGAAAATGCAAATCGAATAAGGATTCCTAGATAAAGATCTAAATGAAGTTCGACATTTTTTAATATCAAACATGAAAATCTTCAAATAGAACTGTCGATCCGTATTTCTAAAATTCGTACATCTGATAATGAATATTCGAAAAATCTTAAGGCAACTAATGTTTTGCCGTGGTGTAAAATAAGTAAGAATGTTAAATTGTATTATTGATTTTAGTATTTTAAAAAAATAAACCGCATATTTTTGTTGTTGTTTTGTTGAGGTTTCGGGATCAACTTCTCGAAGGGGTTATCAAGAAATAAAACCTATATACAACCTATCCATTATTATTATTATTATTATTATTATTATTATTATTATTATTATTATTATTATTAAAAAGTATCTTTCCATGTGGCGCCATTAAGCTGGAGACAACAGAACGATGATTGGACAGCCAAGCAAGAAACACATTCAAGTAGAACCTGACGGCCTTAACTGGAATAATGGTAGTTTTATATGGAGTTCTGAAGTACTATTAATGAAAATCTCACCTATGGAAGTTGCCAAGACTGTTAAGTATTGGCCTTCTTTCTGTAAACCGGATATTCAGACAGTAGTTATGAACATAATTTTAACAAGCAAATATAAAAATTGTAATGATACTGGGTTTTCAACAGAATAGTGTAGAAATAAGCCTTTGTTTGTTGTCTCCCTTTGATGCAATTGCAATGTCTTGTCCGTTTGCTTTAGCCGCTCTACAACTGAGAAAGAAAATTAAAGTTGTTGTACTGAAATAGAAATATACACAAGTTTGTTGAATTATTTAAAGAGAAACACTTTCATAATATGTTTAAAAATATGAAGTCCATAGTAATGTCAGTATTTCAAAATAATATCATAAACTCTATGATTTACATAGATATTCTCAAATCACTAGATCATATTTTATAACTAGGTCCCGTATTCTAGATACCGCTAGGTAAGTTTTTATCATTAGGTCCCGTATTCTAGAAACCGCTAGATCAGTTTTTATCATTAGGTCCCGTATTCTAGATACCGCTAGATCAGTTTTTATCATTAGGTCCCGTGTTCTCGAACCGCTTGATTAGCTTTTTATCATTAGGTCCCGTATTCTCAAACCGCTAGATCAGTTTTTATCATTAGGTCCCGTATTCTAGAAACCGCTAGATCAGTTTTTATCATCAGGCCCTGTATCCCCAAACCGCTAGATCAGTTTTTATCATTAGGTCCCGTATTCTAGAAACCGCTAGATCAGTTTTTATCATTAGGTCCCGTATTCTAGAAACCGCTAGATCAGTTTTTATCATCAGGCCCTGTATCCCCAAACCGCTAGATCAGTTTTTATCATTAGGTCCCGTATTCTAGAAATCGCTAGATCAGTTTTTATCATCAGGCCCTGTATCCCAAAACCACTAGATCAGTTTTTATCATCAGGTTCCGTATTCTCAAACCGCTGGACCAGGCTATTACATCAGACTCCGTATTCTCAGATCGATGGATTATTTTATTTTACCAGACCCAGTATTCTCGAAAATTTGTAAGCTTGAAATTAAGACCGAAGTTTATAACCTCGAAATTAGATTGGTACGTAATTATGTGACTAAATTCAACATTTCACAAGGGTAACCAAATCTAAGAAAATGATGACAGTTATGATTTTCAGCAGTGCCGGATTAAGCCATGTGGGGGCCCTTAGGCAGTCGAAATCTTGGGCCCCCACCGCTCGCAAAATATTTACTATCAATATTATTTTGATCCGTTGTCGTTATGCCTCTAAAAGACGTAGGAACATAGGCCGGTGCCTGCTCTGCCTATTTGGTAATCCGGCACCGATTTTAAGTTCTACCGAAAGTTATAGAACATACAACTTTCAGACATGCACACAATGATTTGGTACTACGGGTCCAGAAATCAAGCTATATTTTATGGGCATCTGACGTTGTTGTGTTCAATAAATCAAGAGCTAATTATAAAATAAGGTATCTTTGCAAGATGCCGTTACTATTCGCTATCACAGAAAGAAATGAAGAAAAAAACGAAAATAGAAATAAGTCAATAGAAAGCAACAGACACCTCAACTTGTTACTGGATTTTTATTGTCTAGAATAGCAGACGGGTTATCTTTCATTTTAAATACGAACTATAATACTTCTGGTAGTATGAACCTATGTATCATTCTGCCCCTACAGTTTTCGCATAGACCGAACTATATAATGAGTAAACAGGCTTTCGACTATTATCGACTAATGCACTGCTCTTACAGGCCCTGTATATATGAATGAATTATATCGGATGCCATGACCATCGATAGAACAGATAGATATAAGAGTTTCTTCACGAAAGCAAGTACAAGATAGAAGAATATATTTGCCTTAGATGTCGGAGTCGTACAAAATCAAGTTTTTTTTAAAGAAACATTTGGAAATTCCTCAGTCAAAGGTGCATGAGTTTCTAGAATACATACCGTAGTCTCGCTCAGTGACAGACAGGTACTTGATAACCTTTCTGTATAAAATCTTCACTGACACTAACTCGTACTTCGATTTCCAGATATAGTTTATGGTCTCAGTCTATGCAAGTACCAAGAAGCAGACATCAACACGGGAAAATGAATGTTTAAAACACTGTATCATAATTTTTTTTAACGTTTTCAATAATTCGTCTGGATTAATCGACGAAAACTGAAATAAATAACGTAAACCTAACTGTACAGCAGAATGGAGAAAGCGGAAATGAACTTTTTTAGACAGAGAAAACTGCCAGATTCTACATTCTTAGAAGGGAATTACTGCAAAGTTTGAAACATTCCCATATAATACGGATGTGAATTCTACATTATGATAATGAGTCGAACGAACACTCCATTACAGAACGTATTTAATACATGAGTGGTAAAAGTCATTGATGAATGTGAAGATCCAGGCACCTGCCAAAAGGTCTTTTGATGGCAGTCGAAAGGGTCGAAAAAGGTCGAGGAGCATATAGGGGTGTGGAAATATCCTCTACCCCATTAATGTATATGTCCTATGTCCTTTTTTCTTCTCTGACATGACGATTCCATTTAACCACTCACATGTTTGGTATCACACACGCACGTAATCTCATAGTCAACTTTTGTCGTCAGGACACCATCAATTGCTGAAATCTTCGAAGTTTCTACTTCCAATCCAACTACGCTGCCTCAGACCTTTCCCACAGAAATAAAATTCCAACACACATCTAAACCACACTTTGAGTAAACAGTCAAAGAAAAATATATCAACAAACGCAATAGATTAGTCAACAAATTCAATCAAACCGGTTCTGAGGAAAGACTTAACAATCAAATAAGTATATTGGTTCGCTACACTATATGTACATTAAATTGAAAAGATGTAGAAACAATGTACACATGGATACAATATTTAACAGAACAATCTTAAGAACCTTAAATGCATATCTAAACAAGATATATTTCAACAAAAACCCATTATAAATGTACTGTCTGTCAATGCAAAGTCATTCTACCTTGATTTGATGAAGCCGTTTGCTGCTTCAGAAAAATGTATACTTGGATCGTAAAAGAAGACATTTCAGTTCGGTTATATTTAACAAGCTAAGCATTATTCCAGTGTGATTTAATAAATATTTCACTGAAATTGGCATAATAGTTGTTTACTTTTTTATATTAGCTAATAAAAATTCAGGTAGTCAATTTTATTGCAACTCGTTCCTTTTGACAAGTTTAAATATTAAGTAGGTCAAAGCTGTTTTTGTATATTAATTAGAGCAAAGCTGTTTGCTTAAATATTAAGTAGAGCACAGCTGTGTAATCATTAACTAGGTCAAAGCTGTTTTTGTATATTAAGTAGAGGAGAGCTGTTTGCTTAAATATTAAGTAGAGCACAGCTGTGTAAACATTAAGTAGGTCAAAGCTGTTTTTGTATATTAAGTAGAGCAGAGATGTTTGCTTAAACATTAAGTATAGCACGGCTGTGTAAGCATTAAGTAGATCAAAGCTCTTTTTTTGTATATTAAGTAGAGCAGAGCTGTTTGCTTAAATGTTAAGTAGAGCACAGTTGTGTAAGTATTAAGTAGGTCAAAGCTATTTTTATATATTAAGTAGAGGCAGAGCTGTTTGCTTAAATATTGATTAAGTAGTGCACAGGTTTTTTTATAGTAGGTAGTCAAAACTGTTTGTTTAAATACAATAAAGATTTGTTAGTTAAGAGAGCAAAACTGTTATTTAAACATTTATTAAGTAGAACAAAGATGTTTGTTTAAATACTCTTTCAAATGTATTAATTAAGAGAGCAAAGCTGTTCGGTTATGGGTATGCACACTTACGAGTATGTGAGTAAAACATGCTAAATATCATCATGTATATTGCACACTTGTTATAGCACATTTTATAAATGCTGTTATGAAACGGAGTGCAGAGTCTGTCCTCAAACGCCGGCCTATTCCTAATTACATACATGGTTTTGGCATCATACTCAATCCGCACAGAAATGGAAGCCAACTTGTATCCTATCAAGTTAATGTTATGACAAGTATTTCTACAGGTACGTAGATCGAGGCTGCAGAAAATAAATGGAGGGGTTTCCATAAGGTTTTTTACGAATGAAGCAAATGTATACAACTTTCTACACAGCTAAAATAGCATCGCTTTTGAATTATCTAACCCTAATCTTAATATACATCACAGCCACATGGTAATAGGTTCTAATTACTGAATCAGAGAGAAATGAACAAGAAAAGCTTTTAAGCATTTCAGCCCCCCACCCCCCAAAGAGCCTCGAAGAAATTTTTGCAGGTAAAGAAGCAGCAGCCCAATATTGTCTATCGTCTGCTATATAGATGTGCCAGAAGAGATATTTCGATCATCTTTGATTGTGGCATCAGTAATAGCGGCCATATTTGGACCTTCGCTTAAACCTGACGGAGATCACATCTTGAGGGTTAAATTTCTGATAATTATTTTTCAAAACGTTTTTGCGTTAAATTGTCAGAATATGTACAGAAAATTCGTCGTAGACTTGAAAGAAGAAGCTTTTAGTTATAAACTATAAGTATTTAATGGACTCGCAACGGCAAATCAGAATACATTTTTAAAATAGTAGAACAACCTTTCGTCCCCTAACGCAGACTCTTACTCTAACTCCCAGGCAGACGGACAGACAGACAGATGGGTCAAATGATAATATTTCAGACATTCTGCACAAGCGTACAAAGTAGTTCTTGCAAATTAACTAACCGTACATATCATATCCGTCAGTACTTTTCAGTCATGTAAATTCGCTATATGTACGGCTGTTTGATTACAATAAACATTTATTAAACAAAACCAAATTCAACAACGTTTCATCAATCGCCTTTGATATGTCTGCCTTGTTCCATCTACAAATATAAATTTTCAATCACTACTAGAATATTAAAGCTAGCAAAATTCAATATTACCTGTAAGTGCGGGTCTGACATTTCAGGAATAGTTTTGTAATAACTACATTGGCACATCAACTGAATTGAAGTTGAGCAACTGATAGTGACACTCGTATGTCCTCGTGAATAATGCCCGTACGGGTAACTATCTATCAGCAAACGATGCAACCATGTAGTCCTATAATAAACTAAGTTATAAGAACTCATATCGACCAGGCTATTTGATCGGTTATGTTTGCTGATTCAACATTTTTTATATATATATAATATTTGTACGATGTCTGTGAAATAGCAATACGAGATCGCCTATCTCGGTTTGTATAACTATAACCTTTTCAAAGTTGACTCATAAATCTACGAATTGTCTTCACACATCAATGAGCAGAAATTAATTATTAATACATGTAAGCTTCTCTCTGTATTATTAGGAAATCACATCAGTTCACCATTAATAATACATTTTGAAGTGATTATGATGAGGACGAAAATACTGTCATAATCAATTATGTCTCAATTATTTCGTAATGCCTGAAAAGGGCCGACTTTTTGGTCTCATGTGTGTTGGTATCTGGCTACAGTTCTGCTTTATCAAAATATTTGGATTAGCAGAAATGAATAATCTATTTGACAAATGTGACGACAACAGAACCAAAAACAGCCTGTTCATTTTAAGTCGACTGGACTAACCCTGTCTTTAGACTAAATAAGTGACGTCGCATGGGCTAAAGCATGAGTATATATTTCATCTTGCAGAGAGGCCAGATTGTTTTATACTATTACGTGTAGCATTGGTTGAGTGGGTCTTAACAGAAGGTCCCCAAGATCTCTACAAATGTATTGGTCATTGCGTTTCCATCTGCCCATAACCAACAAAACAGAACAAACCATCTCCGTTCAAACAAAGGGCAAAATCACTCATCTATCCAATGGATGCTCATCGGTTAGTTAGGTGGTCACAAATCACACGCAGGCATATATGGTTGAGGTGCCGAATAGTTTTGCGTAGCGTATGTATGATTGTAGGAACTAATATTCTTTTTTCTATGTAAACTTCCGTAATAATCCATTTTGTCCTCTTCCTCGTCAGAACTATTCAAATCGGGTTGTTTCCAAGCTTTCAATTTTGGATTAAAATTTCCGAACATTCTGGCTGGTGTTGGCATTGGTGGCGGCGGTGGAATCTGGGGACTTAACATGGACGGCGACAAAGAAATAGGCTGATCTGACTGGTACGAAACTGGAAAGAGAACAGGATGAAAAAAAAATTAAAACAGTTTCATTTACACATTTATATATGAGATCTCTATTTTCGAACTATTGGAGGAGATAACCTAAAGCTCGAGGTCCAGCACAATTTGGACAATTAAAAAGGTTACTAATTAGAGCCATAATATTACTTCATTTTCTTTCGAATCTTGGGTTAGGCCATTTTGGGTATGTGAGAACGCTTGCCATTAGCTTCTCATGGGTCGGTGGTTCTTTCCGCGGTTTTCCCGGGTTGTTCCTCCGCCATTTATACTGGCCACCATGTATAGCCTATATTGTGCTGAAAATGGCGATAAATCCTATAACAATAATAACAACAACTGCATTTCTTCGCTCACTTTTTCATGGTCACACGTATACTAAACAATTCCTTTTTTACTTAAGTATGTAATTTTAGGCGATGCGGATTTCTTTTAATAATTGCTTGCTCAGAATTATAACGTCTGTATAAAGGCATTATTCAACATTATTATATCCGGAAATATTCAACATATTAAATACTAGTAAGTCAATATATTTGACCACCTCCGGGATGTCATGGGTTCGATCCCCGGCCGAGTCATACCAAAAACTTACAAAAATGATACTAACAGCTGCCTCGCTTGGCGCTCAGCATTAAGATGTTAGTTCTGGGACTGGTCGGCCTGGTGTCAGGATAATACGACTGGGTGGGACATTATGATACATATCTGCGACATGATACCCCAGTGTTAGACATCTCTATAAACTGTCTCACTGCAGACATCGTAGCGATATGACTGAAAAATTGTTAAAGCTACGTTAAAAATCGTAATCACACACACACACACACACACACACACACACACACACACACTATATTTAACATTTTTATCATCCTAATATATTTCTTAAAGCCACAATTTATCTCAGCAGTCACTACGTTGTTTTCCTTTCAATCATTATAACCATTGTTTATTTGCTTAACAAAATTGTAACACTTAATTCTAAAAGAGTAAAAAAAAAAAAGCACTCTTTCAACGCAACTAATTCATTGACGTACGAATTTACGGACGAAATATTCCTTTCTATGCCAACCTTAGCTTTGTAGCTTTGTAGATTGTCTCTAGAAAGTGAAAGGAGCGATAGGTGCCTACGTATTTACCTTATGTGATGTGTGATTGGACTTTAAGGTTTCTATATCTAGGTGGTTTTTTTTAATTGTTTCAATCAATGACGACAGGCTTTACTGGTTATATATTTATAACGTGTCTCGGAAACACTTTTGAAATTGCTAGTTTGCAAAAACAGTATTTACTGAGATCCTTAAAACGCTTTACGTGTCTTGATCCATAGTGTTGTTGTTTTATGTTTAACGACGTTTTCAGCACACGATAGGCTATGTATGTCGTCCGGTATATTTGGTGGACAAAAAACCAGGAAAATACAAGGGAAGCTATCCGTAAGCGTTCTCATAACATACCCACATATGCCGAACCTGCGACTCGAACCCACTCAGAGGTGAGATGTCAGTGATCTGTTAAGGCGAGCGCCTTATACCACTCGGCCACCTACATGGGCCCAAGGAAATCAGTATTATAACTGAAACAAGAGTTTCGCGTATGGTCTACCAGTATGTCTGCAACGTGAATTTTTATTTTTTTAAAAAAATGATTTTCATTTTCATCTTTGACGCCGCTGGAAAAGTTATGAATATAATAATGAATATAATATAATAAATTCAAACCCATTGGTATTGGATAGGAATATTCCACCCGGTGTTCAGAATTTTGGGTCAGACCGTCGGCAAAGACTCGTGGCTGAAGCAGAATTTTGATCGATAGAGTGCAGTTTTCTTATCACTTACTGAAGCAAAAGGAAGATTTCTTTTTCTGACATTTTTGGGCATGGCGCATTATTAATATTGATGTCACATTCAAATAATAAAACACCTATTAAAAATGTCATTACTTTAAGATAGAACGTAAAAAGTTATCTTTACGATGAAAAATTCAGTTGAATCTTTAAATGACGTTCGAAAACATTTTACCTCTCAAAAATTGATGGTTAAACGGATACGGCAATGACATTTCACAACGTCTGTATTGATAGCTTGCGCAAGGATACAAATGTGACCAGTCCAAAAAATAAAGTCGACTCTTATCCATAAGATTAATTGAAACAAACAAACAAACAAATAATAATAATAATAATAATAATAATAATAATAATAATAATAATAATAATAATAATAATAATAATAATGTTATTTTGTCCGTTGATCGGAGTTATATTTATTAACAGGTTCATAGAAACAAAAAGCTATAACAAAATATTCAGATAACGCATTACAAATAACCAATGTAAATTCAATTTACATGTACTTATATGTTCAGGATAGATAATATTTATGCCAACCAATACATGGAAAACTCAACGTCAAATGATCATCCTTCCGCTCCCCCACTGGTTCTTATATGTTAGCGACACGAAATATCTCTCTTAAACGACGAACTAGAAAAAGAAACAAATACCAAAGAAAAAATTCCAAGAACACAACATGAAAAGGAACGTGCAGGTATGAGTCCCAAATATTTATCACCTGTTGATATTCCAATATAATTCTGGCTTTCTTAATAAAGTAACTGTACTTCAAGCCATTCATTTCACATTGTGTTCTTGGACAAGACAGTGTTGCAGCTGAATAAACGATAACTACAGTGAAGAATGATGATTACACGATAAGAGTTATGTTGTAGAAGATGATTATATCAAAATTGTCATGCTCAACAGTGCTGCGCACGGATACGAGATAGATTGAAGTCTGACGTGTGTTCGTTAATCGCTGACATCGTAAGCCAAGGTCACAAATTTCGCAGTCCGAAAATCGATTGAAATTGCCGAAATGTTTGTGAAAAGATCCCAGATATGTTTTGACTGATGCTGACATTAAAATGATCGTTCTTGAAAATTTCAAATGAGGTCATACTGTCTTTTAATGTATGTGCTATGCATTGATTATATAGGTTATTATTAACCTTTCAAATCCATCTTGGTGTTCGTTTATACTTTGTAGTGGAAAGATCTGTAAGCATGACATATTTTGTACTGAGAGCTGTTGATGCTATCTCTACATATTGCAACAGTGTGATTTTCCACAGATATCAATGGTTCTTGTGTTAGGCGGAGTACCTAGCGGCACAAAAACAGACATGGGGTTGAATGCTGAAATGATGTACAGATATCTAGTAGCACGAACACAGACACAAGATTTTATGCTGTTGTGATAGAGAGTTTACTTTGCTTCAGAAAACAGACTGGAGAGTTTACATTGTCGTGTTGATATTTTATGCTGTTGTGTTTGTTTACCTAGCTTCATGAAAACATACTGAAGATTTACTATGTCGTGTTGTTAGAGTCGAGATAACCAGACTGAGACAAAGGTCGGAAAAACAACTAAATTTCTCTGTCGCAAGGGCAAGATGTTACGCTGTCGTACTGGGTAGAGTACGCAACGACACGAAAAGAGGTTGCAGATTTTACGCTGTTGTGGTTGTTTAACTGGCGGCAAAACAAGATACTGGAGATTTTAAGTTTTTTTCAATAAAGGATGTAGTGGCACGAAAACAGAATGGAAATTTTACGCTGTTGCAGAGGCGTAGCTGGAGGGGGACGGGGGGGGGACAGAGGGGGGAAAGATGTCCCCGGGTTGGCTAGTAAAATTAACTAAGTTGACTTCCGTCAATACTCGGTTTTAGGTCGATTCCAACTTCAAACCTCACAGACCCAGGTCTCTACGACGGCAGGTCTTTGTCTATGCAGTTTGTTATGAGTAGTCAGTAGAACAGACAGGTTAGACCCTGATCTGCAGGCGCACTATGCTACGGCAGATCACAATCTAGGTTGTTTGCAGTTTTGACTGGACTTAAAAGCGAATATAGATGGTACCTAAAATCTGAAGCATGCATAAAGTAGAATACGTATATATGCGATCATTTTAAAAGCCAAAGAAAAAGAGGTTTAGTAACAACGCGAGAAACGATTGAATCAAATTGTCGCTCGACGATTCAAAATTTTTCACAAATGCAAACAGTTGGAGGACATATCCGAGTCGGAAAATAAACGATAGTCAAATACTGTTATTAGTAAAGTATGAACTCAAAAGTTTTACCAAATCAAGTAATGTCTATAATTGTTCAATGTTAACCGGCCCAAAGCTCAAAAGATTAGATCGTGTCGATGCTTTTTTAAAAACTGTTTAAAAACGCTGAATATTTCATAAAATCTTTATAACATTACATTTTTACTGATGTTATATCGTCAAAATTAACTAATTTTTCTCATAAATTTCTAACAAACAAACCCATGCCAAATAATTTACGTCCCCATCTGCTATCGTGACATCACAAAAGTTCACAATAATCAAATATGTATGTGCAATTTAAGACAAATGTAAATTTACTGTGCAGTAACCGTGCCGAAATTTTATAATTTTAAAAAAAAAAACTAATTGGCACCGGCACTGAAGATAACCCCAGACTGTATCACATAAGATGATGCCCTACTGAGAAGCCTATCGATATCATGGCTATGACACAAAACATAATGAAACCTTTAAATACTGTCCTTGGTCGTGACCTTGACCCCAACTATCAACCCATCTTCTGATGATAATACCTAAACTTTTACTATGTTTCATCAGTTCAACTAAAACAGCTGCCGAGTTAGATATGTGAAAGAGAAAATGTGACAAAATAACCTAAATATTCATGTGACCTTGCACTTTAATATAGCCACCCCACACCACATCAACCCCATCAACGTAATTTGGTATAATACACACCTTCTGGCGAATGATATATCAATAGACCAAGTGTCATCCACTCCGTTAAAATCAATCAGAAGTTATTGCCACTAAATGAAAATGAAATTGAAAATACAACAAATCGCGCCAGTGCACTGTCATAGAAAAAAAGGACACCCAACGTGACAGGCGACACACTTGTTAATGATGCCATAAACAATTATACCAAGTTGCGTCCCTCAATCTCAAACTTTTCTCAAATTAAAGCGTCGAAAGGAAACTTTTGAAAAACATACAATACTGTGACCTGACCTTTAAGACGGGAACTCACATTTGGTTCACAGCATATCTTCTGATGAAAACAGATAAATATCCAAGTTTATCCCTGAGTCGCATAAGCTCTAAAAGCATATTTGGCGGAAGGGAGCGTAAGACTTAAAACTTTCAAAGATTGAGACGTACATTTGACCTGACCTTCAATATAGAATACCAGGCGACTTTAAAGTTGCCTTTTGGAAAGGAAAGTACAGCTGTGATCTTAACCTTACAGCTAGAAATCTAAACTTGGCATGCAATACACCTTCCAGTGCTAATGCATGAGTATACAAAGTTTCATTCATTAATTTCAAAGTCTTTAACGTTATAAAGCAGAATGGAAAGTCTGATGGAAAACTAGATCTTCTAAAGACGATGCATCAGGATACTATATTTTATCTCTTAATATCAAATGCCTCTAAAATTATAGCGTGGATGTAAAATACGATGGAAGACGTAAACTATAGTCATGACCTTGACCCTAAAGAAAGGACATGCAATGTGGTAATCGACACTTATTATTACATATAAGTATACACAATTTTACCTATTAATCTCAAATGGTTCTGAAAGTTGTAGAGCTTTAATGGAAAATGTGCTGATATCTTAAAATACAGGGTCGTCACCTTGAGGTTAATGAAAAATCCTCTAAGGTGTACTTCATAATCATTACTTGCTTGAAAATTAAACAGAGGAAACGAAAATATCATGATGGATGGCCGGACGGATTGATGAACGATGTCCTCTGCTTTTATGAAAAAGGTCAGGAACACTAACCATGAAATATAATCATAATGTTTAAAAAAACTTGCAAATGGGTGGGTAGGGGGCGGAATCTCTTTGGGAAGGGTAATATATTTAGCGTGATTGATAGATGTTGGAGTAAAATTCCTAGTGTGGAGATAGATATTCCAGAATTAAAAGGCAATAGTTTGTTATGTATGTCCACATAATGTCTTCATAGTGTTTTGTCTCGCCTGCTTCATTATAGCATAATACAAAAACCTAAAACAGCTTAGTTGAACAACCACCCGCTTTTTGAGACCGTGACCAACACTCTTCAAAATTGCTACATTTGATAACTTTGAATGCAGCAAAGTCAGAGAAATGAAATAGTTGAGATAACACGTCATGTAACCTGTTTTTATGTATATGAGTATATAAAATTAGGACTGTACTGGAAACGTTTCAGAGTAATGTAGCTACTTGAAACAAAAGTATCGTAAGCATCATATTATAATCCTATCTTTGGAAATTTTTATTGAAAATACCTTGATCTTTTTTAGCCTGCGACCTGATTATGGTATACAGCACAACTAGTAAACTACTTGGTAAAATGTCATCAAGATCTGTTTAGTATGTCAACCGTCCCAATTAAGACCCCAAAACAAACCATATGATTACATTTTCCAGTGTGGTGACTCGGACCTTGGACTAGGGGCCTCGATCCTTAAATGATACATCAGCTAGCCATGAAGTATATTAGTGTGAAATTTCGACCAGATGTATCCAGTAATTCGAAACTTTCAGTTCATATGCAGAGAAAGGTCACAAAGTTAGTTTTCCCTTTCTATGACCTCATACTCTCTAGAGACTTGTTAATGGTTTCTAACTCACCGTCAAGTCTTCGTGAACACTTGGGCAAAACTTAATTAAACGGTCACCAGTAATTGAAAACTATCAGATCAAAAACGAAGACTGTATACTTTTATCGAACCGAATGTGACGTTTCCTCTTGCTATCAGCTCTGACCTTGACCTTTGAGCTACTGACCTGACTTGGTAGAAGACAGCCTCTCTCGTCATGATGCATAAATGAGCCAATGACTCGTTAAAAAACTCGGGTGGTTCAAATATAGTGCAACGGAAATAAATCACAGAGACAGATGACAATTTTCCTTCATTATAACCTCGTCTTTAAGATAGAAACATTACATGGTACGCCGTGAAATAGCCGTATCAATAAGGCAATGTTTAGTCAAATTATCTGCAGCAGTTCAAACGTTGTGACCATTACGCGGACAAGGTAGACGAAGTTTATTTATTTCGTTTCTATGACCTCGACCACTGAGCACATGACTGTCGTATGCAACACACATTCTAGAAATAGAAGTAGTAGTTGTTATTATTATTATTATTATTATTATTATTATTATTATTATTATTAGTGTGTGTGTGTGTGTGTGTGTGTGTGTGTGTGTGTGTGTGTGTGTGGTTTCGTTAGCATTACTCCGAGTCTAGCACGGCAACGAGCTGGAGAAAGGAAAAGTAAAGCATGATGGGTAAATAGAAGAACGGACAATGTCATATCAAAGTTGACATGTCACGATGAGTTTAAAAATCGAATGCTAATGTCATTATCATTATCATCTTTCCCAGTATAAACAAACAAACAAGCAACAACAACAACAATACAGCCCATGTAAAAGTAATAGCCTATACTCGCGCGCGTGACATAAAATCGTGGGACAGAAATTAGTTTGGGACAAGATTTTAGTAGTTAAGAACAAATGTAAATATGGGAAAGAGAAATGGGACTGATAGCATTTCATATCCTTCATTGGGAGTAGGTTAAATATATTAATTACCACCAACTTCTCAAGAGGCTGACGAGTCGATTATTTCTGGACCTAGAGGAAGATATTTCAATCAAATACGTACATACAACATATCTAGCAAGCAAGAAAATCTGCATTAACAGTTTGAATGCACTTTTCGTACTACATACATACATTCATGCATACATACATACATACATACATACATACATACATACATACATACATACATACATACATACATACATACATACATACATACATACATACATACATACATACATACATATATGCATATATATATGCAAGCATGCGTATACTCATAAATACATGCATACATACATACGTACGTTAGTACATTCACACATGTATCCCTACGTACATACATTAATATAATTGCACGTCTCAAGATATGGATACAATTAACTCTTGGGACCATTATGTTTGTTAAATTTCTTAAATTTATTAGATTAATCCAATTAATATTTTACCTTCTTAGGTTTTAAAACTGACAATGATGCCTTAATTCATACGAATATTGCAATTAACGTGTATCTCTTTCCAAACAGTTATCAGTAAGTTCTAGTACTAGAGGTGTGATATCTTATATTACTTTTGCTACGACCTAGGTATATCCAGTTTCTTAAGAGCATCACATGCATTCCCATGTGGATATGAATTATCTGTAATAATGCCTTTCCACATTGCTGTTATGACCTTCACGTATTATTTTGCAAACAGAGAATGTATGCACATATACTTTATACAGAGAAAGCACGTAAGTAAAGAAGTCAATGGTAACGAGATAAGCAAGAATGACTGAGATCATTAGGATGGCTGAAATGTGACATGCAATTTATTAATTAAAGGTTTTAAGAATATATAGTACACACACAAAAAAGAGAGTTTATGCTATTGATTCTAGAGGTAGTAAATATGAAGAAGAAAAAAATCTCAAGAGATATATTTAACAATGTATACACTAAATTCAAGCTATATTGAAAATAATTAATCTTAGATTGGTCTAAATTATTGGCACAATGCCGTACAAGGATTAACAAATTCACAAACGTACTGGCACAGCAACTTGAGTTAGGAGTCTATGATTATTATATACCGTTTTACTCACATATAAGATGAGTCAAATTGCAAACACAAAGATTCTGATTTGCAATTACATAATGTGCCTGCATACCAGGATCCATGCTGTTTGGTCTTCTGATTACTCCTAACGAAGTTTGCAATTTGACTCGACAAATAAGCGAGTATATTCGGTGCTACCAATTTAAATTGAGACTGAAAAAAATATTTTATATAAATCGAGAAGATTCCTAAGGTCTATAGATGTGTTAGATAACAAACTTCAAGTGCCTATAATTTTACAAAATACAAAAAGGAAAAACACTTACCCTTGCTAGTTGAATGGTCACGGGTTACAGCCCATCCTCTCGCTGTTCTGTTGAAGTTTTCGCCTTCCAAAATTTGAAGTTGATTGTCTGGTTTCAGGCAATGCTTGACGACTGGTTGCGGTGGTGGGGATATGGGTGACGGAATCTCATGTTGTGGCGGTTTGGCTTGCATTATAAGTCTGTTTTTGATTGGGTCAGTGTTAACGTTACCGTATGGATTTCCGCTAGATGCGTCCCAGGGGGTTGTCTGGGGTCTTCCACCCTGTTGCAACATTTGCTCAAGTTTCGAGATCTGTGGTGTGGGCTTTCTTGTATTCGTTTCATCCACCACCCAATTCTCCGACTTTGCCTGTATTTTTTGAAAAAGCCTTGCCCCTCTATTTCGGCTTGAATGTAGATCAGCCGCAATTGTAAAACAATCTTGTGGTGACATCGTAGTGTGCTCGCATTTTTGTCGTCCAAGTCGCATTTTCTCAAACTCATCTCGCGTCAAGCTCATTTTCTGTGGCTCTGTTACTTGAGTCCGAATACTGGGAATCCTGAACGTGAAGAGTGGTCGAGTGCCACCTTCGCTTGGATCCAGTTCGTTATCCAGATCGTTGATATTTGCGATATCGCCAGCGATCGATGAGTATTCACTGCTCACGGAGAACGGCCCTTCGTGCACCCACTTTGTAGATTTTCTTTTGCGCTTGGCAAACATCTTAGCGCCGCGAGCTCTCCGATTAGCAGCGGACGTCAGCGATTGGGCGATTTTCCTGCACATGCTGATTTGGTCTTGGATGGTTGGATAATTGGCAATAGGATCATCGTAAAAGGCTGAATCCGAGTAGAGCTTTCCTGCAATACACAAGAAGAAATCATACCTGGTAGAGAGCTCTAGGTATATCTTACTTATCTATCTGACACAGGTAAATCATTGTGCCGATCAGCCCTAGGTAAAACATATCAGTGTTAACGAGATGGGATACAGAGAAATGTAACTGAGCTGACTATGCGAATAGTGTCTTGCCTCTAACTGAAAATAAGAAAGCTATTTGAAACAGATCAACGGTTGAAAGTAATACAGAAGCAATACCGAAATCCCCAGTTTTGTTTTTGTTAAAGTACTTCAACTAGAAATATGTCCGTGGAACAAGAGAGACTGCCAAAGTGGCTGAAAATGGCCCGAAGCGCAAAATTTAAATAAACACTATATAGTCGGGCATGACAATATTCTTGCTTGATCGACAAGAAGTAAATTAAACTATTATTGATCAGCCTTAAACAGCTGTATACACTATTTCTATATATTTCAATTTAATGCAATCACTCAAAATATTCATACTGAAACTGTGATTATAAAGTATAAATTAGCATAATTACTATCTACATTAAGGTATATTGTTTAGCATAATTACTATCTACATTAAAGTATATTGATTAGCATAATTACTGTCTACCTTAAGGTATATTGATTAGCATAATTACTGTCTACCTTAAGGCATATTGATTAGCATAATTACTGTCTACCTTAAGGTATATTGATTAACATAATTACTGTCTACCTTAAGGTATATTGATTAGCATAATTACTGTCTACCTTAAGGTATATTAATTAGCATAATTACTATCGACCTTAAGGTATATTGATTAGCATAATTACTGTCGACCTTAAGGTATATTGATTAGCATAATTACTATCGACCTTAAGGTATATTAATTAGCATAATTACTATCTACCTTAAGGTATATTAATTAGCATAATTACTATCTACCTTAAGGTATATTAATTAGCATAATTACTATCTACCTTAAGGTATATTAATTAGCATAATTACTATCTACCTTAAAGTATATTAATTAGCATAATTACTATCTTCCTTAAGGTATATTAATTAGCATAATTACTATCTACCTTAACGTATATTAATTAGCATAATAACTGTCTACCTTAAGGTTTATTAATTAGCATAATTACTATCTACCTTAAGGTATATTAATTAGCATAATTACTATCTACCTTAATGTATATTAATTAGCATAATAACTGTCTACCTTAAGGTATATTAATTAGCATAATTACTATCTACCTTAAGGTATATTAATTAGCATAATAACTGTCTACCTTAAGGTATATTAATTAGGATAATTACTATCTACCTTAAGGTATATTAATTAGCATAACTACTATCTACCTTAAGGTATATTAATTAGCATAACTACTATCTACCTTAAGGTATATTAATTATCATAATTACTATCTACATTAAGGTATATTAATTAGCATAATTACTATCTACATGAAAGGTGCAGAAATTAAGATCGATTACAATTTTCATAAAAGGTACATTCATTATTATCATTACCACTTATACAAAATTATCATCATGACTATTTAAATTAAAAAAATGCATACATTAGCAATAATTACTACTTAAAGGGTACATTCATTATTATCATTACCACTTATATAGATGGTACATCAATTATCATCATTGCTATCTAATAAGTGTATAAATTAGCGCAATTACTAATTACATACAATGATACAAGGTACATTAATTATCACCATTGTTATCTAACAAAAATATATAAATTAGCATAATTACTATTTAGATAAAAGTGCATTAATTAGTATCATGGCCACTTACATAAACGGTACATTAGTTATTATCATTACTATCTGAATAAAATTGCATAAATTAAAATAATTAGTGCTCATATAAAAGGTACATTAATTATTATAATTTTGATATGAAGTATAAATTCCAAAACAAAAACAATCCTCACATTTGACTCATTTATATCGAAGAACATAAAGTTTATATGCTGCCATGAACACGTTGTTACATTTCTACGTTATTTTTTTATGGTAATCCTGATGACTTGTTTTTTAGCACTTCATACAGATTTAGTATGTATAGGCTTAGGTTAAATGTGTCTGTCCGTCCGTATGTATGTGTGTGTGTGTGTGTGTGTGTGTGTGTGTGTGTGTGTGTGTGTGGTAAGATTTATATATTGCCAACAAAAGGCAAAATCAAAAAATGCAAAGACAAACATTGAAAAATCCTGCCAAATACGTGATAAAATATTCAACGTAAAGATATTAAATTTTTGTACAACACAAATAAACTACAAGATAAAGATGTGACATGTACAGTCTGTATAACACGAAATCACAATGTTACATAAACTGCAATCCCTCAAAATGTCCAACAGTTTCTTGGGTATTACAGTCAATTCATTTCATTCACCTCATAACACTTCTGCTGCACAGGGTTGAAATCAACACAGTCGATAACAATGTGTTCCACTCAAAGTGAACTCCTGAGGAATGCTTTCGCACTCCGGTCAAGATTCACATTTCAAGAGGTAAGCATGAGTCAGGTATGTATGTCCGATCACTGCGATATTGTCCAATACGAAGGATGCAACTCTCAACTAAGTGGATCTGGTGTTTCGAAGTTTGCTTATGGATCTTTTATGCCACCTGTTTTACCAAGAACGACAAACATGTGGATTTATACATTTGAGAATCTATATATGGAATCTTCCGGTCGGAAACGGACGACTTATAGGGCAACTTTGGCTGTTTTATAAGCCACGTTGTATTACGTAAGAAACCGAACTGTAAATGCAATACTTTAGTCACGATATTGATAATCAAATTAGTTAATTCAAACATTACTAATATAGGTCAATGAACAATCAACCACCTATATGATTGACAACTATATTTTTTTAATGAACATTTGATATATAAAAAAAAACAAGCAAATCCAGCGATGTTTTGTCGGCCATTTTGTATTCTCATACCACAAAAGTTTACAATAATGAAATCTGACCCTGACTTCTAGGAGTTGTAAAGTCACTGAGTAGTCACGGAAAGTCACTGAGTAGTCACGGACAGTTACCAAGTTTCACTTCCTTCAAAGAACATCTGAAGAGAAGTGCAGAAAAGGGAAAAAAAGTGTATATGTACCCCCGCCTTTGAATATATATAACCTTGGCTGTGAAACACGATATGCGATCAAATTGAAAAAACGTAAGTTTAGCATGGTTTATGAAACCAAAAGTATCAACATGTGGCCTTGATCACCACTGAGTCAAATACGTACACACAGAAAGACAAGAAAAGCAAAGATATCAGTATATCGGCAACTTTAGATGGTTCACCGTGACGCTTACATCTGTAATGAGTAAAATCAGGAAAACTGTGGGGGTGGGGTGAGTAAACTGAATAAGCACGACGAGAGTGATTTAATCTATCTCTGAAAGCTGAAAATACTAAAGCTTCATGCTGTATAACTGCATTCAAAATAAACAAAACACGATCTTGGCAATCTCAGTGTCTAGGGTAATTGCTATTCTCAATACATATCCATCTTGAAAGCATTGCATCGCTAAGATGGCATATACAAGACGTTTTGAAATAGCGATCAGAGAGGTTAATTGGTCAATGATGACAATAATCCTAGAAAGGCAGGCATTCGTCTTAGGCACAAAACATCCTGGGTTTTTTTCCCCGCTACACAATAAACCCAGGTGTAATATTCTTTCTCTTTACATATGATGTTATTTCCATCACGCAATGAACATGCATGACTGCACCGGTGGCCGAAAATGTTTGAGCGTCAGCCTCTGATGCGGGAGGTTACGCGTTCGCATCCCGGCCAAGTCATAACAAAGCCTTATCATAGTGATACTTACAGCTGCCTTGCTAGGCGTTCAGCATGAAGAGGTTAGTGTTAGGACTGGTCGGCCTGTTGTCAGGATAATGAGACTGGGTGGGACAAGTTGCTACGTCTGCGGCATGATGCCTCAGTACTATAAACATTTCATAGTGATCTGACTGAATTTTTTTTAAAGATACACTAAAATTAAAATTCACGAACACAAAAAGGAAAATATATGTGTTATTCTTTCTCTTTGTGTTTGATCTTTTTTTCCCTCAAAACCAATGAACATTCATGTATAATGCTTTCTCTCCGTGTTGGATCTTTTTTCTTCTACGCGATGAACATACATGTATATACATGTATAATTCTTTCTCTATGTGCATTAAAACTACTTAAGACAGCACTGTGGATGGACAAGGCTGTAATAGCAAAAACATGGACAAAAAATATTGGAGCTCATAATGCTACGTAATGAGTTTTTAAATTGGTCTCAAAAAAGGTGTCTTAGTTCAATAATAATAATAATAATAATAATAATAATAATAATAACAATAATAATAATAATAATAATGTCAATAGTCAGATTCTATTGTTTTTGCAGTTAAATTGGTAATATGAACGTTATTTATCCGTGATAGCTCACTGAACGTCAGCGATTACAAAAATCCTTTAAAAATCCCCCCCCCTAAAAAAAAAACAACAACAAACGAAACCAGGAGCCCGACAAAGTCAGTGGACTGTGAAATATAGGTTAAAATGACCTAATTTTTACCGAAAGGTGCAGTGCTTTTCCTAACACGTTTTAAATATCAACGTATGTAGCTAAATCAATGAGAAATAAACTCAGTGTCTGAGAAAGTCACATAAATGCAAGCTCTAGCGTAGAGAAAGTGATCTCCTCGCAAGCTACTATACCATGAAAGTATCAAAATGACATAGTTTACACTGATGGATGCAGTACTTTCTACTCATGACGCAATTACATATCAAGTTATACAGCTTAGCTGGAATAAATAGCTGAAACATTTAGCCAAACGCAAGGTTAACGAAAATTGTTTGACCTTAAAATATGTCATATCAACCTAATTTTAACGGACAGTTGTCGTATTCCATATACTACATTTAAATAGCAATTTTTATGACTGTTTTTTGAGAAAATGATAAATGCATCCCCTAACACCCTAACCTTAGTATTAACACTAGATGGACACTAGACGGATAGAGTGACATCCATAACAATCCGTTAAGTCGAAAATGCTTTACTAATTCGGCCCAAAATTATTGCATAGTGCGAAAATCTAACCCTGTCCTCTAGATACAGACAGCAACATGCCTAACATATTCCGTAAAGCCTACCGGAATGGACAGCCAGACACAAAGAAGCAAGGATACGAAGATGAATAAATAAAAATTCCTTAGCGTAAGCAGTGGAGACATAACCATTGATCTTCAGCTATCTCAAGGATTATATTTTGTACAGTATCTACACAGTGTTAAGGAGGTGACACTGCTTCTAACTTACATCCGGGGTTTACGCTACTTTGCCCAAATCTATGTATCGACGATGTTATTGTCTAAAGCCAACTGACTTTTAAAAGAACTATCCGAACTCATATTGTGTTAATATAAAAACACAAACTTTTTGGGATATAACGGTCTAAATAATGGCCGGATGGTTTTAAAACAATGCCATTTACGAAGAATTTCTGAATACATTGACATATTTGAGATTGGGCGGTAAATAAATTAGCCTCCCTATGGTCAAGACCCTGGAAACCTTAAAATGTGACAAACATAGCCACGTACGACTTTTAATCCACTGATAGTTTTGCAAAGTCATTATCGACCCTACGGTCATGTCTATCAAAAGAAAGTCGAAAAATTATAGATAAGTCTTTAAGTCATTGAAACATCAACATGTTACATATTATTCAACAGGAAAGTCACAGTAAATTTGAAAATAGCTAACAAAATGACCGGTTTACATATTACATACCAAATATAACCAACCGTAACCTATTTTGGTTGTAGAAAGGAACGAGACAGCTATGCCGGATGGAGAGATCAATAAAGCAATCAAATTGATTGTTGAAAGCAACGAGGAGGGAAATACAATAAGCTAAAAGATTATCAGAAGGGAAAATAACACGCGCGCGCGCGCGCGTGTGTGTGTGTGTGTGTGTGTGTGTGTGTGTGTGTGTGTGTGTGATTTGGTATTTTAACTTAGCTTTAACAATTTTCTAGTCCTATCGCTACAATGTTTGCAGAGTGGTAATTTATAGTGAAGTCTAGCACTGGGGCATCATGCTGCAGACATGTACCATCATGTCCCGCCCAGTCACATTATCCTGACGCCAGGCCAACTTAATCCTAACACCGACCACTTCATGTTCAGTGTCAAGAGAGGCAGCTGCAAGTACCATTTTTGTAATTCTTTGGTATGACTCGGCCGGAGTTTGAACCCGCAACCTCCCGCATCCAAGACGGACGATAACCAGTTAGGCCATTGGAGCGGTTCCAACACGTTGTACTTGTTTTCATAAAATAACTGGCTGTTGAATGTAGGTTACCACCCTTAGTGGCCTGTTTTGTTAAACGATAGCCAGAAACCGTACTTGTTCGTCTGACAATGGTTACACCTGACAAGTCTTATCTCCAGTGTATCTGTTGTTGGTGTTTGTTACACTTAATAAAGTAGATTGGTTATAGAATAGATTCTGAACAGGTTGGTTTTGATTTGTTTTGACATGATCCTTGTATCAGCTATAGTGGGGGTGGGGGTGGCCATGTTATCAATTCTTAAGGAACTAACATCAACGTTTATGTCAAGTATTTCACTTTTTAAACTTGTGATTAAAAACGGAATAGACCAAACTGAAGTAAAAAGAATGTTATGACGGTATTGGATGTTTGTTATTACCGGTTTGGTGATCATTGGTATTGAGAACCATGTAAAAGCAATTGGTATGAACAACATCGATTGTAAGAGTGTGCCATAAATGGCGTCCGTGCCTGATATACCAGCAATGAGAGGTATTTAAACCAAAAACATCTTGCTTCTGTCTCTGCACATAAACGTTTTCCACATACAGTTCTCGTCATTAATAGTTACATTTTCCGTTTATATCTTTCGCCCCATGTGTACTGTACTGATAAAACTATTTCGAACTTAATTGGTTGTTAAATACAACCGTCTGTTGCATAATCAATTATCTTTGCCAAGTCTGAATGACTATCGTTTCTTTAGGCACTTACAGATTTTATTTCTCAGCATTAATAAATGACTTTTTATTACCCATGCCTCATCTGCCAAGAGAATTAGAGCAATTTGCTTCTATTCTCCTATCCTAAGTCCACGAGCCAATTTATGTTGCATCTTTCCCCACCAGACACAGTAGGTTTCGTATTCTTTACAGAACAGTGGAATTCTGCAATTCTCAAAAGAGTAACTGACGTCATCTTCTGTACAATGATTTCCAGTTAAGTTACCAGAGTAACATGAAGCTGCGTGAGATAGCAAAATTATGCCGTTTATCTCACTTGGCCACAATGCTTTATTTTATTTTCAGAATATTCGTATTTTAGTGATACACCCATCTCTCCAGAGAAAAAGTGGTCAACGATCTTGTTACTTGTTATAGATGGACAAGAGTAACTAATGTAACAGACCGCGATACTATACTCAATATACGTTTTCCGCATCACATTAATAAGTTGCCATTCACTTTTGTTGAAAAGTAAGCAATCAAAAGACATAATTCAACTCGTGGAGTACTGAAACGAATTAGCTAAGTCCACCCGTTTTCAATTTCGAACTTCATTTGCAGAACTTCAAAACTTAAGATTAAAAAACAAATGA
The DNA here is from genome assembly GCA_030141615.1 of Unio pictorum. Lineage (NCBI taxonomy): Eukaryota > Metazoa > Mollusca > Bivalvia > Unionida > Unionidae > Unio > Unio pictorum. Next base: position 2,299,798 of record JARLTB010000062.1, on the reverse strand, counting down.
CAACACTTTCTGAATGATCGAACCGTGAAATGAATGTATTCTATGTATTTTCTATACTTTTGATAAGGACAATATAAAACATTGACCTCATGGCTTTTTCAGAGAAGAATATTTTATTTTTTTATCGTACTCTAGTGCTCTATTCAACATAAATTTAATTTTGGCTTTAAATCACAGCTATACCCAGCCTCCAGAAACAATTAAATGATTGGTCGATTATATAGTTTAGTCATCTCGTTTAGGATGCCTGCTTTGCTGACACACGACATGGCATTTCTACAAAAAACGCATATAGCTTTTGCGATGCGTTTTTAATTTTTAATTTATTTTATCGAAAAATAGTGTTCTTTTAATCAGAATTTTTAAAAAATCATACTGTCACCGACCATCCAAAAATTATTTGGTTGGTCGCTTATAGTCGATGAAGCACCTCGTTTTCGATGATAGATGCGCTGATACACGATGTGTGCAAAATACATTTGAACAGAAACCGCTATGACTTAATTTAACATTATATCTTAATGTAATCTTAATTTGACATTATGTTTTAATTTAACACATTATGTCTTAATGTAATGTTAAGTTGACATTATGTCTCAATTTAACATTATGTCTTAAAATAACATAATCTTAATGTAACCTAATGTATAATACTTCACAAGCTAGCTCTTGTGAACGTAGCTGAAGCCGAAGATGGATAATAATACTGCCATAAGACGGATAACGATACACGTCAATCAAAATACCAATACAAGCAATATCAAGGAACGATGCACTACAAGAAAAACAAAATCAACTACAAACTAATTTGACTCAAAAGAACAAAACACTGCTGTAACATTCTTCAATGGTAAATAAAACAAAACACTGCATTAACACGTTTCAGTGGTACATAAAACACTGCACTAACATTATTCAATGGTACATAAAACAAAACACTGCTCTAACACTCTTCAATGATACATAAAACAAAACACTGCACTAACACTATTCAGTGGTACATAAAAACACTGCACTAACACTATTCAGTGGTACATAAAACAAAACACTGCTCTAATAATATTCAGTATACATAAAACAAAACACTGCACTAACATTCTTCAATGGTACATAAAACAAAACACTGCACTAACACTATTCCATGGTACATAAAACAAATCACTGCACCAACACTATTCAGTGGTACATAAAACAAAACACTGCTGTAATACTATTCAGTATACGTAAAACAAAACACAGCTGTAACACTTTTCAATGGAACATAAAACAAACACTAGTGGCTTTGATACATTGAATATTTGTTAAACGATCATTTAGTTAAACTGGATAAAACCAAACCTGCAATATTTTAATACAATTTTATATTTGAACCAATATTTAAAAGTATAGATACTGTAATGCCAGAATTAGTGAATAGAAAAGAAAAACCATCCACCAATCACTTCAAACAGCTGACACTAAAAACAGCTCAAATCACTTCAAACAGCTGACAATAAAAACCGCTCCAATCACTTCAAACTGCAGACACTAAAAACCGGAACGGATGGTTGAAGCTAGTAAAATGTACAACAACCAACATTGATCTATGTGTAGCTTGGACAAATTCACCATCATGAGACTCATGATGGAGTGGCCGATCGGATATATATGTGTGTATATCTATGTGTGTGTGCTACCCCCCTCCCACGATTAACACTGAATATTCTATTTGTTTATTTGTTTAGCAAAACGATCTTTGAGGCATTTTAGCCGGGGATTATTTTAAAAAATTCAAACATTCTCGTCTTAGCGAGCCAATGAAAATATTGTTGTCAGATTATTACTTTCAGTGTAATATTTTGAGGCTATGAAACTGGAACTTTATGAATGAACCTCATCCTTGTTATGAATCCATCATATGTCACCGTTCGAGCATTTGAAGAAGTTATTTAATAAGTATTTTTCGTTTATACATCTTTTAATTTTAAATGATAGCAGAATCCTTTAAAGGAGACTAGAAATGAAAATTTTTATTTTATAAATGTAATTCTGTACAAATTCTAATTCGAATATAATGTTTACAAAAATAATATCGTGTGCGGATATTGATTATATTGCGAAGAAGATACAATGATTCCGTAAATTGCCGAGTATTTCCGAGTTTTAATGAGACGACAGATCACGTTGTCTCGTGACGTCACACTAGCCAGTCCTCGTATACAAACAGAAACATGGCAAGCGGGAAAGACCATTGATAACGGTTTTCATCGGAAGTAATTTTTCACACACAAAAAAAAAAAACAACACCCCACAAATAAATCTGCGAGGAGGAAATCATACGTAATTAATTTCAACATTAAGAAGCTTCCTTTCTATGATTCAATTACAGTGTATTTTACATGCATGCTACAGTTAGCGTATGACAAATCTGTAAGTATATACACGCTTCGTTAAAATAGATTACGTACTGTACTGGTCAGTGCTGAAAGAAATGTTTTAAGCACAGGCCCCGGGCTGATGATTTAAATAAACTTACTAGCCCTGACTGAAATTCCACAAACCCGAACAGTTCATATATGTTAACTTTCAAGCCGGGAGAAGAAAGAAAGAAAATAAATTCCAATTTTGGAGGTATTTCCTCCCTATGTCGATTTTTCGCAGTTAACTCCCGATTATTTCAATAAGTCTCTCAATTTTCATTTCTCAGAAAAAAAATTCCATATATAATTGTTTTATCAAGTGTGCAGTCCACAGATGTCATATTCTATTTTATCACTTGTGAATATTGTAGTGAAGAAATAATATCACAGGACAGTTTTTGTCTTCAGTAAATAGTTTAAGATTAAACATTAATCACGTAAATTTCAGATTGTTTAACTACTACAGAAGTACTTCTTGTAAATAAAAATTGTCACCAATTAGTTTAAAATTCATGAATTATCACAATGAAGGCTGCGTAATTTTCTCTGCAAACAAAATCTCCATTTCCGCCCCAAAAAAACTCGGCCAGTTAACACCTGACATTCCTCTGCCATATATGTAAAGTTTCATTACCACGATTAAATTAAAGGAAGAAATTAAAAAATACGACGCAGTTTATGTGCCCCTAAAAAACTAATTCAAAATAAATATTTAATTCAGTAAACAGTGTTACATGTCTTAACACTTAAACTAAAGGAAATAGGGTGGGATATAAAATGTGGGAAAACAATGGCCACATACATGTACGGTAACGTTTGACTGCAGATTTGAACTCTTAAAATGAAGTCTTTGGCCTCGAAGTTACAACAAAATTCGGCATCGTTTATTTGCCAATGAATTTCTGGTGCTTACATACACTCTCTGGCACATGGTTTCTTTGAATTATGTCAGAGGGCCAGTCCATTTCACAAGATAAGTGCAATGATAAGGAATAATTGTTAATGTGTTAAACTGTCATTATGTTTGAGTACTTAATTCTAACCTCTAACTATTATGCAGACCAGAATGTGAAAAAAAGGTCTTGTCCTGGGGGATAATAAGGCGTATCACAGAGAGTAATGGCACACTGGGGCAAATGGGCGGGTCAATAGTCGCCTCCCCCAATTTCTATTGTCAGCCAGTTAATGTGAAACTTTGATTTTATATCGGATCTCTTTTCTTGTAATCACTGCTATTTAAACTGCCCAAGGGACATTTTTATATCAGTTCCAATCACTACAGATTTCCGTTTATACATTTTACGTGTAATAGGCATAGACTGAAAGGTTGTTTTTTTAAAATAATTTTTAAAATATTTTTTTTCAAAATTACTGAAATTGTTTTTCTCGAAACACGACCGTGTCAAGGGATGATAATCTTATTATTATTTTTTTTTTAGCAAAGCTTCCATTTGATTAAAGTCAGATCTCAATTACACATAGGACAGTGGTGACTTTATTTAGATTGTAATCTTGAAGAAGAAAAAACATTTACTCATTTCATCAGCACGATCAGGTGTCGGGCTGTCATATTTTTTATTAGCACATACTCGGCCTTCTGCCTATTTTCGTAACTCGTACATTTGAGACTATTTACCAGGATTTAAAATATACAATGGTATGTCTGGAACAGTTTCAACTTATAGTCTAGGCTTAGCATTCGTGTATCCTAGAGGTTCTGTTTTTTAGGATCACTCTGGTAACATTCCTTTGAGAAATGTAATGAGCACAGAGTGCTATATGGTGTTGCTTTGAAATCAACTCGCTTGCAATAATGTACCCATACTTTTTATGCCTTTATCTTTCGGAAATGAAAAAAAAAATGAACTCCACAGCCTTTTCTATGTATGCTATTACACCCGTAAGCAACGCAAAACGGCATCGTACTTTATATGAAATGAACCTTGCAACTGTAGGTCTGGATGCTGGAGTCGCTAGTATGACGTCACTTTCCGAAAGTAACCGAATAGGCGCGGAAAATATGCATACGAGGTCACGGAAACTCAGCACCTAGAAGATATGCCAATATCTCAATACTGGCATTACGGTCGCACACGACGCTTCAGAATCATGTTTTTCTCTGCAGTGTATTTAATATTATTGTATATTTCCGCTGGTTTCTAGTCTCCTTTAAATCAGTTCTATTGACATTTTGATCCCTTTCGTCATACAGGCTTATAGTCCAATCTATCAAAGTCACTGTAATTTTGATCCCTTTCGTCATACAGGCTTATAGTGTGTGTGTGTGTGTGTTTGTGTGTGTGTGTGTGTGTGTGTGTGTGTGTGTAGATCTACCAATATATCAAAGTCACTGTTTTAACAGCAAAACTAATAACATAATCCTTTAAACAACCCCATAGTAATTATTTATATTTGTTGGTCAAAAAACGCATTTCAAGGCTTATAATCCGATATGTCATCAATTTATTTCAAACAGTTCACAAGTTTCAGATGCTAATAATTATGAATTATATAAAAGTATAAATACAATTATAATTTTATTTCGTGAATCTGAATAAGATCAGAGTAAGCCTACAGCTTTTGCCAATCAGATACTGGGCTATAAATCAACATGTTGATTATTTGGAAAGTTCGTGTGCAAAACTTTGATATCTGGACAGTTCGCGTGCAAAACTTTGATGTATCTCAATACTTCCATTGCAAAATTTGGACGTCACCCAGTGAGATATGAAGTTCTTCTCAATTATTCTGGACCATAGCGATATTAATTTTTTATTTTAATTATATCAAGCCACTCGATTTTTATTGCAATTGAAATTACTGCAAAGACTCAAGTTCATGTCTCAAATGAGTTTGAAAGTTTCTTGAATTTTAAAATATAATTGTATTTTCTTGACTATTTACAGATCTAACGTTTGTATAAAATTTAAAGTCATCTTTTGTTAATCTTTGTGCCTTAATAGAATCGTAATGTTGTACACGATGATATGTTAACGACGATAGGTAATCTCAAATAGACGCAATGTTTTAAAAATATGCGTGAGACTGAAGCCTGGTTGTCTCCATCTCAAAGATTAATCCCTTTCACTACCCGAGATTAATGGAATATTTGGTAGAATGTGTGTCAAACATTTGTAATATCGCAGTAAAAGCAAAACAACTCGATATCTGATAGGCTATTCTTTCAAATAACTACCTCTATGATCTACCAGCATTTCAAATAATTTAAATGCCGGATGATCTTCGATGGAATCTGTGGAATGAATAAATAAGAAATATATACATGTAAATTTTAGTTCACGCTGTTATATGTAAGGCAAACTAAACGGATCATAAATATACGTTTTACGTGCCTTGAATATTATGTCTGTAGTTTTTGCGTAGTCGTAAACTAAAGAGCACATATTGATAATGTTACTTGTTCAGTATGTTTATTAAAAATAATATCAGCTGCATCATGTACTTCATGTATTTTAAAGTTAAAGATTTTCGCCAATGGACACGTGTCTGTAAGGGATAAATTAATAAATAATTATATTAAAAAAATTTACTGGCTCCTTTATATTATCGGTATAGAAAATAATGCATTTAAACAGACATGCGCAAACGTCCTCATGGTAGGCAGAATAGGCAATTTTTTAAGTCATATATTATGATGCAAATAAGCGAATTTTAAAACTAGGTTTCACGCCATACGTTGTACATGCCTTGATTAAAAATACAAATGAAAATTAGTTTTGCTTCTCAGCAAGTGACGTGCAATAAAAAGAACTATTTATACTTTGGGATGGCGAGGTAACGCTCTAAAGGAAGAGTTAAAGACGTGCAAAAAAAGAACAAAAGACTTATAAAGCTATTTCAATTCATTAAAAATTTAAGGCGCCAATTCAACAAGACTGCCATGCAGATCCAATTTTTTAACATTGGATTCCTTATGTTCATCTTTGTCTCTTTCTAAGATAAGGCATGGATATGTATTGGATAATAAAGGAAGTTTAAGTGAATCAACCAACTTACTATGCTTGGTTCTGAGATGTGTTGAGGACGCTTCGCTGCTTTCCATACTCAAGGAACGTGCTCTTATCGTATGAATAGTTTCGTGAATGCCACTGTCATCCCAAGTAATTTCCACAGGTGGCGCAAAAATCGGAAGGTGGTCAGGAGTGGGATGAATATCCGACTCCGGCATTTCGGCAAGTTCTTCGTCCATATATGAGATCTGACGTTTAGGTGTAGAGGTAAACGTTGGATGCCACGCCTTGGCAGCTTTAGATGGCTTTGGAGGAACAGGTGGGGGCGGTGGAGGCGGAGGTGGAGGAGGAACCTTGCCTGTTGTTGGGACTTGTGATGTCGGAGAACTTAGTGATTTCACATCCTTCATCGGAGACCATGTAGGTTTAGGCATCTCAAACTTTGGGTACAAATCGTCATCTAAACATTCTGCTGCCCTACTACCTGTTGAAGAGGGCGCCACTGGCTGCCAAGTAGTTGTTTGCTTCTGCTGCTGTTCCGATAAAACATTTCTTACTTTAAACATAGGAGTTGCTGGTGAAGGTGCTCGTTGGTTATAATCTTGAACAGGAGCTATGTTCTCTTTTCCTTCAAAACTGCTTTGCAACGTTTGGGACTGGAAGGTGTCCCATTGTGCTGGAATAGGTGAGACACTTTTTGGTTGCCTAGTGGCTGGAGCCACAAAGTAACTCGTTTTCGTCTGTTCTTTAACAGTTGTAGCTTGAGACTGCGATACAGGCTGGGACTGCGGTGATACTTTCGACTGCCATGTTACCGGAGATGTCAGACTTCTATTGTCTCTTATCTCTATTGTGACTGTGCGATCGGATGGAACGGATGAGAGCGAGCTCTGTGGCTGCCACATAACGGGGGACTTCTTGGTTTGTGCCTCAGCTTTAATTATTTTCAACGGAGTCGGACTCGATGCAGAGGAAACACTTCTCGGCTGCCACATGACTGGGGACTTCACCTGAGTCACGTTCTCTTGCGTCACAATGCGACTGATTTTTTTTCCATCGACGTCACTTTCGTACTCCTCGGTGTGCACCTCACATTTGAAACTTCCGTCTGGAGATGTTAGAGTAGTAGCCGTCCTGGATACAAGACATGGGCTGGGACTCCGCCCCTTTGAACCGCCAATAGTCGAGATGACCCTTACTTGACCCAGAGGGCTGGGAGATCTCTTAGGTCCGTTCATCGCTGGAGACACCCGGAGCTGCCTCTGCGGGTCAATCTGGTAAAGAATACTGGATTTTCCACTTCCTCTGTAACAAATGAGGGGATGTCATTTAAATTTCTGATTACAAACTACAGAACAAGTCGTCCATTAAGTAGATCTGATATACACATGTATCACCGAATACTATACAAATATGCGGAATAAATTGAAACACGTGACTAATTGGTCATGGAAGGCATGGCATGCGTTTCTTCTCCTTTAACTTTTACATTCAAGAATGAGTGTGCCCTAATTGTGAATTACATGTGATGAATGCTGTGTGGTTTTCAACGTTACATCGATATTTTGTGTCTGAAGTAAAATAAATATCAAATGTAATTCATGGTTTTCATTTAATTTAGTTGCCGTTTACATACCATTTTATCTCCTTTTTAAACTTTACGCCGAGTAAGTACGTTTAATTAGTTACGCTGGGTATACGGTCAAATAAAAACATGATTTGATATTGTTTCGTTCTTTTCCTTCAAAATGACATGCATCCTTCATTAAATATGTGTGCATCAACATGCCCCTTAAACATTCATTATGTTCATCAGTAGTATGCAGTATGTTTGAAGATAACCTTAGACAGCGCCGTTGTACCGGATACGTGTTTCTCTACCGATGCATTATAGGAATTTTTTGTAGTTAATCAGCTTCGAGTCACCATCTTATTATCTGACAATCTATTTCAAGAATAAGAGCAAATTGTCTAACAAAGTAAGTGCGCTTCTAAACAGAACGTTGTTTCAGAGTCTTCCCCATGAATTGCTTAAGCTAATTCAAAGCGATAATACAATATCAACTCAGTGTATAATATTATTGTTGCTGATGGTGGTGTTGTTGCTGCTACTGTTGTCTTTCTAATAATATTTCAATACAAGATGTCCACACGCTCGCACTAGTGGTTGTAGTCAGTATTATTCCACCCTCATATCAGCATTCTTATCAACACTTCAAGACCAGCTTTTAAATTCTTTCAATATTTTTTTTAAAGCATTTTAGATTCAGATTATTTTAAATAAGTAAAATATTTCTGATAATCATGGAAGATTTTGCTTCCGCGGAATCGTCATATCATGACTTCAGATGAATGGGTTTCGACTAAAATTCTGAGCTTTTGCATACTCAAAGAATTTTATACTTTTCGGAATTTGTTTTAGTCAACTAGTTTTCACATCCTTGTCAGTGATAATATCTCTCATCAAACATTAAATTAATATTTAGTTGCTCGTAAATGCAAAAATGATTTCGACATGCATTGTGTCTAACAAAAATCAGCTTCAACCGTTTCCTCGTTTATTGCATTGTACCTATGTTTTAGTAAACTCATTAAAGGAAAATAATTTCCGTGGGATAATCATCGACTTTTTTATAATACTTTTTTTTGGTTCTGTTTCATAGCTGTACCACAAACCGTGGAGAGCACATAAAATCAAACAAAATATATAAAGGACTGAGTAGCAAGCCGAAGCTTATTTCAAGCTCTCTTCGTTAAGATCTATCTGAGTACCAATCAAAGGCTTATTTCAAGCTCTCTACTCATTAAGCACTGAGTAACAAGCATAAGCTTATGTCAAGCTCTCTCTTCGCTAGGATCTGAGTACCAGTCAAAGGCTTATTTCAAGCTTTATCCTCATTAAGGATTGGTTAACAAGCCTAAGCTTATTTCATGCTCTCTACTCATTAAGGACAGTGCAACAAGCATAAGCTTCTGTCAAGATCTCTCTTCATTAAGGATTCAGAAACATTCATGCTTATTTTAAGTTCTCTCATCGTTAATGAGTATGTAACAAGCATAAGCTGATGTCAAACTTTCTCCTCATTAAGGACTGGGTAACAATCATGGGCTTATCTCAAGCTATCTCCTCAGTAAAGGTTGGGTAACAAGTCTAAGCTTATTTCAAGCTCTCTCCTTAGTAACAATACTATTTACATTTATAACATGACTTGTTGAAGACACACTATTGTAAACATTCACAGATGCCTAGGACATATTAAAAGATAACTGCACAAAGAATATTGGAATATGTCCGACTACACCTTATAAAAATTTACAACAGAAACATGTTGCTGTACACTTGCAAATCAGCAAATAACACAATGAAGAACAACATGAAGATGTTGGCATTTGTATCACGGTGGGGGATTGGCATTTATCGAGTGGGGGATAAAGGACGTAACTTCAGTTTGAATGGTACTTATTTATAATAGTTAAATACGGAGACTTAAAAGCTGAGTGAATACTTAAGTAGTGACCAAGCAAATCTCTAAGTAGTAATTACGTACTTATAGAATTGGCCACAAATGAAGATTTAATTGGCCTCATCTAATTGCATGGTGTCAATCAATCATAACGAATTTATATCTATAATAGGAGGCAATCTTGCTATTGTTCAGCTTCTGAGGGTAATATATATAGTCTGTTCAGAAAGCTTTCTTCAGAGTATATTTATCTTTGCGAATGAAATGAGAAAAAGAAAAATCTAAGACAGGCCTTCTCTATACCATATATTCAATATGACTTTCAGAGGATAGTCATCTTCTTTCATTAATTTGGTGCGACTTTCGTCTCCGTTTTTCAGTGTATCATTTGCTTACATCTCGTTTCTTTCCTTATCATGCTCTATATTCTAATTCAGTTTCTCGTACTGTTTCTTTTCTCTTTCCTGTGTGTTTTATCGTCTTCGCCCTCTATTCGCACCCTGACATAACGAGGGTGTTTGCCATTTCATATTTTTTAAAAATTTCATTTTGTTAACTACAAAAAAAAGGTGCTTGAAAGAGGAAAATCGGTGGTTTTCACATACTTGATGAAGTGAAATACAATAAAACCCAGGCATTAAAGTTTGCCAACGATTCCATAGCACTAAGTAAAACGTATTACCCATCGTAACTGTAAACTTTCTGGTAATATCCTAAGTAAGCGGCAACAAAACTGACCAAAACTATGTACTGCTCTTAGTCAGTCATGCTAGTTACTTATTTATGTATACTAGTATCAAAGAGTAAGTTTCATGAAAGAAGCAGTTCAAATTCAGTTCCAGAATACACCAGGCACTAAGCGTTAAAGCAGTGTCGAAAAACGCAATGTATTTATCACAACTGGCGTATTGGAGAATAGAGTGAACGTGGGCTAGAACCAACCTGTATATAGAAACATAAAACTGAACAATAAACCACGACAAAACATACCTGTTATGAGCATTTCGTTGTGTGTTTGGAGCGTGTCCTGCGCATAGTCGATGTATAAACAACGTTTGGGTTACACCCGGTGATGTTTTCAGGTTTAGATATTCTTACACAGCAATATTAAGATTTAAGTATGATCGCTTGTGAAATGTTGGATTATTTAACCGTTATAAAATATAAATTTGTAATTAGCTAATGATTAAAGTAATACAATATTACACATACACTGTATACACTGGTGTGCTATTTCTTGCACAAGTCTTAAATATTGACTATCATTTCACAAGTAAAGTTCATAACAAAGAAAATTGTGGAAAATGTACCATCGCTAACTGCCCATTAAATAATTAGTGAATAATTACATAAATAAATTCATAATATTTGCACGAATGGTTTATGCATATCGTAAATCGCTTAAGATTTTCACATATCTCTTCCCTTTGTCACAATCATTTTCTGAAACTGAAATATTGCAAGTTTTCTTTATTCATTATTTAATAAGAGACATTTGCAACGACGTCATCTTATGTCCAATTTCTCCCAATGTTCATAGCATAAACCAAGATATAAAAGCGACTTCATATTATCAACGTCATACTGTAATGATTGCGCCATTTTGAGATGTACAGTAAGCATTGATTTTCTTCTCAAAAAAGAGCTACTTTAAAACAGATTAATATAAAAAAATAGTTTTTCATAGCAAAATTAAATTTTAATTACCTCCTATTGCTTTAGAGGGCAACATTCTTGGATTGGAGGAAATAGAAAAAGTTAATTCTCCTTGTAATTCGCAAAATGAGAGTTCTGGCGACGCATCAGCAAACGTTCCCCCCCCCCCCGGCCGCCTTTATCTGTTTAAATTTTTATCTTTAAAAAAAATTGGATCTGAAAAGGTATTGTGTTTTAAAAACAACAAATCTTGACCTTTAGTGTGTAGCTAATATTTTTCGTTATTAGATTTAGAATAATTTAAATTGAAAATGAACAAGAGTATACATTTGTTGGAAATTTGCTGTGTTTATTTATTTGATGTATTCTTCAAATATTTATGGTACGTTGTCCAAATACGATTATAGCGAAGAAAATGAACCAATTATCAATGAGCGGTTAGTTTCTGGTTATCAAAATGTCATTATCTTTGTGTGGTCGGTTTCCGATATCAAAATGTCATTATATATGAGTGGTTGGATTTCCGATATCAAAATATTGTCACTATCTATGAACGACTTGTTTCCTATATGTACAAGTCATGATCTATGTGCATATGGTCTCCGGTTGGTTTCCGACATCTGAATGTTGACATTGTCTATTACAGTTTAGTTTCCGATATCAAAATGTCATATGATTGGTTTCCGATATCCGTACAATCCTTAGAGCCCTATAGAGAATTTAAATATATAAAAATTCAAAACCAATTATACTGAAATAGCAATTCAAGCTATTCAGGTAAGTATTAGCTAGCATAGGGTGAATTATATTGCCAACGATACGAGCAATGTGGTTATTGAGAATATCATTTTGTCCGAAATTAGATATGCCCAACAAGTCAAGGATGAGGATCGCCTAGAATAGTCAGTTCCACGTCTAATAACATAAGTTTCCATGATGTCTTACCTGGAAACTTCCAGGACAATTTTGTCGGACGCCATATCGATGATGTCCATTGCAGATTTATGGCTCTTGTTAGACAAGTTGACACCATTGATGCTAAGGACAATGTCACCTTCCTGAAGGTCACACGCATGGGCTTTGCTCTTTTTGCGCACCTGGTAAGAGAAAATATTCAACCATTATCATAGAGATAACATGAGAATGAAGCTATGGCTTCATTACTAGATGTAAAGGTTTCTGAAGATGCTGAGGTGGTAACATCGAGTATCACTAAAATCGGGTTATAATGATAACAAGGGATAAATACAAGAAATGAGGCTGAAAGAATAAGCTTAATTCCGCTGTGGACACCATGTGCTACTGACCATTCCAGTGCATTATCTTTCTTATTTATGCGATATATTTCTTAATTTTTACATATATCTCTATCATTACACTAAGCTTCGCAATTACCTTTCTTGTGGCTAATTATTGAGGACATATTTTGCACTGTATATCAAGCGTGACCTTTGTAAAAAAAAAAAAAATTAAATAACATTACAATTTGTTGTCGTCGTTATTTGTGACTAACGACCATTCATCTAGAAACATCACAGACCAAGAACTGCAGCTTGATAATGCGAAAGCAGTTTAGGATCTATGTTGTTCGCTGTAAAATTGTATTCAAGAGTGCAGCTCGTACCCTGATCTGTCAGTACATACAATCAACTAAAAGAGCCAAACAGTTTAAAGCTATGCTAGTCTTATACAAAGTAATAATGGAAGCACTTGTTACACTGCTGGTATCAGTGGTACGACGGAATAAATTAAAGTTGTTTCAAGGAATCCTATCACCATAGACAGTGGTGTTCAATATGCAAGTGTATATGTAGTGTTTCCTCACAACAGTTCTCACGCTTACTTGCCCGTTATAATGTGGTGAATACGGTTATCCTGTTAGTTCGACTTTTTCTCATTCTGTAAGAAGAAGCCACGATGACTTAATGGTTCGCATGTCAGGCAAGTTGTGTGTACCCTCTGTTCCTATCCAATGGGCAGTGTTATTCATTCTACTATCGCTTACGTTATATCTAACGAGCATTTAACCCAAATATGCAAAGAACAATTATAATATAACAAATACGAGTGCGGATGTTGTTTATGATATCTTGCTGATCACTTGTGTTTTTATCATGGATGTTGCTCTTATTAATTCAAGAGTTGGAATTAAATTCGGGCACCATTTCATCCACGAATTTAGTAGTGTGTTATAATTAGCTTCGAATTCCGACATCACTCTTTCTTTGATAAATCTTCATATTAAATCAGATCGTCGTAAGTACAAACTATTTCGTGTAATTTGGATGATTTGGACTTTATTGCTCTTGCAAAAACATATCTTGATAAAAAGTATCGCAGATGACGAGTTTTAGAAACCAGTTGGAAAGGATATGACAAATCGTGGCGGTTGTTTAATGATCTGACAACTCTAAAACTTTCAAAGTAAGGTCTAGTCTTCAGATCCTTAACCATATATTAGTGTCGACTGAAATTCCCAAACAAAAAAAACTAAAGTAAATAAATTATTTGCAATTAGTTATTTACAGTTCTCTTAATGAACGAGCACTACTTTTTTCATTTTATCATTGTACATTTTTTAATTATATATGAACAATTATTTTTGTATTTTTTTAAAGTTAAAACAAAGACATATTTAATGCGAATGTAGGAACATCAATGATTCTTTTCTGTCTTAATATCTTAAAGAATGTAATTTCTGAAGAAAGAAAAACAACTGTAAAGAAATACACGTGACTCTAATGGATACTATAAAAATCTTATATTTTTTAATCTAAAAGTTATTACTTCTTTGGAAACAAAGGCATTCAGCTGCCACGTGAGTGTTTAGCATGTGAACAGATATTGTATATGGTTATGCAGGCGAGATAAAAAAAAAATCTGTCTTTTTCTATATCATGATCACTAAATGTAGGACAAGAAAGGAAAATACTAGTTTTATTTGGCACTATTTTGTTGATATTAAATAGAATACAGCAAAAAGACATATTGCTCCTCGTGTGTAGTCTTGGATTAGTGTTATATTCTTTCTGTTACAGATTCGTGACTATAGTTACATGGTTATGCTTGAATCATATTTTTTTCCCATTTCTAGACGACCAAAATATAATTCTTCCTTAAATACATAAACAGAAACTTGACAAATGATTTGACATCAATACGACTAAACAAGATGTTTGAAAGTCACTATAGACTCATACAAGCATGTCGAAATGGTCAAAGAAGTCACCAGTTCAAATAAGAGAGCTGACTTCAATCACCAGACTTTTGTGTATATTAATTAATCGTTCTCATGCCAAGATTATTTATCCAACAATATGAAGAGAAAATTCAAGTTTTACCTTTACATAAAAAGACTTTGTTTTGATTATTGTCCAACATACTTTTTAATTTGATGTCTTGGTGAAAATCATGGAACCAATTATTTTGAAATATCTTAATAATCGCTTAAACACTGATGATGTTGCAAATATCAGTCTGTTTTCTTTCTAATCATTTCAATATGTATTAACTCATAGAAATGAATGACAGCATTTGTGGAGCACTTATTAATAGGTGAATAATAGGTGAGACACGTTTGTGGTTTTATGTAGCGTCGCCAAGGAATTAATTGTGCGTTGTATAAAGATCTATAACAAAATTGAAACATGATGGAGTAATACAATCCTCTCTTGAACTGATTTTCATATTATATTCAATCGGATGTCAATAGGCTTTTGTAAATATATTTTAATTTAGCTTTTGACTAGTTGACGCCAGTCTACATGAAGGCTGGCCTATGTTCCGTATTACTCCTCAAATATATAAATGTTACAACTGATATTATTGTATACTTAAATGTAAAATATTGAGACTTATTGGCGAAACAATTTTCAAATTCTTAGTTCCTATATATCCACCTGTGAAAATAAAAATACCTACATTTTCGACTGTGAAAATATAAGATTCCCTATCATTCTATGAGATGCTTGGTTGTATGTGCCTACAAAAGCTTTACCTGCAACAACCAAACAAAAAGAGTACCTAGTTAGCCAGAACGAAATATATATAAACTTATAAACTGTAATTACATTTCAAACATGAAAATTAAACTTTGATTGTATATATGTATATCATCTTCAAGTATGTACTCATCATGTATGTATGTATGTATGTATGTATGTATGTATGTATGTATGTGTATATATATATATATATATATATATATATATATATATATATATATATATATATATATATATATATATATATATATATATATATATATATATACATGTATTGTATATGTATCATACTACTAACATACATGAGATAGAATATTACCATTATTAATCCACTAGATACATAAGGAGTGTATGATTTAAACAAAACTTATTTAATAATGACTAACTACAGATTTGACGTTAACAAACTTACTACTATATATCGATTGGCGTTTTACTAAATCATACGGAACCCAGAACTTCAGTTTTAATTTAGATATCTAAATATATGTGGGGAAAAAGACATAGCGTATTGTTGCACTGTTTAGGATCAGCGTAATGGTGGTAAATGCGTAAAGAAAACTCCAAGAAATTTGGTGCGAAATTTTTATTGTCCAACATTTTCTGATTATGATACAGAAACAAATCGAAAAATGTTTGTCTCGCCTTTAACTTTTGTAATACTTTGTCAAAGATGCTTATTTAATTTTGACCTCTGGCCCTGGAAACGCTTGTTTGCCCAACTGATAATTGTTTCTGTTACTCTTAAAATAGAAGTCAGAGGAAAACATGATAGATAGATAGATAGATAGATAGATAGATAGATAGATAGATAGATAGATAGATAGATAGATAGATAGATAGATAGATAGATAGATAGATAGGCAGGCAGGCAGGCAGGCAGGCAGGCAGGCAGACAGACAGACAGATAGATAGATAGATAGATTATTAATCTGACAACAATTACCCCCACCCACCCACCCACACATACAAACTAACAATTTGTACTGCAAACTTGTTTGACCTTCAATTGTTGAATTCATCATCACCATGGATATTCCATTACACTGGTTAAGTTTATAGTAGGTTTGTGGCACTTTAAACAACTTAACACATGACCTTAACCTTTCACCTTTTCACCTATTTATATTATATGAACAATAGATTTATCCTGTCTGAAAACGATCCATCCACAGAAGTAGCATATACTACTGTTAGATCCCAAAACTAAAACCTCTGACAGCTCAACTAAAACCACTGACAGCTCAACTAAAATTGTAATGATTAGCCTTTTTGCTTCTTGGTAAAATCATGTAGCCAAAAGAACGGATGAACGGACAAACATTTTGGCCGCTATATCATGCCTTGCGAATTATCTGTCTGCTTTCAAATTATAGTTCTCAAGACTTTTAGTTTCCATGAGAACTAACGACCATAAAAGTACACGTGCTATCCGTTGACCTAGATGGATATGATAGGTATGTATGTGCAGTAATCAGTTCTCTATCAGTTTTTGAGGTTCGGCCAGATACATTATACACAAACGAATGTGGAATCTCAATCAACTCATCACTGTGATCTGCTCAGAAATTGGTCATGTTGTCGACATTGCAACTCCGAGAAAACAACGAGATCAAACGCACAACAAGCATTGATAGTACCAGGAATATCGTTAACCATCGGTCAGAATGTGTGCAACTATCCTGCATCAACAACTAGACAACTCTCAAACGCTGTCGATAATTGATGTTGCGCAGGCACGGTAACCTTTTAATGACCTATAAATTAATGAAAGAAACGTGAAGAAAAACTTGAAAATCAAACAAGAAGTAAACATGGTGATTCTTTAAAATAATCCAACAGAAGTGATTATAGAGGTAAATATGGAGTGAAATTTGATTTTCAACATGCGCCACTACTTTATATGGCGCTCTAAACTTGTGTTATACATGTATAGGGAGAAAGGTCAAAAGAACCTGCTGGTTTTAACAAGTAAAAAATTTAATCGAAACAATCCTCCTTGTCACCTGGCCATTCTCTTTCAGGTCGTGAAAGGAATTTGTTTTTATGTCAATGAACGGATGAGTCTTGTTATTACTGTAAAAGTAAGTTTATGTTAGTGTAATCAGTCAACATATATAACTTGCTATATGTACATGCATAATGTTTATAATAATAATAATAATAATAATAATAATAATAATAATAATAATAATAATAATAATAATAATTATTATTATTATTATTATTATTATTATTATTATTATTATTATTATTTATTTATTTATTTATTTAAAACATGAAAGCTACATACCATGAAATAACTTTCTCTAGCACTCTAGCCCCATTACAAATTAAACAAGACTAATGTTTCCAGTTTATCTTCTCGTTTACCTTTGGCGCGAGCATTATTGGCGTGTAGTCGAAGTAAGCACATGAAACATAGATAACACTGAAAACCTACCGTACTTGATATCAATGGAGGTGTTAAATAGTTCAAGGTGTTTATATAGTGTACTTGTACAAGAGACATAAACCGAGATACTGACGCTACTGATTAGATTTAATAATTATGGTTTTGAGAACGTATGTGTTTTGATTTCGACTTGCCTATTTATTTAATGTAGCTTCTATAACGAATTCTACGAAGTTATTACACGTACTCTCAAAAATCGGAATATAGTTTGTCCTTTTCCATCTAAATCTCCCCCTTTATCTAAGTGTCTTCACCTCATAGGCATTTCTAGGAATATAAAAAAATTTGAGCGGTTTGGCTGATTAAAGACACGACTGAAAAGACCGACGATGTTCCGATTCTCACTCTTAAATTGTACTTAGTGATTCAAAGGATTTCTCAAATTAGTTCTCAATGGTGTCAGATTTTATCCGATACTTTCTTTTCATATTTAAAGCCGACAATGTTCCGATTACGTCAAGGGGGCACAAGTAATGGCATGAAGTGGCCTTTTAGAGGTGTTTCATTAGGTTGCCGTGCTGAACTCGTAATTAGTGGGTTATGTGTTCAAATCCTGTTCAGAATGGTCAGCTTCCGCGGTATGTCTGTCAGCAAACCACTTGATTCTGATTGTCTTTCGTGTTCAGATCTGCCGTTAAATACCAATAAATTAATTAATCATTCTTAATGGCCAGAGATATTGGAGGAACATAAAGAAAACCACGCACCTTGGATACGTAAAGATTTACACTTGCACGGGCCAAAACAAAGGATTTAGCGCTGGTTTGATTTCCATCTACTAATGAACTGACTCTGTGATGTATGGGATAAAGCCAGAAACGTTTCTCGTATATACCTAACATAAAAAGCGTTCGCACATTCCTATGTGTCTCACCTGCATTTATATGCCAGTCTATATAACTTTTCTCAATCTAACGTTATTAAAGTATGGCATAGAACATATATGTTGTGTTCTTGGTGATCATGCTTTAAGTAGGCGAGTCAGGTAAGACATCAACATCAACATACCATCATATGAGCGTTATACGCATTGTAATATTATAAGAGCAGGACCGCACCTGGGGGGGGGGGACAACCATGGCACTTGTCAGGAGCCCGAGCTAGATAGGGGCCCGCCCTTTTTCGAATTAAGTGGCGTTTTAAAATATGCGCACATATTTTAAACACGAAACGGGCCCGAACTCTGTCAGCTGCATGGGGCCTAGAATTTCCTAGATGCGGGCCTGATAAGAGTGTAATATGACTTTCAAACTTACTTCATTCTTTATGATGATGATCATGAAATGTCTTTTACTAAGGTAAGTGAGTCTAGCAACACTGGAACTCCTCTAATATATGTATACAACCGTTAGATCTACTGTAATAGTATGCACGGTTTCATTTGAATTACAGTCACAGTTGTTGAAATAGATGACTTTCATACACCTGAACACAAAACATGAATATTGCTTAACTGATGAGAAAATCAAGATAGAAACTCCTAGGATATAAAGTTATAAACTTTAGACCTATATTCATACAGTAATATTATCAAATGGTTTTACTTGAATGTACCAACTGATGTCGACGATATGTTACCTAAAAAATATTAACCCAAAATTTTGATTTTTTTTATAACTTCGCCGTCATTTCCGCCGCCCTAAAGGTAACTCCTATATTTCATCATGCGTGCGCTGGTAAGACAATGGTCTGAGTAGACTATCAGGTATAACGGTACCAATTGCGCAAGTCCATGTGGGTGGAGCGTAAGGTCTAGGGTCCATACCAATCAGAATTAAATAACAAGACAAGCTATGATTGGTGGATTATGTAAGAGTTGTACTTTCTGTTAGGCTTACAAAATAGTTTAGCCTCTTGGCAACATGTGAATTTATGTTAATTCCTATACAGATCATATTTTGTATTTTTTATGATTTTTTGAAAATGTCATAGACTTGACTGAAAATAGGTATGTTGTGACTAGATAACTCATACCCCTGTCTAGTTCCAGCAGAGTTATCTCTCTTAAATGCAATGGAGTACCTGGTTTTGTCATCATCAAATTGACAATCTAACATTGTTCTCTATAACAGTGTGTGAGATGCATGCTAAATTAGGATAGAAAATATATTTATCTCTCCAAATATTAGCATTGAGGTCTATGGAAAAACAATTGGTACCGTGATACCATCAGTCTATACTGACTATCAGTAGTTATAATACACCATAGAAAATAAACCACTGTTTAATATTAGGCGCGAGATTCAAAACATGTATCGATACTGGGAGATTGTTATTAGATAACTGTTTTAAAATATCTGCCTTCAATGTCCAATGCCAAATTTTATCCACATATGACTTGTATGCAACTACATTTAAATAGTAATGTCTGCAAGTTATCGCGTAAAGATCCCACATTCCTACGCAACTGCTGGCATATTGGCAAGGTAACAGATGATAAGACTGGTAAAAAGCTAAAGCTGAACAAGATCCCAGCGTATAAATAAATACACAAAATACACGTACATGAAGCTGACTTGTCATGCCGTTTAAACGGTAAAATGAGAAGAAGAAGAAGAATAAAAAGAATGTATCTACATTTTCCCATCTGATATAGCATACTATTTCAATGCCCTAACTGGCGGAATGTAATGTACCATCTCAGAAAAACCTCCAGATCGTTCTTGAGTGAGAGCTGATAGATGTCGTCTGCTATCAGCTATGACATTTGTGATCAGTTGGGGCGCGTGCTACGAAAGAAAAATTGTACGATATATTTATAAACATTTTCTAGTGCACGTGTTTCAAGGAATATGCTTAAAAGTTCTTATTCGATGCAATATGTAAAGTATACATCTAGTTGTATCTTTTGATATAATGCTAACTGTCTCTCTCGACGATTCTCTCAATTGTGAATGCCGACATAACCGTTTCCATGGCTTCAAATTCCATTAGCCAATGCATTTGTCACGGTGCCAGAGAAGTATATGATTTTTGCTAGGAATTATCCGAAGCAGAATGTTCCAACCATGTACGCAACTATCTTCCTCCTACGTTCACAGATAAGTTAACTATGAAACTTTTAACGATGGGTTCAAATAATCCTCGTCTGTAATTCGTCAAAAGAACTTTATTCAGAACATTAAGTTGAGTATAAAATAGAATCCAATACATCACAAAGCTTTTATATAGTTTGAATATTTCACAAGAATCGAATCAATTAATACAAACATGAGTATAGACTTTCATTTTGTCATCCTAGCATGAGTCAATAGTCACCTATATAATGCACAAACGTGTGATATTAGTATAGTCATAAACAAAACGTACTTGATACACACCATAAAAATGTTTAATTAGACTTAAAAATCCTCCGTAAATAATCGGAAGTTTCCGCGAACCAAGATGGATATAACGTACATTTATCCCTTCTATTCAACTATGTCATTCAAATGCTTAATTTCCCCGCCTAAATGACGGATTATAGTCAATTTGGCCCAAAAACGATTTGTCTCAAGAAAATTCGACTCAGAATGTGCAGAAATTAAGATAATTCGGCCCACCTTAACAATAATAGTTGGAACAAGTTCTTTTTCTTCAAACAACAAGTAGACAATATGTAAGATAGTTTTTAGGAATAGGTTTTAGAAGAAAAAACCTAAATTTAAACAAACCAAACCATCTTCATATTCTTGAAAGGAAAATAATTAATCATACTTGGTAACGTACATATATATGAGAGAAAACACAAACTGACGTATCTTGCTCATTCTAATTAAAGTATTTATGTATTTTTTATGCTAGAAAACATATATGCATCTGCACAACAACATTCTCAATTTAAGTCTTCCGGTCAAATTATCAATATTGATTTATAAAACGATACTACTTAACAAATAATATTCTATCGAATACGTATACATTTTTCTAAAGTTAGAATACATGAGATATTAAACAAATATATTTAATTGTAGGCTTCAGGTCGTAATACTGCTGCATATACTACACACTCGATTACACATGAGAGAGAGAGAGAGAGAGAGAGAGAGAGAGAGAGAGAGAGAGAGAGAGAGAGAGAGAGAGAGAGAGAGAGTAATGCTGAGCATTTTGACAGTGTTTAGTTGCTGCAATATTTAGCACTTACCAACTATTTTTATTGTTTGCTTTTATTTTTCAAGTTATCTTAGTGTGTGTGCGTACGTAAATTGAAAGCTTGTCATTACTAGTCAATATCATCGATCATATTTGCTCCATTATTCCATATAAATAAGATAGGAAATAATTTTGTGTTGAATTTGTGCCCTCAATCACTCCACCCCACCCCCCACCCCAAACCCCAGCAAGGTGCAATAAAATTGATAAACAAACACTTTTTTTCAAAATAAAATGAAAGAAAGTAATTTTGTACTGTTAACATTTATTCCTTCTTTAATCATCATGCGAAATTTTATTAAAGAAAAAATATATCCACGAACCCCGTATATGTTGTGGATTCCGGCTTGCGTATACATCGTTAATGTAGTGTGTATAGCTCATGTCAGATAACAAAATCCAAACAGAGACGAAAATATCACCCGATTGCTTGAAGGCACATGCATGCCATTCACGCACAAAAAAGTTACAAGGTGCATGTCGATATAAGGCTAACAGTAAATTAGTTTTCAGTAGTTTCATCTAAATGTTACATATTCAAGGTTTATAGTGTTTTATGTTTTTTAGAACAAGAAGCATGAACTTCGTCTTGTGCTGATAAATGTAGGTCATTTCCGGTTGGCGTCCTCTGTAGGTGGGAAATCGTAGCTAAGGGGAAGTAACAGCGCTGTATACTTCTCTTTTGAGTAATTAAATTATTATTTCTTCTTTACACTGCATAATTTTATTGTTCTTTTTGTGCAAGTATAACAACTTTTAATCATGTAATGCAAATCGGATGTTAAAGCTTTTAAAACACGTGGAAAAGATGAAAAAGACCTGTTGTGGTATGAACATCTAATCTGGTCAAAGATGCTACAAGTAATGAGTCCATAATGAACCAAAATTGTGTCTGTTGCAACACAAAGGCAATTCTATAACCTGTGTGTGCATTCTTGTCAGTGCCGGATTACCAGTAGAGTAGGCACCAGCCTATGGACTCCACGGATCAAAATAATATTGATAGGAGATAATTTGCGAGGTGGCCCCCAAAATTTCGACTGCGTAAGAGCCTCCACAATGTTTCATCCGGCACTGATTCTGGTTCAGTGACGATGCAATTATATATATATATATATATATATATATATATATATATATATATATATATATATATAATACTAATAATAATAATATAATAATAATACTAATAATAAAATCAATACAAGTAAAATGCTGCTAAGATGAAATGTACTTGTCCATGTTTTTGTTGGAATGTGGATCTAAAAAACCTTTATCCAAAACAAATTTTGTGTAAAAGAGATACAGGATTGTACTAAATGCCCCATTCGTACTGGGTTCATTACATTAATGTTCAGTGATTGATAACAGACCATGTTTTAAGTTATAGCAAAACTGTTATCTATAAAATGAGACTCAATTTAATGTTTTCGTATTAACTTACATTAAATTTCCAATAATAAATCATGCTAGACACAAAGTACTTAAAATATATCAGACTATCCATATACATCTGGTACTAATTCTTTTCACTGACAGGTCCATAACATGAATCACCTTTAATTATGCCGTCACCTATTATTTGATCTATATACACCTAGGTCAGGCACTCTTTGTTAAAGGTGCAGGAGGTTCGTTGTTATCAATCACTGCTTCTTTATAACATATTATTAAAGGCATTAATAAGAAAAATGAAAACTTCACTTGATATCAAGTTTCATTGATGAATCACTTAAACGTTTTGGAGAGAGGTGAATAGTATGCACACACACACACACACACACACACACACACACACACACACACATGAAGTTAAGTGATTATAGTTTGACATATGTATACGCCAATAAAGAATGTTCCTTACATAAATTTAAACAAAAAATGACACACACCCTCCTCAATTTTAAATTTGGGAATACCGTTTATATCAAAATCAGAAAAAGGAACTTTCTAACACTGTGCAGAATGCTACAAGATGACATAGAGGAGATAAATTGAATACTTGTTTAAAATATTATCATGAAAGAAGTTTAATTATTTCTTTTTTTCTACTAACCTTCGTATGCAAAAGATTTCTATTGTAAAACGAGTTTTATTAATTTCTTTAGAAAGGAGCAAGGGTGTTAGATTATATTTGCTACATGCAGAGAATGTAATTTTACTGTGTTAAAAAAAGTGAAATATAGTCTGAAATTCATTTAGAGTCCTCACGCTTTACGCTTTTGCATTTTATTGTCATAACATCATTAGTTACGTCATAATTGTCTTATTACATGATTAAAACAATAT
The DNA here is from genome assembly GCA_030141615.1 of Unio pictorum. Classification (NCBI taxonomy): domain Eukaryota; kingdom Metazoa; phylum Mollusca; class Bivalvia; order Unionida; family Unionidae; genus Unio; species Unio pictorum. Next base: position 2,275,429 of record JARLTB010000062.1, on the reverse strand, counting down.
ATGAGCATACAAAATAAATAGCACAGTAGTCATACGATAATTGGCTGTATTTCACTCTTTATTTGCCACCACCACACATTATAAACCACAGTAGTGCCAAAATAAAACACGTTTCAATGCGCAAAATTTATTCCTGCAGCAGTCGTGAAAAAAATAAATTACTAGTATTTTTTCCTTTATTCCACTTCTCCACTGTTTAGACCATTATTGGGGCCCAGGTGGCCTAGTAGTCCAAAGCGCACGACCTTTACTGATCACCGCAAACTCGCCTGTATCCGCATGGGTTTGAGTCTCGGGCTCAGCCATTGTGCTTATTTAAGAACGCTTGCCAGTCGTTTCTCGTGGGTCAGTGGTTCTTACCTGTTTTCTCAGGTTCCTCCTCCGCCAGCTATAGACTAGCAGTTATGTATAGCTTATAACGCTTTGAAAACTAGCGTTAAATTAAAAACAACCAGAATGTCATTACAAAAATAATTCTGGCATTTCGAGATTCAGGTATGCAACTCCATATGCTCTGGTAACAGATGGCATCAACAATCGTCGAAAAGCACGCGTCTAGATATCATGATGAAAGACGATATTTAAAATTCTCAGGAAGAACTATTACAATTGTTCAGATAATTGTACTGTGAGAAAAATACGACAATATGGAATTTAAATTTAAATTTTGAATTAAAACGGAATGTTTGTTCCGCCACGCCCAGTAAATAGGAGGGGGGAGGCGTGATATATATTTTGTTATGTGTATGATACAAATCATCACTTGTGAACTTTTCTAAGTATTTATATCATTCTTCTCTGCATGACTTTAAAAAGCAAGCAAGCAAGCAGCTTCAAAATCTAATTTTGCAAGTCGATTGTAGAAATAAAAGCGGTAGTTTTGGTAGGTCAATAATCTCTATAACACATGTACCATCGTTGAAGCAGCAAGAGTGAACCTGTCGGACGAAAATGGGCTGTACTGTTTACTGCCGGCAGCAACTACCAACTTTGCAATGTTATCTATTGGTCATGCTTTGCCACTCAATGGAATACACGTGTCCATCTTCAAAGATAATGGCTATTTCCCAACTCGGAGTAGTAATGGAAATAAAATGTTTGGACTACTACTACTACTACTACTACTACTACTACTACTACTACTACTACTACTACTACTACTACTACTACTACTACTACTAATAATAATAATAATAATAATAATAATAATAATAATAATAATAATCATAAGGTATGATTTAAGAAAAGCGAAATATCCATTTTCATAATAAAAAACAACAAAGATTACAGTTGACCGCCCGGTGGCCTATGTGGCTTAGAAGCAAGAGGTCGCGGGTTCGAACCCCAGCCCAATCATACCTAAGACTATTAAAATATAAACACACACAGTGCATCAAAATTTGGAAGATAAATCCTTCAAAATAAATGTAAACCTGACCCACATACAACATACTAACTTATACAACGACTTGATTTTAAACTGTAGAAATAATTCACATTTCATGAGGTATGCATAAGTCAGGCATATGTGTTCGATCACCGCGATTTTGTTCAATGCGAGGAATGTTGCTTTCCAGTAATTGGGTTATCATGTTCTGAAGTTTGCAGTTTTCATTCTACATATTTGCCCAAAAATGATGAACATGCTGTTTTGCACATTTGAAATTCATTTCATGCAACCGTCCAGTGCGAAATGCACGACTGCAGGGCAACTATGGCTACTTCATTAGCCCTCCCATTGCTCTTTATACCAATATGTTACAGGAAAAAACTAAAGTTCTTTCAATAACAGGAATTAAAACAAGTAAAGGAGTATTACAAAGGTGCTAATGCTGGGAGTGGATCTAGAAATTTTGTTCAAGGAAAACAGATGCTACAACACAGTGCCTAAAAATGGATCTAACTAACTAAAAAATGTCAAAACCTTTCACCGGACAGATGGACATGGAAAACATTATATGCATAAAAATCATTCGTGTTGAGACATAAATGTTTACGAACGAACATCTTTGTACCTATGTAACCTTGAATCAAACTGCTCTGAATAACATAGTAGTATTATGATAATAATATATATTCCATATGCAATAAGTATTTATTGTCATCGTCGTAAAGACGCTGAATTGCTGACTTTAACGGCACATCGAGCGCATTACGGGCTGTATCAGTCAAGGAAATGGGATTTTAAGTGCTTTTTCTCTAGATACAGGCAGGCTGGTTTGGACGAACATTGACCCTTTGGCCCCTCTATTAGGAGTCAGATGATCTACTGAGATATTGCATTTCTTTCTGAAATGGATGTAATTCAACAGTAGGTATTTATGCATAATTAATTGCTCTGAACGTAAAATGTAAACAAAGTATATAGTGTTTTTTAATGTGATACAAATAACTACTTAAGAATCGATCGCTCCGGTGGTCTAGTGATTAGAGCGTCCGCCTCGGATGTGGGAGGTTGTGGGTTTGGTCCCCAGCCGAATCATATCAAAGACTTTTTTAAAAAATTGGTACAAACAGCTACCTTGCTTGGCCTTCAGCATTATGAGGTTAGTGTTAGGATTGGTCGGCCAGGTGTCGGGATAATGGGAATGGGTTGGACATCGTGCAAACGCAAGTGATTGCAAAAGATGTATTGTGATAGAAAAACATACACCCAAAAAAGAAATAACTGAAACTACTGTAATTACTGTAACATTTGGTTAAATCCGTATTTCTACACACGATTTTCGTTTCCTTTTTCTCTTCCTTGTAAATTCCCATTACCTTTTCTGGTGCTGCATCAAAAAGTCATAATCTTGCTAGTTTTTGCGGTTGTTTTTGGAGTTTTAAACCATTTCTCATCGCAAGGTAGGGTATATATTGCGGCCAGAATAACTGGCGAAGGAAGAACTCGGGAAATCCATGGCGAAAACCAGTGATCCTCGGGAAGCTACTGACAGATTTGTCACATACTCAAGTTGACATAACCCACGGAGAGATGAGACGGCAGTGATCGGTAAAGGCGAGCGTTTAAACTACTCGGCACCCTAGTGGTCCCCCTTTGTTTTCTGTTACTCATCTCCTCGCAACAGTATACTAGATGCACGTCTCCTACTTCAAGCAGTGTATACGGTTTAGTTTCATCTACTGTTTTTACGTCACGGCAACACAAATAGTATATGTATTATAGTGCATAGGCAATCGGAATGAATTACCTTCCCAGGAACACAACAAGGTAGTCGACCTGGGATAACCCAATGACAGCAAACGAACCTGCAACATTCCGCTCGTGAGTTAGACCTACTAGCCACTAAACGTCTTCGTGTAGACGGAATTCAGATTACATGCAAGATATTATATATGTAACGTCATCCGTTTGGTAAGAGGGGTGGTTAGCCGGATTTAGCTACGATATCTAGGAAATGACCGCTTTCGATGTTATGACCCAGTGTGAGTGAAAATATATAATATCAACAGAGAACTGGGCAAGATTATTGGGAAGAAATAATGCAGTACGAGTCTCCTTGGACATGAAAAATAACACATTTAATCAAACAAATTAATAGTGGTACTTTCAATTCAATTTACGTTATACTAACATGATTTAATAGCAGTGTCTAATTTAGATTTATTTAATCATCATAGCGAGTGGTGAAAAGAGCGCAATCCCCACATCTGATTGCATCATCTTCTACTCGACCGTGTTCCAAGGTTTCCTGTTTCCTCGAGTTTTCCTATTCCGACTACCTCATCCGTCTTGGACTTCCTGGTCTTTAACTCTGAACACGTCATTTCTCCTTTTTCGGACATTACTCGTCACTTTTATTTTTTTCAGACTTCATTAGTCTCGTCTCTATTTTACCGGACTTCCGACTTCGGACTGCCAAGTCTCACTCTACTCGGAAAACTGTTTCCTTAAAGGATACACTTATCCCTAAGTCTCTATATGTACTACTTCCAATATGTACATAAAATTCCTTCACTTAAGTTACTCAGAACACACTAGCTATCCAGACACTGCGAAAAGCCTAACTACTGTAGTATCTTTCCCTCGCTTCACAGCGACAGGTCATAAATTACCACGTAAGCTCTCAATCGAAAATTTCTGCATGCTACTACATGTTTGATTGCTAATGCATATCCTTAACCTACACTTTTTTTAAAAAACATTTCAAAAGAAAATATAATAGGTAAGTTATGATTAACTCACGGTAATCAGAATCGTCCTAACAGACAAAGAAAATGAAAATTCGGGCCGCAAACAATCAATTCTGCCAATGAACTAATAACTGTAAAATTAAAAACATAAATTGCATAACAACACTAGCAGCAACACATATCTATGAAATTGAATAAACGATATATAATATGGAATATGGTCATATCAAACACATTTGCATAAAACAAACAATAAAAATATAGATTAATACATAATATTAAAATAGCGTACCTTAATGCTGTTAACTTTTGAACTTGTGCATCCCACAATAAACACTATCTTCATCACAAGACAGACACCAGGTCCGATTTTTGTTTAACGAGAAAAGCACTATTATTTTTACTAGGCTTCCTCGGGGACAAACCTCTCTCCACCTTCACCCCCCCCCCCTCTCTCTCTCTCTCTCTCTCTCTCTCTCTCTCTCTCTCTCTCTCTCTCTGAAAATTTCGGACTAAAGAATTTCGACTGAGGTTTCCACTCTAGATTCACATTACGTCCAAGGAGTACGCCTTTTTTTCACTATGGCCAATCATGAGCAGTGGTTTTTAAAAACATTCCTAAGACAATCATTTATTTTGTCAGTCAGAATCTCTTAACTACGTTATACAACGTTCCCTTTGACAAATTACTATTTGACATGGATCGAACATTCACCTGTTTATTTCTCAAAACCGTGCTAAGATATCTGTTCAATTACGTTGAGTCGGAACACTGACCCCTTTGAATTTGTATTGACTAGATCTGTGCAGCATACGTGTGCACTCTTTGGGAATAAACCACATTGGTCTGTATCAAGCAAACTGTAGATGTGGCAGTAATGGAATGGCATACTTGTTCACTTTTTAAATTGTTACATGGATTTCATCAGAAAACGAGCCTCAAGAAAGGTTTTATAAAAATGTTATGCAAGAGCAAAACTCTAGTTCTTTATAAAATGGCAGGATTGCAAGCAATTTCAACACAGAAGATAGTTCTAGTAAACGAGCTCAGTCATTCAGATAAAATAGCATATCATTAACATCGATTGATTTCGCTAAATATCAAAATAATCCCAGATCTTGATGATACAAATATTATCATTCAAGATCGTCTCTTATGGTGAGGTGAAACGGGGTGCTCATTTTAAAAAGATATGATAAACTAGGGAAGTAATTAAAAAAAGGTAAAACAAAAGTTCGATAAACTGGAACAAATGTAGGGCCGATGGAAAGACTGATAACTGTAACGCGTTGGATAGGTTCGTGAGCGATAAGTCTATGACAAGTTCTGTAGTTTCATTTATTCTATTTATCCATAATTTTAATTAGCGCTTGAAAAATACCCTAATTGACCGTATCGTGTGATATCATTAATATGCAAAGATCTTGATTAGTAGCAAAGTGTTTCAACATCTTGATGATATAAGCCTATATCTCTTGTCTGAGTAAAATCCGGCCAAAAATATGGCCTCAAGAGTGTCAACAGGATCAGGCAATCAAATGATCAACTAATTGATTAATACATGTGGATCTACCTCATCATTGTTAAGATGTATATTATTGACGATATAAGTCCATATTTCAAGTCAAAACTAAAAGATAAGAAATATGCCCTCCAGAATGGCTGGAAACTAAAACAACCATACGCAAGGTCGTCTGATTTCTATGCTTGGATCTCTCTCGTTAAAAAAACATCGAAGATCTTGCAGTAGGACTATGTTACAAATTTTATCAAAATCCGATCAGAAATTTGGCGTATAGAGTGGTACTAGGCAAGTGTATAGGGACGGAAGGAGGGACTAACGACGGATGCAGATTTATACCAGGTGAGCTAGCCATTATAAAATGGTAGCTAGATTGGTATAGTATTTACTCGTTTATGGGTCTGAGCAATTTGTTAAGAGTAATAAGTAGTACAAACATAAACCCCGCTATGTAGATGCATTATGCTTTTAGCGAGTACAAGCGGTGTAATACATTTTATACACGAAACTAGAATAAAACAGGCAGGTCATAAATAGTGAGAAACAGTAGAATAAGTAGGAAGAAGAACGGCCGCTTGAAACATTGAGGATGGTAACTTTGGAACATTTAGGGGATAATTAGCTCCACTTGGGATTTTTAATGGTATTATGGGAATGTTATCCCCGATTTTATTTTTTTATTTTTTTTTAAAGAATAGTCCAAACTGAATAGGCTCACTTCGTCGTTTTCAAACAGAGGCCCAAATAGATCTGAGATCGCTTACCGGGCTAACAGTAGCCAAAATGCAACGGCAGTTAACAAGGTAGTTTGAATTAGTAATAGTGTATGTTTGACATTTGATTGTTATTACATGTAGAGACTACAAAGGGCTTGATGCCAATATCTCTGTCAGAATTGGTTGGATGTTTTATGAGCTGATTTTGAGAAAATGGTTCTTGACAGTTTTCTATTTTTAGAAAGGGCGATCATTCGATGGAGAGTTCTTATCATTTGTATTAAGCTGAAAGGCCATGATTTCAGGATGCCATCCAGTTCTAACCACCACTTTCTGGGTTGATGTCGTTTAAGACTTTTAGTTCGTTAAATTGAAGGCACGATGTTAAAGTGGATCGGCATTATTTGTGAAAAAATGAGGTCACGAAAGATTTCAAAATACATGTATAATAAGGTCTCTATTAGCTGTTTTGTAACCGCTCCGGTGGCCTAGTGGTTAGAGCGTCCGCCCCGGAAGCGGGAGGTCGTCGGTTCGATCCCCGGCCGAGTCATACCAAAGACTTACAAAAATGGTACTAACAGCTGCCTCGCTTGACGCTCAGCATAAAGAGGTTAGTGTTAGGACTGGTCGGCCTGGTGTCAGGATAATGTGACTGGGTGAGACATCATGCTACATGTCTGCGGCATGATGTCTCAGTGCTAGACATCACTATAAACTGCCTCACTGCAGACATCGTAGCGATATGACTGAAAAATTGTTAAAGCTACGTTAAAAATCATAATCAAACAAACAAACAAAACAAAATTAGCTGTTTTAGAGAAGTCATTTAACTGATCTTTTCATGTTTTGTTTGTTTGGGCAACGATGGCCATATTTGCTGGAGAATGAACATCATTGGTACGACACTGATATGAGAATGCTGTCCAGTTTGGTTGCGTTCAAATTGGTGATTTTTTAAAAAAAAGTCGTTTACATACTTTTGTTATTACTTTATAACCGTTGGCCATATTTGACGGCTGATTAGCGTAATTTCTATTAAGCTAATGCGTTGATGACAATATGTGCCTTTTCAAATTCAATTCAATCATGTTTGAAAAGTCATTTTGAGGTTTTCTACATTTAGTAACGGGGCCCCGAGTGGCCGAGTGGTCTAAAGCGCTCTCCGTTACGGATCACTGCCATCTCACCTCTGCGTGGGTTCGAGTCTAAGATTCGGCTCATGTAGTTATGTGAGAAAGCTTGCCAGTAGCTTCTCGTGGGTCGGTGGTTCTTTCCGTGGGTTTTCCCGGGTTCTTCCTCCACCAATAATACTGGCCGCCATGTATAGCCTATCGTGTGCTGAAAAATGGAGTTAAATTCTGCAACTACAACAACATTTAGTTACGGCTGCCATATTTCATGCATGACTAACATCTTGTGCATAATTTTGAAATGAATTGATGCCAGTATGGTCCGTGTAAAATTTGCCTTAAATTGGTTCATCCATGTTTAAGAGGTGGATCAAATGTTGGCCGACGAATAAATGACGGATGCGGAGCCACAATACGACTTGGCCTTACGGACAGCTAAGGAAATAAAAGCAAAACGAAAATGTCATAGAAGTTAAAATAAATAATGCTCGGTACATATCGGTACTACTCAGTATTTAATAAACAAAGTTACACTGTAAGTAAAAATATACCAATTAAATGTACGTATTTAAGGGTTCTAAAGTATGTGAATGTGAAGTACTAGTATAAATTTATGTTTCGAAATAAATAAAATGGTTGCCACTACGCTCCCCCACATACATACGTCATCGATGAGTCGACCACAGGTAATTATGTTCATAGTGAAATCGTTAAGCTAATTGCAGACATATGCTAGTGACAAACCTTAACTTGTAAATAAGGTTGCGAATGCTGTAAAGCTGATTCAGATTGTTAGTAAACACAGACCTGCCGTAATTAGGCGCACTTTGATTGCTGTGCATCATTTTTCTATGTCATGTACGCATGGACCTGAACAAACATTTCTTGACAGCTGGTGTTATCTACTCCTCTAAAGGCTGCACCGATCTCAAAGCATGTTTACAATCAACCATATGGCAACGGCAGATGCCCTTGGACTATCAATGCTTCATAATTTTCCCCCTGAAGGTCACGATGTATAAATGTGTTTGCCAACGAGCACATCACGTTCGATTACTTAAATCTGGGCGTTATAAACGACAGGCTCACTAAAGAGAGAACGAAAATAACGTTGAGTCTAAAAAAAAAAACGAAAATGCACTGGAATAGGGTTAAGTCCCTTAAACTCGATTGGAAGAAAATGTAGTTAGTCTCAAAATTATTTATGAGAGAGTGTGTCCTGTGTCATATGCACGTTGACGGTGTTATGTGTTGACAGAGGATCCATATTTGTTTTAATTTCAACCATAATGTATTTCGCATACTGGATATAAGAGAAAATATGTGTGGGCTTTTAAACAAATGCTCAAAGAACTGTTATACCAACCACTAAAAGCCCCACAAATGCTTTACAACACAAGACACTGTGCATAATTCACAAATAAACCACATAAGTACCATATATATTTATGCTCTTAAAAAAGTAACAGAAAAGAGTTAAAGACAACAAGGTGTAACAAATAATTTATTTTCCTAGAATACAAAATGAAATTGTGAAAAAAGAACTTGAGGTATTACGAATTAAATTCCAAAATAATCTTGGAATTACAGACACAAGTCCTAATAATTTAAAGTCGTGAATAAAACTCAGTATATGTCGAGAATAAATCCAAAAACTGACGGCGATGATGTGTCTATTATAGCTTCCAGTGTGTTGATGTGCCAACAGTCTTTTGTTGAATCACATAAAGATAATTCCAGGTTTGAATACACTATAAATTCCAGTAAATATCTTTGTCCAAGTTTCTCAGAGCACTTTTGTATTTCCAGAGAAAATAATCACTAGAATTAAATAGTTTGAAGACAAAGATTCCTGCCCGAGATGAAATAAATGCAGGACAAAATATACAACTTAAATCTGCTAAAACGTAAAGCATGGATGACTATGTCCAAACGGTGCGCGGAAAAAAAGTCACAGGAAAAAAAGTCACGGAAAAAAGTCACAATTTCGGCTAGGAAAAAAAGTCACACTCTGCGGAAAAAAAAGTCACAGTTTTGGGTCGGACTAAATTATATTTCAGAGTAAATATATAAATTTTCATTTTTAAATTCACATAATAATGCATGATAATAGATTATTATTATTATTATTATTATTATTATTATTATTATTATTATTATTATTATTATTATTATTATTATTATTATTATAATCCAGGAAAAAAGCCAAATGAAAAAAGTTACGGAAAAATGTCGCAAGAAAAAAAGTCACAAGAATTAAGAGTTATAGAAAAAAATCACAGGTTAAAAACGGGAATATAACACAAATTTTGGTACAGTACATACTATATTACTATAGAGAAAACTTTACATAAAAATCAAATAGATACATATCCAAAAAAATGTCAACCTAATGTGAACAAATAATGAAATAAACATTGCATTTGCTTCATTGAATACAATATGGAATAGATGAATATAGGTCTGAAGCCAAGTAAGACACTAATTTGTTACATTGGCAGAACAAAAGATTTTTATGATGTAATGTCCCTTTGTAGCCTGGGATTGTTAAACAATTCAACATACTGGTTTCAGCCAAACGTTTAATGTTATTATAAGCTAGATAATTGTTCTATTGGATTTAGTTTTCATTACAAGTTGAAATTTTTCGGAGTGTATATATTTGAATTTTATTTAAAATTATCTCCATCGTAATATATTATTTATGGTTTCTAAATTTGTGTAATATTCTCACTTATTTTTATCCTGTGACTTTTTTTCCTAGGGCTCTTTTTCATTGTGACTTTTTTTCTGTGACTTTTTTTCCTGTGACTTTTTTTCCTGGATTCGTCCAAACAGTTCCAAGATTATATAGTTCTTTTCTTGACGTCAGGTCGCCATAAGCATTTTATATGGAAAAAAAACATTACTTAATGGAAAATAATCTTCCAAAATGATCTTGATGTTTAGAAAACAATAGTCTGGATTAAGTATGTATAATTAATTTAGGAAATTCCAAAACATTGACCGAAACAAACATATTTACTTCTTCTTTAATAATATAACCGATATTAAATCCATACATATATTGAGTTAATTTAGCTAGGTATTAGTTGCTTACAATTAATAAAATAAAACAAGTCGCAGAAATGAACTCAATTTTGGACATGGCCACGTCCAACATTCAATGTTACAATACAATAGCAAGTAAATAAAATAAATATAAGTAACAAACAAAGCGAATTAAACATACATACAAGTATATAAGTAGTGTCAATATAGTATTTATAGATAATAGTCAGACAGTATTTTACTATTCATTGAATTTAAAATATCATTTCTGTCCCATCCAATACTTTGATTTTTTTTGTCGCGTATTAACTGACAGCTTAATGTAATCAGCAGTTTTTCATGTATTTTAACGTTTAACTGAAGTGTTACTTTATTTAATTTGCTAAATCGATATGTCACCTATATATAGTAATGAAGAAATTATATTCAATGATACAAATAAAATGAAATAAGTTATTTACAATTCGTTCCAAGAAGTAACTGAAACAACGCGCCTCAAGTAACGGCAACCATCATCTAACTCACATGTACCAGACACCATCTGAAGTCTTCTGATGAAAATAACACGTCGAAAAGACTTTCTGTTTTGGAGATGTTGCGAAAACGAAATTTTCAAGATGGTGACGATGGCGGCCATATTGGATCATTTAAAACCAGCTAGATGTGAACTCGCCCTGTTGATATGACCATATAATACACGTATAATTGACACTATTTTCATATAGGAGCAAACAGAGATGACAAAAAGCCTCTCAGTGGAAGCCCACTGAAGGTATGACCATCCGTTCAGAAGTAACGATATCAATATTTTCGATGAGGCAGATATTTTAGCTTGAATAATGTTAGTGTATTGCATTATGACTAATTAGATTTTGTTGATTAAAAAAAATTAAAAGATTATGTAAAACGTCATGGTAATCCTCAAAACAGTTTAGGAGGAATAGCGATAACAAACTGTTGCTAACGAACGAATGAACGAGAGGCGAATGACTCAAGGTCATTATATAATCCTACTGGACTATGGCCAGCAAAATATAATTTAAAAAAACAGTTGATCTAATTTTCTAAATTCATTCGAATTTATTTTAACCGGCTTACATTTAAAACAGCTTTGACAGAGAGAAGTAGATACGTGATACAACTTTCGAGAGTACATTACTGGAAAACTGTGTGCAAGTAATTTGAACAAATAATTATGGTATCATATTCAATTTTGTTGCCCTTCTTGATCCAGTTTTTTTAAAACAAAAATCTCGGAATAATCGTTTTCAATTTGATTTAAGAAAGTGACCAATATATACTAAAACAAAATAAAATATACGTTGAGTCTAGTGTAAGATGCTAAAGAGGCAATTATTTGTGAAATCCACTTCAAGATTGGCTACAAACAGGAAACCAAGGTGTTAACGCTGAAGCAATCTGGCAAGAAGAAAATCGAATTATCAACACTGTTAATAAAAGGTCAGATCTTGTACCGTTCAGACTGAGTCGAGAACGCTACTGGCGTCATTACACATTCGCTATTGTTTTCCACAACCAATCAAGTACTTGCTCTGATGCTATTACAGTACAGTATGTGTACATTACAGAGAGGCCTGTGCACTTCGTTATCCTGCCAATTGCTCCAAGGTTCTATGCTCTTGGACATTTTTGTATATGAATTATTTTTATCCACGCGTTCGTCCCGCCGCCTCGATTTTGTATGCTATACCCAAACAAATTCTAATTTGAATTTCAAAAGACTTGTTTAACTGTTTAAATACAAGGTGTCATGTGCCTGATGTTTTTGTCGGAATTACAACCGCTTTTATTAACTTCGAACAAACCAGAACTGTCTGCTGCTGTCATTAAAAAGTTAAAAACTTTCTTTTGAAAATGAACGTTGTGTCTCCAATCACAAATATTTACTTTTCCGTCACAGACAAAGAACGGTTAAACGTGGCAACAATTGTTGAACAAATCTGTTCAGAAGAATGAGATATGTTAGGCAAAGTACAGGATATCAATGAACTTTACGTAATTTGCTTTGCTGAATATGGCGCGTGTGTGTGTGTGTGTGTGTGTGTGTGTGTGTGTTTCTATTACTTAAGTATAAAATTATTTCCTTATTGAAATGCCTTTTCCAGCTGAATACAAAACATTTAACTATAATAGAAGAATGGTGCACTCGACATCTACTATGTAAAGAGAACAGTGTGCCTGATCATTTATTTCTCAGCTTCCGTCAAGAAAAAGGGTGACTAATAAAACAGGATAATGGTGTACCCAACACGCACATAACTATTTGAAAACATGGTCATCTGTTTTTCTCTGATATCATGTCCACTCTCATTTAAAGGATGGAGGTGATCGGCAGGATAGTGTAAAACAAGTTTTAATACAAAATGCGTGATTTTGAAAGAAATTACAAACGATCTGCAGTGTGGCAGTTTATAGTGATGTCTAGCACTGCGACATCATGCTGCAGAGATGTGGCATCATGTCCAGCCCAGTCACATTACCCTGACACCAGGCCGACCAGTCCTAACACTAACTTCTTAATGCTAAGCGTCAAGCGAGGCAGCTGCAAGTACCATTAAAAAAAAGTCTTTGGTATTACTTGGCCGGGGTTCGAACACGCGACCTCCCGCATACGAAGCGGACGCTCTAACTACTTAGGTCACCGGAGTAACAGACGCGTACTTTCCATTGAATTCTACCATTCTTTGTATTTACTAGTATATTAAGGTTCCTAGACACTTGTATGTACGATCATGAAACATGTAGTGTGCACTCACCTCTATCACTTATATTAACACGCATACAATTAATTTTTGGTTGTAATGACCTACTTTGGGGAGGGGGAAAACTTGGCATGCGACGTTTTTGGATCATCTACTTTCAAAATAGGCATGATACAGCAGCGACGTGATTCCCAGTTGATTTATTCTTAGAACATAACTTCACAGTTTTATTAATTTTATATTTGAAAATGAGGACATTCTTTCATCTGGTTGAATTTATGGACGGAAACACACACACATAGCAAACGAAACAGTTATATTTTATGCAATATTCCACTCTAGTCCTCTCTTGTCACACTTCTAAATTACTAATGATATTATTGTTTTCACATCATCTATTGTTTTAATTCGTGTTTTAGATGACTCACTTATTGACTTTAATCGTAACGGACGTTTGGTAATAATCTTGCGATTTCCTCGTGCTCTTTATAATAATGTAGAAACTCTCGTGGCAAATCCCCCACCCACCCCAAAGAAACGTATTTCGAATCGCATTGCTATACAAGCCAATAGTTCTAAATGTGGTTAACCACTGATGCTGTAATGCAGTTCAAAAGAAATTAACCCACACAGTGGCAGTGGCAGCTGATTTATCTGCGCGAGAAATGGACGCACCCACCCATACATGAGTCTCCTGCTGCCTTGCAGGTCGGAATGGGGACACTACGGCAGCTCGACGATGTATTACATCCCCTTCTGGCAACTCCTAGGTCTGGAGAGGAATTGGCTCCGCCAGACGACTTTTGTCCAAGATACACTGATAATGCTGGACAAATCTAAGTTAACATACCGGATCGGTCGTCACCCGGGTCAACAAGGACCGCGCTAGCCGTTGTCCACCAGGACGGAGGTGACAAGTGTGCTACTGATACTTTGCATACAATCAGAGCGAGAGACATCAATGCCATTGCCACCTGTAACAGAAGAACTCTGGCGCAAATTAGAAGAACTCCTAGAGTTGACACATGAGCTGTAATACTACGCATGGCACATTCTGGGACTTTGTGAAGTCTGAAGGAAAGCCCTAGAAGAAGACAAAACCGAAAATGGGTATATATTCTACTATAGTGGAGAGTTGCACAAGTGCAAAAATTGAGTAGGCTTACTTACAAAAAAAGGCATCAAGGGATCGGTGCTTGAATGCCGCCCCATATCTAGCAGAATCATCTCCATTCTTCTGAAAACATCTGTCGTTAACATCACAATCATCCAAGTATATGCTCCAACTACCATTCATGATGATGAAGAAATAGTGGAGTTTTACAATAACCACCAGGGCATTCTAAACATGGTCAGTAAAAACAGACATCCTCATCATCCAAGGAGACTGGAATGCCAGAGTTAGCAAAGATGCTCTAAAAGAATGGGATGATCATTGTGGACTTTTTTGCAATGAGCATACCAATGAAAGAGGGAGACGGCTGTTCGAGTTCGCACGCTACAACAACTTGGTACAAGCCAACACCCCGGGCCAACATAAAACTTCAAGATGCTGGACATGGCACGCAACAAATGGAACCCATCATAGCCAGATCGACTACATACTGGTTCAAAACCGTTACCGATATGGTATCAATAAAGCAAAAACAACGACGTTCCCAGGTGATGATGTTGGGAGTGATCACGACCTCTTGATTATGAACTTCCGAGTGAGGCTGAAGAAAATTCACACGCCAAAGAACATCAAACTCAAATTCAACCTTGAACAACTGAAGGAACCTAACATCTGCATGTCATTTCAAGCCACAATTGGGGGAAACTTTGCTCCACTCGTTGTGATGGATGTGGATGTTAAAGTGATGACAGACACTTTCAACACAGTCATAACAACAGCTGCTAAGGACATCATTTGTCTCCATCGCCAAAAGAAAAAACCCTGGGTTACAGAAGAGATTCTTAATTTGTGTGATGCCCGAAGTGACCTAAAATACACCAAACACACAGAACAGGAGCAACTGGATAACGATAAATAAACAAAAATATCAGAAAAAAACTTGAAAAAAGCAAAAGAAGATTGGATTCGACAAACGTGCACAGAACTAGAAAGCAGTCTGATCAAGAATAACAGCAAAAAGGCATTCCAAACTGTGAAAGACCTCACCAAACAGAAACAACCAAGAGTAAGTACCATTCAAGACAATCATGGAAAATGCCTCAGAGAAGCGAGTGACATTGTAATAAGATGGACTGATATTATAAAGAACTCTACAACCATCAGTTTACAGGAGACCTAGAGGTGCTTGAAGTTCCAAACTCCACAAATGATGTTTTCAATATTCTCTAAGAAGAGGTGGATTCAGCAATAAGAGCACTGACGAATGGGAAGGCAGCTTGAGTAGACAACATCCCAGCTGAACTTGTCAAGAATGTTGGGGGTGGGGGATCAGTGATAGAGCTACTAACAAAATTCTGCAACAAAATCTGGCAGACAGGTGAATGGCCAACACAGTGAACCCAGTCACTGGTTACAACACTCCCCGCAAAAGCAATCTCAAGTTGTGCCGAATTACAGAACTATCAGTTTGATCAGCCATGCTATAAGGTGATGCTGAAGATCATTTTGAACAGACCGAAACCACAAGCAGAAGAAATAATCGCGGAAGAACAGTCAGGGTTCCAAAGTGGAAGAAGCACACGAGAACAAATATTCGATCTCAGGGGTCTGTGTGCAAAGTAGTCGCAACATCAACAAGAAATCTATCATGTGTTCATATAGTTGAAAAAGTCCTTTGACAGAGTGTGGCATGAGGCGTTGTGGGCCACAATGAAGTACAACATGGGTCAAATGTTGACCAAAACCATCAAGCAGCTGTACGTCAATGCTACCAGTGCAGTAATTGCTCAAGATTCTGTGGGGAACTGGTTGGAGTATGTCAAGGCAGTCTCCTGTTCCCTCTCGCTTTTCAACATAGAGCCCATCATAAGCGAAGCCCTGGAAAACCAATGAAGGACAGTCAGCATTGGAGGGCATAACATCAGAAACCTCCGCTTTGCAGACGGCATTGATGGGCTGACAGGCAGTGCAGACGAGCTTGCCACCTTAGTGTGAAAAACATGGATGAAACACCTTCCAGATTTGACATGAACATATGCGCTGAGAAGACAAAGCTGATGACAAATAGTGGCAAACAAATTTCAATCAAGTTTGACGACAATAGTGAGCACAATAACATGGATAAAACGTAAATGTTTTGCTCTGTTAAAAATAGACTGCCCTTGAAATACCATTGTCAAAAAAGTTCATGTTATTGAGGGAATAACTGTGTAAAAGTTTGTACAACTGTATCATTTCAATAATGGTTCAGAATGAATCTTGTGAAGCACTATTTTCAAAATTGGCATGATTTAATCAACCAATTATGGCACACTCGGAGTGCTTTTCATCATCTATGCATGGCAAAATGAAGAGGAAAAGAAATTACACGAAAAGAAAGGGAATCAAATAATCGGGTAATCGCAAAAAAAGAAACAATCCAACATGTTGAATATCTACTTATATGGAATTGACAAAAAAGTGACATGCATTACCCTTTCATATAACAATGTTGTAATTAAGCACTGAGACTAATTTTGAATGTGTAGGCACACTTAAGGATTCCTGGGGAAAACTTCTGCGTTCGAGCCCCACTAGACGGGCTGTCATTAAGATTTTTAAAAATACTTTGGAAATAAATTTTGAACCCAACCTACATTGTAGTTTGTGTACGTGGTTGTAAGTGCATTTATGCATTGTTAACAGGATGCACAGACAAACAATAAAAGAAATACTGAATAAATATGTTCATGGAACATGGCGTACCCCCTACATACTGTATGAAAATTGCCTTAAGTCCCAAACCTAACCAAGTTTTGATGGATGGAAGGACTGATAAAAGGGCAAAACTAAATGTACCTAGGACTGTCACTCTGGGCTAAAACAAATAATAATAATAATAATAATAATAATAATAATAATAATAATAATAATAATAATAATAATTATGATGATGATGATGATGATGATGATGATGATGATGATGATGATAACAAAAAGCATGAATTTGTATGCTTAAGTTTACCTGCAGTCGCAAATAATAATACCACAGATTTTTTTGAGGGGGACACGCTTGCAATGTCGTGTTTATTTATTGGTTGGAAAGAGGTGTAATAACTTGTTTATAAGAAATAGGTTATGTTTATTTTACCACGATTTCAGAATATACATACATACTGCACGTGTAAATACTTGACTCAATGTCCATGTCTAATTTACCTAAATATCTACTGAACTGTATGTAAATCAACATGAACTAATCTCTATGATACATGTTTGGTCTTCTCTCAACGTTAAGTCTAGTTGATCCTGTGGATAGACTTCATTTCACTCAAGATCTAAGCACTCATTCGCCTTGCCCAACATCAGCTGTTTTTAAAGACACTTAAGCCATACATCATATGGTGTTGATATGTTTACAGAGCTAGCTATAGTTTCAGTTTACCAATACATCTTTCAGCTCCACCCAGATATATGATGTAGGTTTCCTAATCACATGTACATGAAGTAATGCAGAAAGGTAAACATGAATCGCCGAATGTCCTTTTGTTGTCATATCTGACTTCTGAAACAACTCAGCCATTTCTGAAAGTCTCAAGATGACAAGTTTTCAAACGGTTCAAATACGGTATACATTGGAATCAAAGCATTATCATTTTGCGGTATAACGACAAAACGTTCATTAAATATTTCAAAAAATGTTTTAAAACGGTTTGACTTTATTAACAGGTTACAGTTTCACACTTGCATTATTGTTTTTGGATGTCTCACGAAGGAATACCAACTTGTTCCTTAATTTAACTTGTCTGTTGTAAATGAAGGTGAAATAATTCAAAGATTGGGCATGTCATTTTAACATGCTTGCATCACAGTAAAGCACACATAACTACGCTCCTTGGAGTATGATTACACAGAATATTCTCGCGCCTGCGCTATACGAGTGTTTATCTGGCAGCATGTAAGAACTGCAGTATCATGAATGCTATTTAAGGATTGTTCCAGTGAAACTATCACAACTTCAGCAATGTTCTCAAAGTGCTCTTGCACCATTTTCTGCACAAGAACAACATCATAAGCAATCTGGAAAAATATGAAATACATGGATTTGAATCTGTACGAATAACGCTTTTTCGATTGCTCCTATAAAATTGAAATTGAATACATGTATACAGAATATGTATCGAGTTTAAAAAAAGGTATATTTCACACAGTGCATGAAAAAATCTCGTTTTAAGCCTCCATTGACAATATTCAAGATTTTCACCCACGAGATGATGTACATCCATTATTTACTCTGAACAAGAAAATTTACTTTTTATTTATGTGTATATATACATGATGGATCACCATTGATGTCTTAATTTTAAATTTCTGACAGAAATGAGAAACTCGTATCACATGTTAATTACATCTTATTAAAAATAGGTAACAAATGTCTGATCGATTTCTGTGACATCTTACAAATACTTTTGTAAAAAAAAAATAAGCACACGCTGTTTATGACTGTCCCGGTTTTACTCCAAGGCTTTTATTATCTTGTAAAAGTTAAGACTTTGAAATTTTCTTCCAGATGACGCCCTTGACAAGGTAATTACCTTTCTGAAACAACATACATACATACATACATACATACATACATACATACATACATACATACATACATACATACATACATACATACATACATACATACATACATACATACATACATACATACATACATACATACATACATACATACATACATACATACATACATACATACATACAGCTGATCTAAAGAATGAAAAGAGTATTAAGAGGAAAGACTAGTAATTAATGGTGCATGCCCAAGAAAGGGTGATTCCTCAAACTGAAGAAACAATAGCATTCAAATTTTGTGAACAAATAATCAAATTAATTTAGAAAATAAAAACTTCTCTTATAAATATTGTCTGTCAAATATTCAGCCAAAGTTTCATCAGTGAAGAGAAAATTAGAAAATATGAACTTGAACAACGATTAGACGAAACACACGTTTTTATGAACTTGAGCCAGTTTTGTACAATGCAGTAGTTTTCTTTTTTTAAACTGTAATCACTTTTGGATAAATACACGATTTTTTTAAAAGTTAAACCACTTTTTGACAAATACATATTTTTTTGTAATTTTGAATCACTTTTACACAATACACGTGTCTTTTATCAACTTGAAGAACCAATGGACAAAACACAAATTGATGTGCCAAACGGTACACAGAACAATTCATGAGTGCAGTTTGCTATCTTTAGTCTTAAAGTGGGCGCATTTTCTTTCGTAATATAATAAGGAAATTTAATATTGATTCAAGTATCCCAGTCGATCCCCTTGCGTATGGCGATTCGTATGATAAGTAATTACCACCGTTTGGACGGCGTAAAAATTAAAAGCATAACTGGTTGCTGATGTTTACCTAGCGCTGTGGGCAACGAGTTACTAGTAGATCACGTTACATAGCCATCAATACCACCACCTATTGCGGAAAAGAATGGAAGCAATACTGTAAAAACACCAAGGAATACCGCCAAAAAAAACTATTTAGTTTTAGCAGATGAGCAGTGTACCTGTTTGATATGGCTCTCTCGCTGTATTTAGGATTATGACGGTTGTATGTTCTAAGAAGAAACACAATTTGCAAAATATGTTATGCGACGTGGTGTCTATGCTTTTGGTTATCTTTAACTCGGAGATAATTGACCACAGTGATGGGGTTACTGCCCGGATCGAGGAATTAATAACGTAACATGTGAAATTAAGGGATGGAATAGAATAGAACAACAATAGAATAGAGATGTAGAATAGAACAACACGAGCCCTGATATGTAAAATACAAAAAATAAATACATTATATAAACAAAATGACATCTGAATAATTCGCATCCTCTCAGAAATAGTTACAAAATTATGCGAAATTAATTGAGCAGTTCTCTTAATCATGTGATGTCAAATGTCGGCATGATAGCATCACCTGGTGCTTCTGATCCTTTACCAAATCACTGCTGGTAATTGCTCTCTCTCTCTCTCTCTCTCTCTCTCTCTCTCTCTCTCTCTCTCTCTCTCTCTCTCTGGTTTTTTCCTTGTGCTTAATCAGAGATTCGCACCTCCCTTAGTCCTACCTGTAAGACATAGCACATGTTGATTTTGTTTAAGTGCTATGTCTTACGATCCGAATAACAGCCTTGTGTAGTCTGTTCCAATGTCGTCGACATCGGGACGAGTAGTCAAAGTTTCAGGAATATCGCACATATTTGGCAACCTATATCGACACTCTTCCACTAATTTATGTTTAATTAATATACTTACTGTACTGTTTTTATCCTGGTAGAATCAATATCTGACACTTGCAAACGGACGCATTTTCTTGTTCAGTTGACATATATTTGAATTTGTTGAAATGCGACAGTAGTCGAAGTATGCCGAAATATGTTCAAATAGGTTCCAATCGGAAAATATCTCTTGAACGAAACGAAATGTTGCTTGCTGTTCAAATATTTGATACTTTGATACTTTCGTTTCGTTAAAATAAAACGGCCTTGTTGAATCCTACTTCGGCATTCCTCAGCCACCATCGCATTGCAACCAATTGAAATGCGTGTCAAAGGAACATAAAAATACGTTCATTTGCTAGTGTCAGATTTTGAGTCGATTACGATCAAGAAAACAAAGTAAGTATATCAATAACTCTGAATGTTGATATTTATTGCCATGTATGTGATAATCATGAAAATGTCACCTCTTATTCTCCTGTCTGTGGAGTTCAAAACACACTACAAAGCGCTGTTTGTTAGGCAGTAAGACCCTGACGCCCCAAACATAAATATCAGCGTCGGGTCTTATCTGTAGGACTACACCTCCCTATGAAGTTGGATCTCTCCTCTTTTGTATCTCTCACTTTCCGATAAATACTTATTATTGTTTCCCGCAGTCAACTTTTTGCCTGATTGCCTAAACTTGGACTAATTAGTTTTGCAAGGGGTCCTATTCTAAAAACCGGGCCTGTCAACCTGATCAAAGTTTACGAAGCAGTCAAAGAACAACGACTGGTTTGAGGCTAACACCACCACACTCACGCAAGCCATATAAGAGCGTCTCAGTGCCCACCTGGAATACAAAGCATCCCCCTACCAGAGGGCTCTACAGGCATACAAGTCTACAAGAAGCAAAGTGCAGAGAATGGATGCCCTTCAAGATCCGCAGCGGAGTGAAACAATGCTGCGTTCTAGCCCTCACGCTTTTCCGCGTTTTCTTCGCTGACTTGCTCAAGCGTGCCTTTGGGACGTCCACAGAAGGGATCTACCTGCACACGTGATCAGACGGCAAACTGTCCAACCTGGCACGACTAAAGGCAAAGACAGAAGTGTGTAAAGCAACCATCAGGGAAATGCTCTTCTCCGACGATGCTGCCACTCACACAAAAACTGACTTCTTTTCTAAAGCATGGGGTGAGTTTGGGCTGACCATCAGCCTTAAGAAAACAAACGTGATGGCTCAGAACGCGCCACCCCACCCCAGCCCCCAACGCATTAACATCAACAACATCGAACTTGATGTAGTCAGTCAGTTCACGTATTTCGGCTCCACCATCACCAACAACTTATCGCTCGATGCTAAGCTTAACACACAGATTAAAAAGGCATTAAAAATTCTCTCCAGGCTGTCGCAAAGATTGTGGAACAACAGTATGCTGACCCTTAACACAAAGATCTCCGTGTACCGTGCCAAGCACTCCCCTGTATGCCAGTGAAACCAGGACCATTTACGCGTCACAAGAGAAAAGACTAAGCACCTTTCACATACGATGTTTTTGACGCATACTCGAGATCACTTGGAGTGATCGAGTAATAAACAACGATGTGCTTGAACGTGCCATGATTCTCAGAATGGTCACACTTCTCCGCCAACGTCGCATCAAATAGCTGGGCCATGTACGTCAGATGGATGACGGACGGATCCCCAAGGGCCTTCTGCTTCATCGATGTCAACACATGAGGAAAGCTTGCTCTAGAAGGCCCAGATGAAGGCCCAGATCTCTGATCACTGATTTGAAAGTCGGCGAGGAGAAGCTACGCTTGCTAGCTGATGAAAAGCGATCTAATAGGAAGAAAAAGCAGCTCCAACACAAACCATACTCAACCGCCAAGTGCAGCAAGAGCAGCAATGACTGCCACTCCCATGTTGGGCTACATAGCCAATACAGACGCTGCACCACCACCAACCGGGATATCTCTCATAGGCGTACTTCCATCGCCTCTCGAGACTAACGGATGACAACAACAACAACAACAACATTGTAAATGCGAGAGACAACGAAGGCTGTACGTAACAAAATGGAATAAACTAATGGTCAGGTAAGGACAGGTTAGAGAAAGAAATTGAGGTCACAGTAACTAACAATAATTACTGCTAGACACATATACTATAAAACGTTTTGTGTCATGGAATGGACATCACGTCTAAGGGAATGATGCAATTAAGTGATAGGATATAATAAACCGATATGTAAATTAACTGATGTATTTTCATTAACCGCATATAAATTAAACTGTCCACAAGGTATGTGAAACAACCAGTGAATGGTTGTCCCTTATTCTAAACAAAGCACTGATGGGTCAGCCCGAATTCTGTACGCAGATGGTCGCAAAATAATGAAAAACATGAATTCTGTAGAGTGTTGTTTCTCAATTGCAAGTAATGCAAGATCATTGTGACTGAGATGAATAATATTCCTAATATAAATACTCTGCTGAAATTGCGTGAATGTACATAAACAAAGCTGTTCTAGGAACAAAGCTAAATGCAAAAAAATCGTAATAGCTGGAATTTGAAAAGAAGGAACATGACTTGACCTACTTTTGTCCATTTTGAGTAGCACCATTCACAAAGGAACACGGTCATTAAGTTTCAATATTGTACATGCATCGAAACTGAACTAATTCAAAAAGTGAATGTAGTAGATGGAGTGTTAAAGGTAGGTCACAGTTACCTAATGTTTGCCTGAGGGGAATAGTTCCATCGGAAATTAATACGCCAACCAAGTTTAATTTTTTCCCCCGAATCGAGCATTACCTGGTCAAACTGACCTGTTCTCTCTTTTGCTTTTATTCCTTGACATAATTTTCAAAATGTCTCTGGTATTGGAAACACCGAAGACAACAAATCAGTTATAGCAAAATACCGTGAAAATGGCGGATGTATCTGGTACTACTTTTCTTACTGCTTTATTCAAATTCATATATAATTCCTTTAACGAAGATAAAATTAAGAATAGTTTTGTGAAATCTGTGTGGTAACACTAAAAACTATGAGGTCATTGGTTGACTCCCCCTTTCTTGCGTGCATGAACCTCTCTCTCTCTCTCTCTCTCTCTCTCTCTCTCTCTCTCTCTCTCTCTCTCTCTCTCTCTCTCTCAATGATCTATTTTACTTTTGAATCTGGAATTCGTCTGACAAGTTATTTTGATTCTTTTTTTTTGTTGTTGTTGTGCTCAGCATGGAGGTTTCGTTTTGTACATTCACTTTGCTCAACTAACGAACACTACACACATTTCATCTAATTGATGAATTGTTACTCCGCTTGACAATACAATGTTTCTTTTCACGCACTGAAGAGTGCCAAAGGCTAGAGGTAACTCGGAATAAAACTGTCTTTGTTTGGAACAAATTTCGATAAATACACACTGAAATAAGACAGATTGTATACTCGTTATATGCAAGTTTAAGCCTACCGTAGACTGAGGCCGAATTCTAACATTATTTGTACGTAAATAATGTTTACAAGGAATCTGAATTATATACTCCTCAGTTGTAGTTGATCCATTGATTTGATAAAATGTTTTCGTAACAAATTAGTTTAGCAAGAGTATTTAATACTGCACGTAAAAATGAACGGAAACTAAAGACGAAGTGTTTAGTTGGTACACACACTAATCCATCGCTATCATGAGTGGTCCATCCCACCCCCATTCATCGATCACATCAATCTACGTTGGTTTGGATCTCGCCCTAGCAATGTAGCTATTACATGGATGTACGTGGATATGCTTTACTATGAGGACATCGATGGTTGCACTAACTCTTTTCATGCATGGAAAACACCTGCATTACATGAGTGGAAAACAAATTCAATCCGTTATTTTAATTAAGAAAATAAACCAAAATAGCTTGGTTAGACAGTAGACCCCAGCATCACAACAACCATAATCTGAAATCGCTGGTCTATGTGTAACATTTTATTGGCCCAGATAATAGCATTAAATGGTCGTGGATTCAAGTTTTCGCATTAATGTACTTATTGTCTATCCCGACATCAGCACATTGCGTCCTTAGATATACCCACTGTATAGTCCGAGTTTCCTCTAACCCTTGCCAACTCATTTATGATATTTATGTTGGGGTGTAGGGTCTGAATCCACTGCCAGTAAAAACGTTGGAATTCGCAGACATTTGGTGTCGGCATAGGGTAGTAACTTACTAACTGGCCTAGCCAACTATACGACCTTTCATCAAGATGTACGTTCATGTCATCGATAGAAATGCGATTTATTTTCTCAGAAATTTCAAGTATTACGTTTGATATATCTTTAATATGCAGACAGTCTAGCCGAAACTAAAGCGATGATGAAAATTAACATGTGGGTTGCAGGGTTTGTGTTAACATGTGACTAGGAATGCAACTGGCGAGTTCCAGGTAAAATTTCATCAACGCTGTAGTTTCCCTCGACTATCAGCGGATTAAAGATATAACGAACGCTATACTCGCAATTTCTGATAAAATAAATCATATTCCTATTGATTTCATTCAGGTTTATCTCGATGAAAGGTCGTTAAAGTTTGCTAGGCCGGCTTATAAGTTGCTACCCTATGCCGACAACAACTGGTGAAGGCGAATTTCAACTTCTAGATAGGCAGTGGACCCACCGTATTATTATTATTATTATTATTATTATTATTATTATTATTATTATTATTATTTATTATTATTATTATTATTTGTTTAAATTTTTTTATTGATCTTATGAACAGTACGTGAGGGATGAGCTATGATTACTATACGGGTCAAAATTCTTTTCTCGGCAGTACAAACATTCGGTGCATATCCCCATTCTCATGTTAGAACTTTAAAGTTAGACACGTTTTGCGACAGGTAAAATAGGAACAGTTTGGAGTGTTAATTATATCATGTTATACAGTGTAAATATTTCTTACAAAACAAAAAGTGTACAGTTTAATGCTGTTATATACTGTCAAGCCGAAAGGAGTTACATGGACAAATGGCGAGGCGATCGACCTGTAGAAATAACGGAACAGTGCCTTATGATAGCCTAATGCAGAGGGTAACGTCTACGGAATAAATGTAACTACAGTGTGTGAAGTGTTAGCAGATGTGACCCTGCATGACCCTGCATGCTTCGTATAATCCGTTGTATTAGTCGTAATGCGGACCTTTTTCATGAACCCACCGATGGCATTGAGTAGATGTGACTGCGTTGGCATAACAAGGAACCGACATTTAATTATTGAGATGAGGATGGGAACTAGATTCTGGGATTTATTTGCAATCATATGTTTTGTCTTTTGTCTCAATATTTAAAAAATGGAAATTAATATCACTGACACAATTAGTTCATTTTCTCTACAAATATGAGCAGGAGTATTATGTTCATGTTATTTGTGGATCCGGACTTTGTTTTCTCCCAATTCACACACTCCACCCCCATCCTAAAAAGTCGGGTAGAAAATCATTAACCTGATAAATCCCTTGCAAGGTATTATTGGTCATCAACGGTAAAAATGTTTCGGTTTTGACGGTATCCTGTCTTTTGGCATGTAACTATGCCAGGAGCCCAATTTAAGGAAACAAATACTCACATGGAATTAATTATAAATGTAATAGTTCCCTAGTAATAAATAGTATGTCATTACACATCTGATGAATGAGACTTGCTTCTAACAAGTTGAAGACAGCGGCCTGATTGCCTTCCACGATGGCCAGTAAACACAACCGGAAGAATTGACCGTGAGACTATTGAGAAAGGTAAATTTAAGGCTGTTAGCCGACTATCAGGCTTTACAAAGCGACGACAATAGGAGTGAGGCCCATGAAAACACTCGATGGACCGATGGAAGGTGTGTGGCTTGATGATTTTGAAAAATGTCAAAATTAACGACTGCGTAAAGAATATTGTCTTTATGGAGTCAAAGTCATCTTCAAATAGCTGCCAATGTAACTGTTGTAAAATAAACCCCTAGCTTGCCCATATGTTTACATCTTTCTTCAGCAATTTCAAATTTAGTTACAAAAGTAAGAACTGAACTTAATTGCACTTTACTTCAGTTTGTAAAAGGGCCGCAAAGCCGAAAAATTACACCCAAGAATTCCCTGCGAATGGAGGACTAAACATGATTTGCAGTTATTCCTTTATGAAATACATTCAATAGGACAAGTAAAAAGCGTTCTGGGAAAAAATTAATGGTGTCAAAATGGAGCCAATATAACTATAACTGAAAATAAATTTTTGTCCATCCTAGACTTTTGTATCTATACAAATCTTGTATTGAACCAGCATCGAAATACCTAACGACTTAACAAGTGACCAGGGTAAGTTTTATACTTTTTCAAGTTATTAAACTAAAAACTAGATGCAGTAGTTTGGGGTGGGGGCTTTGTGTGTATGTGTTGTGTGTGTGTGTGTGGGGGGGTATTTCTCTTATATTTCCCATATTCCAAAATTATGGAAAAATTTTACCAAAATAGCATTTATTATATGACGACTTTGAAAACCAGGATAAAATATTAAACCTGGAAAACCACATTGCACAGAAATATATTTATTTTATAAGTATCTTTCAGAAAAAGGCAAACAAGTAGCCTACATCGAAGCAAGACACTTGGATAAGTATTAAATGCTATTTTTTTTAAAATAGGGGTGGTCAGAAAATATATTGTTGGGCGAAAACGTGTACAAAATTTACCAAGCTGATATTTTCAATTATTTCATCCAAAAATTGTTACTAATTATTATTGCAAAGAATTTACATATCAGGTGATGAGAAATGTAGTTTTAGTAGAGTAAGAATTTAGTAATGAATATTTATTCTATGACTGCGATATTTGTTAACATTTCTGGCATCCAGTATTGAACACTTTGTACTTTATTGTCCAAATGCCGCATACTTGACCAAGATAGGAAGTGAACAATTGAATATTTTATGTGATATGTATTGCTTATTTCTGACAATTTTACATTTATGCTTGAATATTGAATATGCAAAATCAATCCATGTATGTTTCTAAACAGATGTGTGAAAGATACAAGGGACACATTTCTTCCAAAGTGTACAACAATTATAAAAAAGGATAACTCATGTAAGAAACCTTTTTTCTTCTTGATATAAGTTTAGTTTTTGTTTTGTTTGGGTCTGCTGTGATGAAAAGCAGGCACAAAACATTGGCATGTCCCAAAAGTCTATATTACCTGACAGACTTCATTTCACTGAGTTTGGGTATTTAAATTGTGTACCTAAAGAGAGTGCATGCTGCATGTATGTGTTTGTATGTCCTCTCTTTTCTCTTTTCTATATATCATATTTTATCGTTCCTACATTATCTAAAAACTCAAAATATTTGATCGAAAGGTGGCAATGGAATATTCCGCAACCCATTGGTCACCCTACTACAGGGAAAAACAAATAGACGCGACGCAAAGGGAACATGGCAACCATTCTGCATCGTGTAAAATGTTCAGGCTTCGTGCTCCATATTGCATTGGAATTATGCAGTTATGGACTAGGTATACAATTCTCAAGATTTCTGCTTTAGAACATCGCGAAATCTGTAATAACAATCATTCCTATACAGTACCCCTGCGGTGCACACATAAGATTTTTTTTTCTCGGCACACATCTAAATCAACACTCGAGCACTGCTGGTACAAGAATTCTCCAAGGTTGTTATCAGGAAGCTACTGTTGTTTAGTCATAACTGCGTTGCAAACATCTGATAAAAAGATACGAAGCTATGTAAATCCTCCTTCTTTGCCAATAAAAGTACGGATTTTAAATATGTCTACTAACTTCGTCGTATTTGTGTTTGAAAACGCCCGTGATAACAGCAATGAATGTTGGTGGTTTCAGTTTAAGTGCTAAACAAAGTAAGCAACATTACAAGACAAGACCTAAAACACACAGGACTTTTCAGTCATTTAACAAAACAAAATATAAAAGGATAAAAGCACAATGACTGTAAATATGACTTATCTGCTCATCATGTGGTTCGAAATTTAAGTTTAAAATCTGTAGCTCTTCATGTAAAATACCATCTTAAGAGTATGTTTGTCAAAATGGCGATTTAATTGAAGTTAAATTATTCAGTATTTACAATCTCAAATACCATAGGTTCAAACTAGAGAGAAATGATTTTCCCTTTATATAGGTTCTACGATCTCCTATGAAATGAATTGTTAGGAAGCAAGTTAGATGAAAGCATCATTTTTTATACGACTGTGCAATTCTTCCTAAGGGAATAAATGTACTTGGTACTATATAATCAAGGAGTATTTCAAGTATGTAAGTTGAAGTTGTTAGCTCTGGTTTTAATCATTGTTATTTGTTTACTTGTTTGTTGTTAAAGCACCATCTCTTGGACAATTAAATCATTTCCCAACTCATTAATCAATCCAAGAAACATTAAATAAGAGGTATTGGAGACAATTCATCTCAAGTTATTTCTTGATAAATGTCTGAACAATGCAAAAGTCACCGATATAAAGGGGGGTTGGGAGATTTAGGTAATTACAGATGACCTTTGACACGTAAGCATAAAAAATGACAAAAGCTATCATGTAAACTTTTGATACATTCTGTTCTAAGCCATACATAGATCTAATTAACTAAACCTTTGACCGCTTCGGTGGCCTAGTGGTTAGAGCGTCCGCCTCGGATGCGGCAGGTCGTGGTTTCGATTCACTGCAGACATTGTACACTGTAGCAATATGACTGAACAATTGGTAAAGCTACGTTAAAAATCCCAATTTCCCAATCTCTCTCTCTCTCTCTCTCTCTCTCTCTCTCTCTCTCTCTCTCTCTCTCTCTCTCTCTCTCACACACACACACACACACACACACACACTAAACCTGTGTTCATTGATTTGCAAAGGAGCAAGTTAACATCAATCTGATGGAGGCAGTCTGAAAATTTCGAAAATTTGTTCAACCTTTATTTAGTCTGTAAACCATGTTGACGTCATCTTAAGGTCATACTCTGTGACAGTATTTCTTGCTGCATTTTCTCTAATAAATTTGCTGCATAGAAGTTGACTTTTATCTGACGTTTCCTTCGTAGACATAGTTCGAACCAACTTTCTTACCTTAACAAGACTATATATACAATCTATACTCGCCTATACGTCGAATCCAAACTGACAAAAATGATCTTGATTTGTCATGTCATAATGAGCCTGCAGAAAAGGGTACATGTTGTTCTACTGATTACTCACTGCACAAATTCAAATCTGCGGGTGCATTATACAGTTCGACTCGACTTTTAAGCCAGTACATACGCTCAGCCAATTATCAGTAAGTATTGAGATTTCATTCCAACATGCAGCAATTTGCTCAGTCACATGATAACCAAATCTCGTGGCTTGGTAATTCCAAAGTAATCGAAATACCATTTGCCTTTTCCCTGTAGGATTATTGTATCACGTGATCGTTTTACTTCTGACGACAAGGAGAATATAGTCCGCAATATTTTAGATCACGTGAGCAAGCATTAAGATATATGGCCATATACGAGGCTCAGTTTGTGAAAACTATTTCAAGCAGCGGTTTATTATGTATTCAAAATATATTTTAATTGTTATGTCTGATGAAGTAAACAATTTTCGTACCAATACCGTTTAGGTAGGGCTTGCTGTAAGACCCATTGCTAGGTTCGGTAGTAAATGGCTACCGCTCAGTTTCATCAAATTCCAAGTTTATAAAAGTGAATATGCTCTGATCTTCCATCCAAACATGACCGTCACAAACTCTTTAAAAAAGATGGGAGAAAACCAGGACTAACTATATAGCAATATATTTGGTGACAACATGTATTTGGGAAATAGCAATAAAGTGTTTTGAATTCAGTATTGTATATCGGTTTGATTGAAATAACTATTATTCAAATTGTTTTTAATGACTGACAGAAATATGTCTGAATAGTAGAAACATACTCATTCATATATGCATATCTACTTCAAAATAGTCTAAAACGTTATTAAGGAAACAATATTGGCAATCATATTGGTTGGAGGCATACTTTTGCATCATATGATACAATTCTTCTCTTGTAGTATAACACTTCTGATTTTGATAAAACGGCATTTTAAAAGGGTTTTTATAAATCGGTAAGAATATATATAAAATGAAAACATGTATTTTACCAAGCCAATGGTGCGTGAGGTTAGAACAATGTTCAACGCCTTACCGATTTATTGTTAGTGCTAAAGTTTTATTGGATAAAATAATGAAGTATCTATACGATAAGCAAACAATTCGCCACCAATAACGATGACTGTTTGTGCACAATTCAATAGTTCCAGCTATCATTTAAAAAATGATGGTAGAATGAGGCAATCGTATTTACCTATGCATAGTATATGTCACTAGAAAAGGAAATGTAACTTACCTTTGCCACTTCTAAAGGAAAGTTTCCACCCCCTTGCAGACGGAATCCCCAAGGTACGCCCCCGGTAAGGGTAATGGTCACCCTATTTTCGTTATCCATTCTCACCGTTTCCGAAAATACCAAGATGAGATCTTTTCTCTAACCTTCCTCCGCCTTAGAGGCGTACAAGCGACTTGGGAAGAATAGATTCACATAGTTTGCGTCCCTGCAATAGAGGTAGAAAGTTTGTCTACAGCAGGCGGCATCGTACGTATATATCCCACATATACCATATACCATACCTACATATTGTAAACAATGTATGTAATTCCCTTTAACAGGCTGTATTGGTGCGATATGTTTGCTGCGGACGATTCTGAAGATAAGCGCCTTTCGCCCTTTCTTATCGGTTAGGTTGAAAAGAAAAGAAAGCATATTTCGGCATGTCAAAACTGGAGGCTATTTAAGAACTGAGAGGCAAGATTAGGAACTTGTTTTCTTCAGCATGGCTTTCAATGATAAAGCCATTATCAGATGCTGGTGTAAAAAGGTACCAAAACTCTACTTCAAGCATCACACTCAAGAATGAAAATAATAAATCGTAATCGAAGTTAACAACAAGAATACACAAAAGCTAATGAGTACGTATGCACGCATGTATAAATAAATATGTGCTAGCATGTGTGTAAGCATGGATGAATGGATGGATGGATGTTAAATAGGTCCCCTACTTCCATGATTGTAGGTACGTTTGTCCAAGTTATTGTTAACTTGTTTTTATTTTAAAAAATCCAAACTGTGATAACATTTATCTTGATTGACCTATAAATCAGTGTTTACATGTCGTGTCTACCCTTAAGATATTGTTATACACTTTGTGACTTTTAGTCCTTGATCTTAATGCCAAGACCCCAAGGCCTACATAACGAAGAACATCTATGATTTTGCTTCACCATTATACATACAAAAAAAGGAATGAAAGAATCAATTAAGGAGTAAAGGAACCATACACAAAACTATAACTAAAATCCTTAATACAATTTGTTTCGCACTGTAACAGTAAGCTCTAGACTTTTGTTTGTTTGATTAGGATGTATAATGTAGCTTTAACAATTGTTCAGTCATATTGCTACGATATCTGAAGTGAGGCAGTTTATAGTGATGTCTAGTACTAAGGCATGATGCCGCAGACATGTAGCATGATGTCCCACACAGTTATATTATCCTGACACCACTGCTGACCAGTCCTAACAGTAATCTCTTAATGCTGAGCGTCAAGCGAGGCAGCTGTTAGTACCATTTTTGCAAGACTTTGCTATGACTCGGCCGGGGATAGAACCCACGACATCCCGCTTCCGAGACGGACGCTCTAACCACTAGGCCACCAGAGCGGTTCAGGCTCTAGAGTTTGTCACAGTTTGAACAGTATTTGCAGCATAATCAGATATCACAACTCTAAATAGAATCCTTCACGGATTTATGACATATAAGCAAACATAACCAACATTTCAAGCAAAACTTATCTGACTATAACCTTGACCCCAAGGACAATGGACGAGAGAGTAGTAATGTAGACAACGTATATGTCAGTGTATAGCTGCTGACAAATAATTTATATTTTCCCTACAGCACATAATTATATCTCAATAAAACCTTTTCTGGGAAAAAATTATCTCAAAGAAACTTTTCCTCGTGGGAAAGTAAACTTATGGGTAGTTCCCTCTCCCCGGGGAAAAATTACAACAGAAGCTGAAATTTGAGGGTTGTAGGAGTCTATTCTAAGTCGATTTTTTCGAGAGCTATTTGGGGTGGGGTGCAAATAGATCTGTATTTAAAACGTGTATGGGGAAATTTACTCTAGATTAACTACCCCATCCCAAAGAGAACAACTCAA